>JAKKZJ010000026.1:892648-910915 GCA_033441845.1 Pangasius mekongensis | reverse complement strand
GCATTAAGCCCGCCCCTTGAGTCTAGCTCCAAAACAAATTAACTCTGACCACTGGGCCATTGTTGCCCTTATCAGAGGTCAGAAGGTTATTTTCCGTGATTATCTGTGACACGGCAACCACTTCCTACATGTGCATCATGCATGGTAATGACGGGATTGACTTACACACAGGAGGAGTTGGATGAGGATCTGGCAACCGGATATCAGCACCCTTATAGATAGACGTGATAAAGGCAATAAGGTCATGCGACTTACACACACTCACGCCAACAAACATATGATCACTGATATTTATACCACAGTGCAGTTCTCAAATTCTCAAATCAGAAGGCGTTGATTAATTTTCTTTAACGGCAGCTCTGACGGTAGCTCCGCCTCCAAGAAAAATATGTTTCTATAGCAACAGCTCATTCACAGAGGCTTCATAATCTAGTAAGTAATAAACATGTTGTTATTTAACGAAGGAAAACAAAGAATGGTTGATATGGTGAAGGTTTCTGTGAAGGGATGTTTATGTAACTTTTATGGAAGGAGTCTCCAGTGTCGGTGCTTTGTAACAACAGGTTTACACTTTGAGGTTTCTCGGTAAGAAAGAAATGACAAGCTGTGTTTTTCAAGACTTCAAGACAGAGAAAAAAGAGAGGCTGGTGAGGGAACGACTGTTTACTTTTTAACACAAGTGAGAACAGAAACTAGTTTCACGGAGGTTCCACGACCTTAAAAGTAACTATAAATGGATAAAAAAAAATGTCGTTCTTTAACAAACGAAAAATCATAATCATTTGCAAATCACTGTGGTATAAGCGGAATAACATGATTCAGGAAAATAATACAGCGGCTTCAGATCAGGCTGTTTCACACCACCGCATTGTGGATTATTTTCCTATAACAGCATGCCGATAACCCTACCTTTAATTTCTCTAAACTACTGTAGGTATTTTAATCCAAAACAAGAACAGGCATCTCAAAAAGGCATAACATTCATAGGATTTTATCATTGTGTATTTTTTTAATGCTTGTACAGAGCACACACACACAGAGACTTTTATGGTATCCTGGTTCTCTTTGACACACACTCTTTAAAACAAATAGCACAGCTCACCTTTACTCTTAGACCAACTGGAGAAGAATCACTACATTTTTAATCACCAAAACTGGAGCAAGTCTGCATGCAGTTCCTGACCTAAAGTAGTTCTAAGACAGTAGGTTACATCAGGTCTTGGCTTCTATAGTTATATCCTTACAACACTATTTTTAATTACTTCTGATATATTTATGGTCGGATTCCATGTAGAAGACATCATTCATCTCCTGCTAATCATCCTACCCTCAATTAACCAATCCTCACTCACCGATAGATTAAAAAAAACATCTTATCAGTTAAAAGATTAGGCTTGGTTATGTAACTTTTCATTTGCGTCTGCAGCAAAATTATACCAATCATTCAATAGCTCATAATACTTTTTCAAGCCGCTGAAGATTTACGCCCTCGCAAAAATTCATTTAATAATTAATATAATAACAGCCGTGAAAGTTCTGCTTAAAAAAAAATAGACTTGTAGTTGTTTAGTTGATCAATTCCCAAGATTGCATTCAGAACAACAGCATCTAGGAATCGTTCAATGAGTATATAAACTACATCTTGACTCTATTTAACTCGTAGTCGATTCGTAACCATTATCACCCATCATGTTTAGTTATAAGCACTCAGGAATACTCTAAACCTGTGTGAAGTATTATTGTAGTGTTTGAAAGGGCAGCATCCGGTTCAGTTTTGAGATTGATGTGAATCCATCTCCCTCCCTCTCTCTCTCTCTCTCTCTCTCTCTCTCTCTCTTTCTCTGTCTCTCACTCTTTCTCTGTCTCTCTGTGCCTACATTATTCATGTTGGAATGAGACCTGAGCTAAAGTTACATCAAGGCAAGAAGATCTGACAAATTAATGCTCCTTCTACAGTCCCACAACAGCACAAACACTGACACAGATCCTCTGACACAGTTACATCACCCTCGCTAAGTCACTCATGAACGGTCTAACCAAGCAGATCCGGTCAAATCCAGGAACTAGTCATGTCCTGTTTACGCTCTTTGCAACAGAACCTCTGCCTCTCAAGTAATAGATAGAAGAAAAGAATGTGTGGATGAGTGTGGGAATAGAGGGTTATAGAGAACTCATTTCATTGGAGGAACTTGCTTCGCCCATGCAACTCTTTCTGGTCTGAGAAGAGGAACCATGAGGACAAACATTTACACAATTGCAATCCAGACAGGACACATCACCCCACCTTAAAAAGTGTGAGCGCATCCTAAGGTAAGAAAAGTTGTTTAGAAAATTGAGGTTTCATGACTTTTTATCTTACTGAAAGAAATATAAGAACCCTTTGACATAATGGGCCTCATTTGTCCCTGCCAGATTTACAAAAGTTTCGATAATGCTGATTTTCTTTGTACACGTGTGTGTATGTTGATAAATTCCAATCATCCACAAATTACTAAGCGCATTCATGGAACAGCTGATTTACATTTTGCCACGCCCCCAAAATCCTCATAAAATAGCAAAGCTACCAGAGCTGAAAACAACAAAATGGCAACTGAACAGTGAAAGCGCACCTCCTTAGCACGCCGTGGGCTAAATCTTCCAGTAATGCAGTTCAGCTAATTGAATTGCTAGTCATATTTGTCTTATTTTATGGATTTGTTTTGGATTCCTTTCCTTCAAGTCATTAATATGAAGTGACATGAGTTTCACAAAATTTGTGTGTATATTTGAATTAAATAAAAATTCTAAACTTGTCTGAGTAATCTGTAAAAAATTAAATTGCAGTAAACCCTGAATTATACAATTCAAAGCCAATTGAGGTTCACATTAGTGGGTTCTATGTAAGTATATGTAAATATATGTAAATATATGTAAATTCTATGTAAATATTTCTCTTAAAATATAAACATTTTTCTGAACTAACTGGATTCATACCACATTTCTTGTGTAAATGATCCTGTGAACAATTTATGAACAAATTTGTTTCTATCCTGCTTGATAAATGAGGCCCATTGACATTAAATATAGTAAAATGTTGTTACGTATAGTTAGAATTTATATGCTGAAGTTTTAATTTATCTCTTTTTGTGAGGCTGCAAAATAGAAAAAGGACAAAATGCCAGGCAAAAAGAGTGACTCAAAGTCAGCAGCCAAAAAAGGAGGGAAAGCAGAGCCAGAAAAAAGCAAAGAGGAAGAAAAAAAAGGGAAAGATGACAAAAAGGGGGCTAAGGATGACAAGAAGGGAGGAAAGGATGATAAGAAAAAAGGAAAAGAAGAATCCAAAGGTAAAGGAAAAGATGATGGAAAGAAAGGAAAGGACAAAGGAAAGGGGGCGAAAGTGGTTAGTGAGTCAGAAGAGGGGTCAGATGCAGAGCCGATTGAGGATGATTTAAGTGATGATGAAGAAAGGGATGAAGAATCAGAAGAGGACACACGCAAGCGTGGACATGGAAAGGCCGGCGCTAAAGGCAAAGCAGCAAAGGGAAAGTCCAAATCAAAACATGCTGCATCAGATGAGGAGGAAGATGAAGAAGACGAAGAGGATGAGGAAGATGAGGAAAATGAAGAAAGTGAAGAAGATAGGAAAGGAAAAAAGAAATCAAAAGATGCCCATAAATCCAAATCTAAACCTGAGGCAGAAGGAACCAAGAAAAAGGCAAAAAAGAAGGATGAGGTTCCACCTGAGACTGCACCAGAACCTACAAAGAAACTATTTGGTTTCCCTGGAATTGGGAAGAGCTCAAAGAAGCGACTAAAAAATACATCTAGACTGTTTCTTGGACTTGGCAAGCAAAAGAGTTTTGTGGTCAGAAAAAAGAGAAGGAAGTCTGTTTTGAAGAATGCCCCGAGGCTTCTGATGCGCTTCAAAGCCAGTAAGAAAAAGAAAAAAGAGAAGGAACAAAATGACCAGCTGGGACGCAAGCCATCCTACATGTTACTTAGAATTGGTGGCAACAAACCAGCAGAGAAGAAATCAGGGTTTTTCAAAGGACTTTTTGGAAAAAAGAATGCCGATGATGGGTCAAATTTTAAAAACCAAAGTCGGATAGTAGGGAAAGTTGCTGGAGCAACAAACTGGCTAACTAAGAAGTTCCTCTCAACAAAATTGAAACAGAGACCATTTAATAGAAATCATGGCCGCTTGGGACAGTCAAGCACCAAGCGGTTTCCTGGGGGAAGTCGACAAACAAGCATGCGAGGACCTCACGGGCATCACAACTACGCATATGAACATGATTTTGATGAATATGACTATAATAACCAGGGTAGAAAGAGAACCGGTGCATTTAACAGACAGTCATTACAGAGAAACCCAAATTGGTATGACGATCCTGTTGAGTACTACGAAGCACAGTCACGTGATCAAGGCTATTATGAAACTGATGATGAATATTACAACCCACACATGGACATACAGAATGGGGGAGAGTATTACGATGATGGTATGGGCTACTATAACACATATTCTACACAACATCAAATGGGCTACTACCCAGAGGAGGTGGAGTACTATGGGCAACAGCATCTGATGGATCCATATTACACTGATAGTATGGAATACTATGATGAGAACCAGTATCTAATGGAAGATTTTTATGAACCTTATGGAGATGAAACCGAGTTTTATGACCAGTTTGATTACTATGATGACCCCCAGGAATTCTATGACAATCCATATGGTGAAGTTGGAGCAGCTGATCCATACATGACTTCATATGGAGCTTATGAAGATCCATATCTCCAGGACTACCAGTTTAATTACAGTGAATCAGGGGTTACCCCGTATCTTGAATCTTCCTATAACATGTACCAGCCATATAGTTATGCAATGCATGATGTCATGGAGAGTGAAGAGTTTAATGATGGTTCTGTAGAGCCAATGGAACTTCAAGGCAACATGTTCAGAGTTCCAAGGCCTCAAGTAAAGCTTTTTGGTAAAGAAAGGATAGCAGTTGAATTTCCTCCATTGCCACCACAATACGACCCTGAAGAGATGTCACAGATTCAGTATAAAAATGTACCATACATTCCTGATGCACTTACAGATGGTGCTTTTCCTGCATCAATACATACACAAGAACTGCTACATCCAGGGTTACCTCAGATTCCCACACCAACTGCAATGTTAATTAGGCATGCTTATAGTCCTCAGGGGTTTGTGAGCCCTAACATTCAGTCTCCACATATGCCATCCATGGCCCAAGGTGGTGCTTTCCGTCCATCACCTACACCAAGCAGGAGGTCCATGGGAATGATGGCTTCCCCAGTACAGAGACCCCCATCCCCTATGTTAGCAAGAGAAAGATTCCCAGAGCCATTAATGGATGTGGGCCCACCACATGTTTCCATGCAGAAACAAACCTTTCATTCCTCTCCTCAGCCTTCTATACGGAGAAGACAGAACCCCTCTCCACAGCCCTCCATACGTGGATTTGGAGTTGGGGATGTGCCTCCATCTCCACTAAGAGGGATGTCATCTCCACAGGTTCAATGCCCACCTTCCCCATTTGGACACAGAAAAGTCAGCCCATCTGTTTCTCCAGCAGCCTTTAGTCACTTCCAGCCTCAGGCCTCATTTATAGAAGCCAAGTCTTCCCCTATTCCTATGGTCCGGCGAATGCCTAGTCGAATGCCCTTATTTCACACAAGCCCTCCAGCTTCTGCTCACGGTTCCATCCGCAAGCAAAGCCCACCCCATTCTCCCCGTGCCTCAATAAGAAGACGCAGCCCAGTTTCCTCACCATCAATTACTCATCGTCCATTTGGTGACAGGAAGCTTCAAGGTTACACATCTCCTCCTAGGCAAATGAGTCCCCCAACCTCTCCTCAAATGGGCAGGCGTCCTGTGGGCAGTGTTCAGCAGATGGACTCCAATAGGCCACGCTCCCCATTTGCAGCTCACAGATCATCCCCTACACCTTCAAGGAGAAGTTTTGCAATTGCTTCAGAGTCTCCTCAGCCTCCTCTTCCAGCTGGACAAAGATCACCATCACCCAGCTTCTCCCGTAGGTCAACCCGTCTCATGAGGAACCCACCCCCATTGGGATCACTCCGTGGTCAACTGCGTGGAATGGGGCGTCCAAACATTCCCATGGGAACAGTAAAACCCTCTCTAGGTCAAATGGGTCAGTTGGGTGCTTCAACCAAAAACATGCCTCCTTCCAGGGCATCCATACGTAGCAACAGATCAGTCATGGCACAGGACATCAGAGCTTCCCCAAAGCTTCCAGGTCAACACCCTGGGACGGTCATTATGGAGCAGAGGCACTTCATTCCCCCAGGACGAGCAGGTCCCACACGGAATACACGAAGACCAGTTGGTCTTGGTCGTCCTCTGATGGCCAGGCAGTCTCTGAGGCAAGAACCCCCTTCACCACAGCCTTCTCTAAAACACGTTGGTCCTATATCACCCCAACCTTCCATTAGGCATGTGTTCAGGCCAACTTCCCCTCACCCTTCTATCAAACATGGCTCACCATTAATAATGCGTACTCCTTCCCCTCATGCACCACCCATACCTATCGTCACAAGTCCTCTTCAAAATGTTCAAATGTCCGAAGCACCTCACTACCCTATTGGAATAGATCCAGTCCCTGTGGAATTTGATCAAATGATAAATGTGCCTCAAACACCCATGGTCACCAGTGCTTTACAAAATCAAAGTATATGTAATGCCTCTTATAAATCACCCTTTCAGCAACATATGCAACCTTATACCCCTGAAGTCACTGGTATAGAGCAACCATTTCCTGAGCAACCATTTTCACCCATATTATCAAATGCGTTACAAAATCCAAATTTGCATAACGTTACTTATTTCTCTGTACCTCAAGTAGCACCAGTGCCACATACTGTTCTACAGCAGTCCCCGGAAACACTAGCATCGCCTGTTATATCAAATGCTTTGCAAAATACTCAGGTTCGTGAAGCATCTTTCGTCTCACCCCTGCAAAGACCAGGCTCTCCATATGTGCCTGAAGTGGCACAGCTTCCTGGCTCACCATCATTACAGCCGTCAATGTCACCATATGCTCCTGAAACAGAAGTGCTTGGACAAGGTCCAGGTCAGCCTGCATCTCCAACACTGTCTAGTGCTATTCAAAATCCTTACCTTCATAATGCCTCATACAAATCAGTCCTACAGATGCCTTCTACCTCTTACTCACCAGTTGTGTCACAGTATGATTACATAGAGGAGCCAGGCCCTGGCCCCCTCCTCACCAATGCTCTTCAAAACCCCAATGTCCGAAATGCTACTTACCGAACACATTTACAAGGGAGAGGATCCAGATATGCCCCTAGTTCAAGAAGATCAACAGTTCTCTCAAATGCTATACAAAACCAACAAATCCGGAAGGCTTCTTACCAAACACAACTGTCTCATCCACGGAAAACCTACTCCTATGTTCCCATGAGGGGTTATACCCAGAGCCCTAATTTGTCAGATGCACTGCATAATCCTCAAGTCCGTGGTGCAACCTACAATCTGCCAGGTAGCACACTGGTACATGGCCATCAAATGGTGGCTCCAGCTACCTCTCCAAGGCTCACAAATGCTTTACAAAATCAACAGGTTCGGAATGCTTCCTACAGACTTTCAGATGGTACCATAATAGGTGTGGAGCCCCAACTACAACAACCCTTGTCTCCAAACATCTCAAATGCCTTAGATAACGCAAACCTGAGATATGCCTCTTATAGACTTCCAGATGGAACTATAATCACCACAGACTCCCTTCAACAACAGCAACAACAACTCACTTCTCCAAATCTATCCAGTGCTTTGCAGAATCCAAACATTAAAAATGCTTCCTATAGACTTCCAGACAATTCAGTTATTACAGAATACTACCAGAAGCCAGTATCTCCCAATCTGTCGAAAGCACTTAGAAACAATAGCATTCGAAATGCTTCCTATAGGCTGCCAGATGGAACAGTTATTTTTACAGAGCATCAGGTGGAGCCAACTTCTCCAGTCCTGTCAAGTGTACTTCAGAACCAAATTATTCGAAATGCATCCTATAGATTAGGTGATGGCACAATTATTTTTCCTGATTATGGCCAGTCAAAACCTACCTCCCCAAATTTAGCACATGCACTTCAGAACACACAGATGCGGAATGCTAGTTATAGATTGCCAGATGGGTCTATTATAACCACACAGCTTACTACACCTTCTCCTAATTTGGCAAGTGCTCTGCAGAATCCAAACATGCGTCATGCTATGTATAGGCTACCTGATGGCAGTATAATCAGTGCTAATCCAGTGCACTCACCAAGCCTGTCCAGTGCCCTTAAAAATGCAGACATCAAAAAGGCCTCCTTTAGGCTTCCAGATGAATCCATTTTTTTAAGTGCTAAACCAACCAGTCCAAACCTGTCAGAGGCCTTGAAAAATGAAAGCGTTCGCAAAGCCTCATACCAACTACCAGATGATTCTATTATATCAGCGGATCCTCGGAGTCATACAACCAAACCAAAACTTTCAGAAGCTCTTTTAAACAAAAATCTCCGTGATGCTGTTTACCGTTTGCCTAATGAATCCATTCTCAGGCAAGGTTTTGCAGATTCATCGTCACCTCAACTGAAGGATGTTCTGAAAACCACAAGCTTAAAGAATGCCTCCTATCAGCTGCCTTCAGCACTATCTACTGTTACAGCATCCGGATTGATTATTGGGCCGGATGGCAGATATGCAATTGTGTCCCCACAAAGAAAACGTCCTGATGAACACTGGGCTATGAATGCCAGGGAGGGACAAAGTGCAGAGGATGTGTGGGCTGCAGAGAGAGTTTTACCTCATGGGACTGTACAGAATCTTACCAAGTGGTCTATGTACCGTGACGAAAACATGATAGACCACCTTTCTCCACCACCTACTGGTGCTGGGTCCAGGGAAGGTGAGGTGCAGTGGGTACCAGATCGGGAGGGGGAGCCCACAGGCCAGTGGTATGATAAGGTAACACAGTTTACTTACTTTTATTTTGATATGTGGTTGAGGAGCCAATCTCATAACTGTTTCAGGATTTTTTGCTGTTTTTCTAAAGTTTTAAATTTGTAAAATTGAAAACATAGAAATACTTATTCACATTATTCACACGTTTCAGAAACCTGACTCTATAGGTTCTGCATTTGTAGTGGATTTAGCTCATGTCAGATAGATTTATAGATAATAAATTTAATTTACACAAACCTGGTATAGTTTTACCTGTTGGTAATGATGGAAAGGTCACTGCTGAAAGTCTGTGTGGCTTTGAGCTTGCTCAAAAGGCCTAGCCAAGCTTATCTATCTCCAGCAGGGTTTAGCTCCAGACTCTTTGAATACATGGGATGTCAGATGAGATTTACAAGACTGATTGTATCCATGCTCAGGTTACTTCATTGACAGCTGGGATCTCTGCATTGACGTGGACGTGGCTCTGGCCAGCATGGTTGCCCACTGACCTAATTTGTTAAAGAGATCTTTAAAAGTCTAAATTAGTTAGACTTACAATGAATATAACTGAAATCAGATGAAAATAATTAAAATGGTGACATGCTTTACCACTGGAGTAAAGTATAAGGATCACAATTATATGTGTGAAAATGACTAATCCCTGTTTTGTAAACAGATGTATTCTATAAGAAGTCTGCCTACCATGAGTTACAGAGAGAAAAGAGAAGCTGATGGACTTGAGGACATGACACAGTTGGAGTAAGAAAATCAAAATAAACCTATGTACAAATACAAAGAGAAATACCCTACAAAAATGGGAAAGTATTTATTTGATTAAATTACATTAAAATGTATGATTGACTTTACCTTCCCCATAGGGAATTAACAGAAGCAGCTGTTTTAATGAACCTGAACACTCGCTTTAACCAGGAGCTCATCTACGTGAGTCAATATACTGTTTCAAATGGTGTTATACCAAAGCACTGTTGAATTCTGGATTCCGGTTGGTTGGAAGGTTGATAAATTTTCTATAACAACAGCGCTGACAATAGTGCAGCTGCAAATCAGAGGTTTATATTAATTTATCATTTCTATAGTAACTCATAAGGATTTGTATGTAGCAACGAAAAGCATGTCATCATTGATATGACGTTATGGAGACATTCGGCACTGATGGAAGGAGTCTCCAGTGTCAGCGCTTTGTAACAGTCAGAAAGTTTTCAGACATCTTATAAAACACTTTAGGACATGCTTTTACAGAAAAGAATTGACTTTAAGATGGTAAGTTATATTCAATTGTTGATTCAGTGAATTTGTGATAATGTCAACTTTATGGCGTTGCTAAGAAAGAGTTTTATTTTAATGCTGCTATAATACCAGATATTTAGTGGATTTTTAGCCTACCTTAGCAGTAACGTTTGTGTTTCGTGAGCTTTTTTCCACTCTCCTCCTTTTTCCTAGACTTATATCGGCTGTATTCTGCTATCAGTGAATCCATACAAGTTATTGAACATCTATGGAACAGACATGGTCCTGCAGTATAATGGTCATGGCTTAGGAGAAAACCCACCGTAAGTGTAAAACTCAATTACGCAGCTTCATGTGCGCAAAACTGCCACAAATCTACACTACTGTGTAAATACTACTGTAGCATTTCCTACATTATTAATATAGCCACATATTTTGCATATGACAAGAAAGATGTTGTATTATTTTCGAAACTGATGTTGATTGATGTGCTGTGTTGCCAACTTATTTCAGGGGAAAATTGCTAACAAATGCTAGTTGCTAAAAGTCGCTAGATGATGTCATAGAATAATTTGATTATTAATTGTATCATTTTGATCATTTGCATATGATGCATATGCAGTCATCGGTTGTTGGGAAACATGGTGATCAGTAATTGGCCATTAGAAAAAAAATAAGTGGTCATGGGGAACAATGGTGATCAATGATTGGTCTTTGGGAACAATGGTGATCATTGATTGCTCTTTGGGAACAATGGTGATCATTGGTCATTGGGAACAATGGCGATCAGTGATTGGTCTTTGGGAACAATGGTGATCATTGATTGGTCTTTGGGAACAATGGTGATCATTGATTGGTCATTGGGAACAATGGTGATCAGTGATTGGTCATTGGGAACAATGGCGATCATTGATTGGTCTTTGGGAACAATGGTGATCATTGATTGCTCTTTGGGAACAATGGTGATCATTGATTGGTCTTTGGGAACAATGGCGATCTGTGATTTGTCATTGGGAACAATGGCGATCTGTGATTGGTCATTGGAAACAATGGTGGTCATTGATTGGTCATTGGGAGCAGTGGTTATCTGTGATTTGTCATTGGGAACAATGGTGATCATTGATTGGTCGTTTGGCTGATTGATCACTTTACACACTGGTGTTGAGTCGAGTGAACCTGCTCCCTCAACTTGTGTAACCAGCAGCTGTGATGTGAGCTTGAGAGCTGTATCGAGTGCAGGACAGTCACTAACATCTGCTCAAAGTCGCTAGATTTTTCGCTAGGCTTGTTTTTGAAATAAAGAGGTCTAAAAAGTGACTAACTCTAGTGACGATGGCATTAAGTTGGCAACATTTGCATGTGTGATCATGAATGTGAGAAAGAGAGGGAGAGAGAGAGAGAGAGAGAGAAAGAGAGAGAGAGACAGTGACCGTCTCATATTTCTTTAACCTGCTGTCTTGTCACTAACAGAATAGATGGACACATCTTGTAATGTGAGAATAAGCCAGAGATTGTCTTGCTGTGTGTTAGTGTGTTGTTTAAAGATAGAATGACCTCAGAGCCAGAAATGATACCTGGTATATTCCAGGTTACTTACATTTGACTGTCCCTAATAATTTAACAGAACAAGAACAGTGTTCTAGGCAGTTCAGATGAAAAATTCTAAATAAGATTCGGGTCCTAATTTGGATTCTTTGCGTTTGTTCTAGTCACCTCTTTGCAATTTCAAACCTTGCCTACACGACAATGATGGATGTCAAGCAGAACCAGTGCATTATCATCAGGTTAGCAACATATATTGGCAATATGCTCCTATTAGATTGATTTCAGTGCTCGCTATCTTCTCATTCAATTCGAAATACAGTGAACTTTCCATGCTTAAATATAGACATATCTGATTAATTTAAGTCGCCAGCTCTTCTATGCCAGTCAAACGTTGAAACTTTGCTTGCAACATTTAGTTTATTTGTATAGCGCTTTTTTACAATGTCATTGTCTCAAAGCAGCATATGATATCCTGCATAAAGTGTGTAAAGCTTAAACCTCTTTGCAGTGTTATTGTGTTCATGTTTCAGTGGAGAGAGTGGATCTGGAAAAACGGAAGCCACCAAACTGGTCCTGAGATACCTCACTGCCATACACCACGAGCGAAACGTAACACAGCAGGTATTCAAGCTGCAGGGATTTTTTGCCTTCTAAACTTCAAGAGAGAGAGAAAAAAAGAGAGGCTGATAAAGGAACGACTGATTTTAGTTGCGACTTACTAAGTAGCTTGTTTCATGGACGTTCCATGACATTAAATGCAGCTATAAAAGTACGATGTGTCATTCTTCGATTAATAAAAAAAAAACAGGCAAATTGCTGTTGTATAAGAGGAATGAAACACTTCAGGATGTGCTGTTATAGGAAAATAATCAACCTCAGGGTGGTAACAGTAGCACCACTCCGAACCGGGCCACATCACACCGCCCTGTCGTTGATTATTTTCCTTTAATAAAACCCACCTGTGTGCTTATAGAGCTGCACTGTATGTCCTGTTATAATCAAAACTAACATGTCATCCTTTTTCTTCTTATCCTTCACGCTCTCATCCTCACAGATTGAGGTGAGATTTAAGGCTGTTTATTAAATTCGGTATTTTCACTGTATTGCTTTGTAAACGAACTCAGCACTAACTAAAATGCTCAAAACACCAGATCCTGGAAGCAACTCCTCTGCTGGAATCTTTTGGGAATGCCAAAACGGTGCGGAATGACAACTCCAGTCGCTTTGGGAAGTTTGTTGAGATCTTTCTGGAGGAGTGAGTTACTGCTTTGAGCCCAAGATGATTCGGATGTGTGGAGTTTATTTAGGGTTCAGTCCAGGAGGAAAAGCTATTTCTGTGTATAAGTGTGTGTGTGTGTGTGTGTGTGTGTGTGTGTGTGTGTGTGTGTTTGGACCATGTTACATGTTAATAAATGCTGATTTTTTTCTTCCATGTTAAAGAGGAGTGATAAGCGGTGCCATAACTTCACAGTATCTGCTGGAGAAGTCCAGGATTGTTTTTCAGGTGTGGGACAGTAAACGTTTTTATTTCTTTTAAACGTACTTTAAGAGTTTATGTTCATGGCAGTGTGTGTGTGTGTGTGTGTGTGTGTGTGTGTGTTTAGGCAAAAAATGAGAGGAACTACCACATTTTTTACGAGATGTTGGCCGGACTTCCTGTTCACCTGAAACGAGCCTTCTACCTGCAGGAGGCCGAAACCTACTACTATCTGAACCAAGTAATCTACTCACATACACTGTACAGCGATGTTCATAAGTATTCACACCCCACACCCCCCTTTCCTCGTTTTGTAGTGCTACAACCTAGAACCGACGTGGACGTAACTGAGATTTCATGTTATGAATCTAGACTAAATAGTCCATAATATTAAAGTGGAGGGAAAAATCAATACAGTTTGCAAAATTATTTACAAATAATAAACGTAAAGGTTGTGATAGAATATGATATTCCCCCGTCTGCTGCTGTGAAACCCCTACATTAGTCCTGATCAGAAGTCAGATAATGATGTGAATGAACCTGACTTGTGTACAATTAAAGTGTCTGAGTATAAATATACCGGTTCCTGGAAGAACCAAGAGTGTGTTACCTAAACAAACAGCATCATGAAGACCAAGGAGCTATCAAGACATTTCCGGGACAAAATTACAATCAGGGTTTGGGGATTAGTCAGAGAAACAACCGAGAGGCCTGCTACCACCACCATGCTTCAAAGTGGAGATGATGTTCTCAGAGTGCTTGTGTGTGTGTGCAGAAGCTTTTTCCAAATGACAATTAACTTCAATTTTTTCAACACAAATTAGTGCTGTAGTTTAGCATCATCGTGTTAATATAAACATCTATAATAACTAGCAGTACATATGAACAGTCAGGTTGTGAATATATAGCACTAATATATATATCTAACACATTAACTGACATCACTAATATATCAGGGTGGTGACTGTGCGATCGAGGGAAAGGACGATGGCGAGGACTTCAGGCGGTTACAGAGTGCCATGGACATTCTCCACTTCAGCGCTGAGGACCAGAGCAGTGTGTTCAGAGTGCTTTCGTCCATCCTTCACCTGGGCAATGTCTTCTTCCACAGACTTGAGGTAGTACACACATGCACGTCATTTTCCAGCATCATAAACCCCATCTGTGTTTTTATCTGCAGATTTTTCCTCATATTTAGACCGACGTGCAAGAAACGGCCGGTGTTGTAAGCGCTCAGGAGATCCGCGTGGTGGCCGAACTGCTTCATATTTCTCCAGAAGGACTGCAGAAAGCCATCACCTACAAAGTGACAGTAAGATAATATGGATCCTTCCATGCTTATTCTATTATGTTTAAATTGTACTTGTTGCTCGTTATGGTGGAGTTTTCTGTAAGGAGATGTTTATTTAACTCTAATTTTTTTTGCCTGAATATGACTGCGAGTGAGTGAAAGAGAAACAGGAAGATGTAACGTGTTATAACATCTTGAGATCAGAGCTCGTTGCCAAACAGGCTCCGGAGGATACGCTTAATTACTGCAGGTTTTGTGTTACGGAAACCCTGTAACTGGATCAGGGGTTCGCTCATTGACTTCAATAGGGCTAATTCTCAGGAGACTGTCAGGAAACGGTGTTACGTCATGGTGTGATGTCTGAGGATGAAGTCAGCCCTCGTTAAAGTCTTATTACACGTTCATGAGAAACTTCTCAGACGCGTGTGACGGGTGGAACCTTTCACTAACGAAGGCAGTCTTTCTTCAATACAGTGGAGTCACTCGCCAGTGAAAGTTCTTGTTTTGCATTCTTTTTGTTTAATATAAAAAAATTATATTATCAGCATAACAACTTGAGTGAGAAGTAAAATCTTAGAGATGTTTATATATCTTATAAACTCCATTAAAGGCAGAGTTCATAGAGAGCTGAAAATGACAAAATGGTGACGAAATGTTGAAAGAGCACCTCCTAAACACGACGTGCGCTAAATCTTCCAATAATGCAGCTCAGCCATTGCAGCGCATCGGCTGCCATCGATACACACTAACTTTCCCTGCTTTTATAGGGTGCCATTACTAATGCCCTCATTGAACAGCGAATCTGTTGTCTTCATTTATGGATTGCTTTCTTTCACAAAATTTGTGTGCGTAACTGAAACAAATAACCAATTTAAACTTGGCAGCGAAATCTGTACATAAACTCACAGTAATCTGATTCGTAGCTGATCAACCAAGGTCTCTTTATACGTACGTGAATTTATACAAACTCATGAGCGTACGTGTAGGGATACGAAACTGAAGTTTCATGAACACCATATATAGCTACAAACATATAGCTACAATATAGCTACAAACTGGACGCCATGAAGACGTTCCTCGAGTTTGTATTAAATCTCCGTATTTGTCCAGCAAACCCCCCAAAAAAAGCTAAACCCCCAAGTGTCAGCATGAGATCATCTCATCACGAACAAGTCAAGAGTAATCCAATCCATGCTTTTAACTGATTAGCTTGGTTTAGCGTTAGCTTTTTCGTTTGTTACGATCAGAGTCTAGAGGGTTTATGCCTTACAGTTGGGTTACAGCAGGATGTGTTTAGCGGTAATTCTACACAACTACACTTTCTCCTCAGGCCCCTGAATGTTCTGTGATCCCTGTATTACCCCCTGGGTGTATGTTTATGTGTGTGTGTCATGCTCAGCATCTTGCTCTTTTAATAAATAAAGCTGTTACCCACAGGCCGCGGGTTTGAGTTTACACCTCTATCAGGCTGAAATCAACTATCACCTAACACCGTATCAGTTTCACCTGGTGTGTGTGTGTGTGTGTGTGTGTGTGTGTGTGTCACCCTTGTTTCTTAAGGCCCTTGTTCTAATTCCTAATTATACATCACTATCAGTTACAGCAGAAGAATTACGTTCGCTAGTAATTTACTTTCATAGGTTTTTTTTTTTTTTTTTTACAGGAAGCAATGAAGGAGAAAATATACACCCCTCTGACTGTAGAGAGTGCCGTGGATGCCAGGTATCTTCATAAACACATGCTATACTCGAACAGAAGTATACGCATATTCACATATAGCTTATTATACCCCAGCTCTGTTGCGTTCTCCATTCTGATTGGTGGTTCTTACAGTCACAAATCAAATCGAATGCTAATATTAATATGATTAAGTTGTCTGTAGTGCTCCCTTATGTTCCCTTATGAATGACTTATTAGTTGAAATTAGTTATCATTTTTTTCTGCTTGATAGAGATGCCGTTGCCAAGATCCTTTATTCCCTGCTCTTTCATTGGTTAACGGAGCGAATCAACAGTCGCGTGTACCCACGAAACGAGGCTCTCTCCATATCTATATTGGATATCTATGGATTCGAGGTATACGATAACACGCAACCACTCAAACTCTCTCCTTCATACAGAAATATTCAATAAATTGTTATTTGCTGTGTTTGTGTTTTCAGGAGTTAGCATTTAACAGTTTTGAGCAGCTCTGCATCAACTATGCTAATGAGACGCTTCAGTTCTTCTTCACGAAAATCATTCTAAAGCAAGAACAGGTGAGTTTAAAAACATGAGCACGAATTCACTAGTCACTAGAACTTTACTTGATAAACTTTATAATGTACATGATAATTAATGCTAAAAGATAGAAGGCTCAACTCCACAGTAAAATTTTAATTTAAACGGTATTTTAATAACTTGTTTAAAATTTGTGTAGGAACGGCTACTTTTTTGTGCCAGGCTACATTTCTACGCCTCCTAAAATCATGCCTACGCTATGCTAAATTGCCCTAGGTGTCCCCGGCATTCCATCCAGGGTTTATTCCTGTCTCGCAATACACATCTAGGCAATATCAAAAAAGGAGACTCCGTGCTCAGTTGGAAAACCAGAAAACAGCACTCAGAAACGCACAATATGATTGGCAAGACTTCGCAAGGAGGAGGAGAAATGATGCTGCACGAGTAAAAAAAAAAAAAAAACTAATTAAGGTGAAACACAGAACAGGTGAACACATTAGGGTAATTAAACAGTGTAAAAACAGTGGTGGAGACAGGAGCAAAACCAAAATATACACACGTAGCAAAACAAATAAAAGAGTATTTGGAATGAAAAAGCAAATGTTGACGTCCCATCCTGCCTCGTGTCGGGTATTCGTGAGATAGATTCCAGATCCACCATGACCCTGAGCATGACCCTGAGCAGGATTAAAGGCTTACTGAAGATGAATGAATGAATGCATGATAAATATAAAGAAATAAACTCATATGTAGCAAAGTGTAATAATGCATTGACGGTTTAGTTCGCTATTTAGCATTGAAGGACCTGTAAACACAAATTCGTAATTTTCGCAGGAGGAGTACATCCGAGAGCAAATCAGCTGGAAGGAATTGCCCTTCACTGACAACAAGGCGTGCATAGACCTCATTGCTGCTAAGCCCCATGGGATCCTCCGCATTCTCGATGACCAGAGCTGCTTTCCTCAGGTAACGTTCTTAACCCGACGCTTTATTATAAGGTCCGCAGTTAATACTTAAGTCATAATTTCAAAGCGTTCATATATTTTAACAGCATCTGATTCATATATGAGTAGACTTTAATATTGATAATGTTAATCATACGTATTAACATCTCGTTAACTCTCTTTCTGTTAAGTAGCATCATACAGGATTAATAAAAAAAAAAAAAAGATCTTTCATCTCACAGGTTTATATTAATGTGTTCCTTCTCACATGTTATTGATTTTATAGTAACGGCTCATTCGCAGGGGCTTGGATGACCAAATAAACGTATTAATCAATCAGTTCATTCATTCATTAATTAAAATCTCCAATGTCAGTGCTTTGTAACAGTCCGAAAATTAAGTTATTTATATTTATTTGTATCCGTATCCGTATCTGCCAGGCTACTGATCACACGTTCCTTCAGAAGTGCCACTATCATCATGGAGAAAATGCGCTTTACTCCAGGCCAAAAATGCCACTGCCAGAGTTCACGGTGAAGCACTACGCAGGACGAGTGACTTATCAGGTA
>JAKKZJ010000026.1:873856-892548 GCA_033441845.1 Pangasius mekongensis | reverse complement strand
TAAATTTCATTATTAAGATTTAAATTGTTTTTAACATTAGAATTTTAAGGTCTTTTTTTGCTTCCATATCTAAAACTTTTCACTACTAAGGTCTCTGAAAATTATAAAAAAATGAAAGAATTTGTGCAGGAGTTAAACATTTTTATGGATGTCATTTTCAGCAGATCAAAAAGGACTGTACTGTTTATGATTATTTATATTTTGTCTTTTTTTTTTCTTTAGGTCCAGAAATTCCTGGATAAGAATTACGATCAGGTTCGGCAAGAGGTGCTGGAGTTGTTTATGCAGAGTCACAACCGAGTGAGTGTATGTGTGTGTGTGTGTGTGTGTGTGTGTGTGTGTGTGTGTTTGTGAGTGTGTGATATAAAAATTAAAAACCACTACTGTAACTTTGTATCCTTTGCACAAGTGTGATGTTGGGTGTTAGTTTAGGGCGTGTTTTCTTTACAGAGGAGCTTAAATCGGTTTAAACAGGTGCGTAACCCGACTCTGAATATGAGGAACTTTCCCCACTGAAATATTTTGGATTTTTGGTCGACATTTCTGAATACAGCGTCCGCATTCAAGTGAGAATTTCATGTATTTCACATGTGGAACATTTGCAAATGTGTGTGTGTGTGTGTGTGTGCACGCAGATGGTTTCAAATCTCTTTCGAAAGTATAGCGAGATGCTAAATCAGCAGAAAAACGGAACACGGAGAGACAGCACAGTTACTCGACGATATCAACCCTCTACTGTAGCTGCCAAGTTCCAGTACTCTCTACAGGGGCTTCTGGACAAGATGGAGAGGTCTCACACACACACACACACACACACACAGACACACACACACTTATTTATTTATTTATTTATTTATTTATTTACATGTGTACACACATTACTTAATTACACACACACATTTATTTACACAATTAATTTATTTTCACATGTGAATTTTAACCCCTAATTCATATATTTCCAAATGTACTGCATGTGTTTTTATTTTTCCTCACGTGATTTTTCACCAGATTCTTTTTTGTTTTTCACATGATTCATGATCCAAACCCATGAATCATTATTTTACACACGAATCACGATTCAAATGTAATTTTTACATGATTCATTTATTGTCATGAATGATTTTTACATGATTCTTTTTTTTAAACAGGATTGTAAAAAATATTTACATGATTCATTTTCATGTTATTTTTTTCTCCACAATTTATTTCATTTT
The DNA here is from genome assembly GCA_033441845.1 of Pangasius mekongensis. Lineage (NCBI taxonomy): Eukaryota > Metazoa > Chordata > Actinopteri > Siluriformes > Pangasiidae > Pangasius > Pangasius mekongensis. The sequence goes on along the minus strand of JAKKZJ010000026.1, from coordinate 891,334 downwards.
TTTTTTTCCATGCATGAATTTTCACAAGATTCACTTTACATGATTCTTTTTTCCAAATGCGTTTTTTTTTAATTCCTTTCATATGATTCATTTATTTTCACATGATTCACTTCTTCAACTTTAGGGCATGTGTTTTTATGTTCACGTGTGATTTTTTTACACAAATTCGCTTATTTTTTCATGGTTCATTTTTCACAATTCTCAGTTGTGATATTCTCACGTGAACCAGTCCCTTGTTGTTCACTCGATGTAACGTGTGTTGACGTGAACTCACGTTTCAGGCCATCAGAGTTCGAAGTGCACCTTCATATTTGATATTTTTCACATCATTCATTGTTCACATAATCATCACACGGGAAAAACGTGTTCAGTGCGTGTAAACGTATATAAACGTATATCATACACTTGTACACGTTTACACACACGCCTGCAGGATCACGTTCCTCACGATCTCTTTTCTCTCAGGTGTAACCCGTTATTCGTGCGCTGCATAAAGCCAAATAATAATAAGGTAATTAACGGATGCTGATTATTCACGCTAACTCTTACTCTAACTGTGTACTTGTGTATTTGAGTGTTTACACTTTATTCGGATCGTAGGAACCGGGGATCTTTGAGCCAGAACTGGTGGCAGCCCAGCTCACATACTCGGGAATTATGGACACCATCCTCATCAGAAAGGAAGGCTATCCGGTCCGAATGACTTTCCATAAATTCCTAAACAGGTAAATGTCCTAGGCTTTAGCTAGTTCAGTCTACAGAATCATGCTTCACAGCCCATTCATGAGCTTTCTGTAGGTATAAAGCACTGCTGGGGCTGAAGAAAACCCCGCCTCCAGACGGAGACAACTGTGTCACCATGCTAACAAAGCTGTGTCCAATCAAAAAAGGCGATTACCAAGTGGGCGTGTCCAAGGTGAGTGCGGAACAGTGTTGCAATTTCGGTGCAAGATCGAGTCTTCTTTCCACGATCATGGTTTTCATGTATGTATTTCAGAGGAAGTCTAGACTGCCTGAGGGAGGCAGCTGGACTGAAGATATCGAGTTAACTTTAATTGTTGTAAATTACCTCATTAAATTAGCTAGTTAAGTTTTGTAATTAAGCTTGTTATGTTAGCTAGCTAGTTCGGTTTGGTAAATTAGCTTGTTAAAATAGCTAGCTTGTTACATCTTTAAAAATGAAAGCTCAATAAATTAGCTAGCTAATTAAATTTTATAAATTTGCTTATTAAATTATCTAGCTAGGTAAGTTTTGAGATTACTCATTAAATTAGCTAGCTAGTTAAATGTATTAAATTATTTTGTTAAATTAACTTGCTAGTTAAGTCATAATTTTATAAATTTGCTTATTAAATTATCTAGGTAAGTTTTGTAGGTTACTCATTAAATTAGCTAGCTAGTTAAATTTTGTAAATTATTTTGGTAAATTAACTTGCTAGTTAAGTTGTAAATTAACTTATTAAATTAGCTAGCAAGTTAAGCTTTGTAAATTAGCTTGTTAAATTAGTTAGCTAGTTAAAGTTTGTAAATTAGCTAAATTAGCTTAGGGATGAACGATTTGGATTAGCAATTTAGCACACAAATCCTCGTACAGTTAAATTTAGCCTTGTAACATTGAATGCTGTTAAATTTACAGCTGTTTCAGGTTTTGGAGATTTTTTGCTAATTAATATTCGAATGCTGAAGTTTTCTCTCTGTAATCTCAGCTCTTCCTAAAGGAAGACGTGTATCAGCTGTTAGAAAATAAGCGGGATCGCGTGAGGCACCTGGCAGCGCTGACGCTTCAAAGATACGTACGGATGTATTTCGCACGTAAAAACTTCGTAAAGTTCCGCATGAACATGGTCAAACTGCAGGCCAGGTGCCGAGGCTACCTCCTGAGGTAAACTGCAAAGACTCTTATCTTCTAAAGTGAGAATATATAATAATAAAAAAATGATATTTGTTATAACATTTCAGAAATATATGAATCTTGGCATTTTAAAATGATCTGGATATACACTTTTTTTTTTTTTGCTAAGTAATTCAAAATTGAAATATTTCAATTTACAAAAATTAATTTGAATTTCAAATAAATTGAAATTATTTTGTATAAAATTTCAGTTGTGTGCTGGTTCAATTTAATTCAATTAATGTTATTTTGTATATTCCATTTAATATAATTGTACATTAGTATTATTATACTGTATATGACAATAATTTCATCTCTGCGGGAGTTCATTCATTCTAACTTTTAAAATTCTCTCCACTGGCGTTTAGACAAGATCTCCTACAGAAGCGGCTGATGCTGATCAAGTTTCGTTCACCGGTTCAGCTCATCGTCAACCGCAAACGCTACATCAAGGTAGGATGCGTCATTTGTTTTTCCTTTAGATTCTTTAGACCTTATTTGTCAAGTACAAAGTGTACAGTATGCGTAAACAGAATTCGATAATCTAACTGAATTTTCTTTTTTTCCAACAGGATAACCTCCTCATGGTCAGGATGGCAGAAGAGGTGAGGAGATGAGACGGAGAGTGGTCCAGGAGTCCATGATTTTATTTAATTTTGCTTTTGTTTTGTTACAAACCACCATCATCGACGTTGTTATATCTATTAGTTCTTATCATTATTAGCTTGTTTGATTAGTTTAACGCTGTTAAATTCAAGCTCAAACCTCGATAACTCAAACACAATTCACATACTGAACCTAATCTTTGGTTATTTGGGTAGTTGTATGAAATAGTTAAAAATTACAATGCAAAAAAATAGGCACAAAAGTGTCGGGTGTAAACAAATTATACACCTAGCTAGACTTAGACAACCTGAAAACAGTGGCAAGACTTCGCACATGAAGCCTAGCTATCCTGCAGTTTAAATGCGAAGTATGAGATTGTGTTTTGGTCATTTTGGTCTTCATCCTCCAGCGTTCAACCGAAATGAACAGTAGATGGTTGAAGGATGTTCCTTTACATGTTGTCCATTTTTCACTCAGGTTTTCCTGCTCTTGTTTTTCTATCGATACCAATTGTTAATGTGGAGGGTTTTTTAATTTATTTATTTTATAGGCGCGAGTGAGTCGAGAGGTGATTAACGTGTCCCAGTTGGTCATTCCTGCTGAACTGGGAGAGCTGCTGCAGGCCACAGCAGGTTGCCATTTATTTCAATTTTACTCTTACATAGAAATATGGTACAAGAGTCTAATGGAAAACTAGAAAAACAGGGTATTGAAAAACCCGGTCTTGGACACTTGTATGCAAGAAAAATCTGACAAACCTTTGAGAACTTGCAGATAATTGTAATTGTAATAATCTGAATCAGTAACCCAGAAAATGGACTTATGGAAGTATGTGCATAACTCAGTTCTGAATACGAGGAACTTTCCCTGATGTACTCTGAATATAGCCCTGAAACCAGGAGGGTCAATAATGCAAAATACTTAAAGGGTTGTGTGTTGTGTCTTTATCAGGTGGTAGTCATTAAGGAAGGAAAACAGTTAACATTTTACGTTAGCAATATGATATTATTTAAATGAAAAAAAAAAAGATTTGTCTAGGCTTAAAGGGATGTATCCATGACTAAGAAGTATCAATAGAGTACTTAATGAAATAATAACTCCTGGATGATTTTGTGATACTCTCATTTATCTGACTGTTTGCTTGCATATTAATATGTGTGTGTGTGTGTGTGTGTGTGTGTATGTATGTGTATGTGTGTGTGTGTGTGTGTGTGTGTGTGTGTAGATGGTAAAGAGGTGCATTCCGAGTGTTTGGCTCTGGTTGAAGCGCTCAGAGTGCAGGTTTATCCTCAACTCACACTCCCTCTGGATATCAATAACTATCTAATGACCAAATACATCCGTTCCAACTTCAGGGTGAGGAAACACACACACACACACACACACACACACAAGTTTGTCCTACTATCCCTGTGAGGACGTTAATGCACATAATTAATGCTATGCTAGGCCAAAGTCAAACCCTAAACTTCACCTCATGAACCATAAGAAAACCTTTTGTACTGTTTATTTTTATTTTATTTATTTTTTTATTTCAATTTAAAAGTCAGTCTTCCTCATAGGGACCAGGTCCCCACGAGGTCATAACGGTAAGATATTCCATGTACACATTATTTGTTTAAGTATTAAATAATAGTTTTTATTTATAAAAAGGCAGTTTTCCACATGGGAAATAGCTAAATGTCCCCAACAAGGTCAGAAATCTCAGATCTTCCTGTTCTAGTGGTGACAAATGATCGATAGAAAGCCCCACAACATGATGCTACCACCACCATGCTTCACAGCATTCTCAGGGCGGTGAGCCAGTTTGAGGTTCTGCCAAACCTAGATTTAAAAAACGGTCAAAAATATCAGACACCACACACACACATACAGAGATATATTCATGCACACAATCATATAGAAAGACACATGGACCGTATACACACAAAAATCAACACAAATTTATATGACTAACGTGTACAGGAGCTGCAGTTTGGAATGCTTACTGCACCTCTACAAGCTTCTCTGACTCGTCTGGAAGACGATCTAAAACAGGACGCTCTCGACATCTTTTTACTGGTAAAGTCAGATCATCATCATCATCATCATCCGTGTCCTCTTTATATGTTTATCTAACTGCTTGTTTATATACGTAGCTTGGCTGTGAATTCGTTTCTATAGATCTTACGTTTCATGGGCGACCCGAACTTGAACGGCGCTCAAGAGAACCTATTCGGGAATTACATCATCCAACGGGGTTTGGCTACTCCACCAATCAGGGATGAGATTTTGGCTCAGGTAGCCAATCAGGTGTGGAGGAATGAAAACCTGCGCAACGCTGAGAGAGGGTGGCTGCTAATGGCGGCTTGTCTGAGTTCCTTCGCCCCAAGCGACAAAATGGCCAAGTATCTGCTGAAGTACGACAATATCCACACTCTCCACACTAAATAACTAAATAATTCTGTTTGCTAAGTTTGATGTTCCAAAATAAATAAAAATGTGTGTCTGTGGGTTTTGATGAAGAATCCATTACTTAACCCTGGGGAAACAATTTTTAGGCTTTTGAGATCAACTTTAAGACTTTAAATACATCTTAATATTCTGAGTAATTTTGTTTGTTTACATTGTTAAAATTCAGGTTCGTATCTGATTATGCGCTGAATGGATTTAAAGCATTATGCCAGCACAAGCTGCTCCATGCCATGCAGAAATGCCAGGTGGGATCCGAGGCAGCACGGACTTACCCTCTTTCTCTTCTGGAGTGGACTGCCAACCGCAAAAAAGCCCACATGGCCCTCCAAGTGCACTGCCTTGATGGTACGGCCCACTAAAAGAATGTCAAATCCTATCAAAATGATCTTGTTATTGTATATAAGGTGGATTTTTGTGCTGTTAAGCAACATGCTACATGCCCTATATTTGGTTCTATCCCTCTTGGCTTCAACCCTGATCGGTTTGCTGATGAAAAGCACTGAATGCTACCACCACCATGCTTCACAGCGGGGATAGTGTTCTCAGGGCCAAGGCCAAAAAGTTCAGATTTGATTTTGATCTCAAATGGGGGTGAATACTTGTGTGATGACAACTTTTATTACTTTGCAAAGCGCTGTAGTCACAACGCTACTCTATAACATTTCATTTGATTGAAAACTACTGGGGAAAAAAATACGCTTTTACTTTGCGATCGAAATTGCCGTCTGGATGGCGTGGAAATCTAAAATCTCCACTCCTCAGTCTTCATTCAGTTTATTCCTTATCCCTTTTTTATTTTTAAGGTTCTCTTCGCTTGTCTACTCTCTTCATCTTTCCATCTTCCATCAACTGATGGCTGATATATGATTGTGTGTGTGTGTGTGTGTGTGTGTGTGTGTGTAGGAATGTCTTTGCTGTGTCCGGTTCACTCCTGGACGAGTGGTGAGGATCTGGCACGGGATGTTTTACTGCACAGGTAAGGACAGGTACCATTCAAAATGTGTGACTCTTAATAAGACCAATCGTATGTTTTGTTATTCAGTCAGTCATCATGGTGATTTTGTCTGCAGGGGCGCGTCCTCGGAGAGCTGCCGTGGTTGGTCGGTGCTGATGAAAGAGGTGGGGCAGTGGGTGGAGCTTGAAGGCCATGACTACGTGATGGATCTGGTGTGTGATCTCGAGCTGCTGTCAGACTTCCCGAAGCAGAAAAGCTACTTCATCATCTCGACACATGATCCCACCAGAGTGCGGCACAATGCCAGCATGTACGTGTGTGTGTGTGTGTGTGTGTGTGTGTGTGTGTGGACGTGTTTATGTTTTGGACACCATTTTGGACCCAGCAACAAGTTCTGTAGTTATATTTACCCCAGAGTTGGTGTTTCTTGTTTAGGATGTTCTCAAGTTATCTTTAAGAGCAAGGAATAACACACTCGGTGTTCTGCTGTTATAGGAAATTAATCAGCGACGTCTCCCCATTTTTAGGAGAAAGACCAAGTGAATTCAGCTGCTCAGCTTCAGTCTTGGATTGAAGTCTCAGTCACTTGAATAAATGAATAAATAAATGTCAACTTCTGTGGAATTGTGTTCACAGAAGTCTTTTTGGCAGCGGATTCGATGGAGAAGACGAAGCACTGGTGACCAACAGTCTGCCGATGTCTGATGATCCCTACAGTCAGGGTAGCGCACACACACACTCACACACACACACACACACACACACACACACACACATTCTCACACAGATTTTTAATTAAAAATATTCTTTAATAAAATACAGAAGCCCTGAAAAACAACGTCAGAAAAATTCACTTTCCCAAGTTTAGGTAATGACTTTTTATTCGTATTTGTGTGTGTGTGTGTGTGTGTGTGTGTGTGTGTGTGTGCATTTAACAGGTTCTTATGACAGAGCTCAGAGGGGAATGGATCGCTACGTGGACAGCCTGTTTGACCCTGTACTCTCAGATGGACCTGGGGTAGGGTGACACAGGCAGAGAGAGAGAGAGAGAGAGAGAGAGAGAGAGAGAGAGAGAGGCAGAGAGAGAGAGAGAAAGAGACACACAGAAACAACAGAAAGAGAGGCTGAGCGCAGAGAGAGAGAGACATAGAGAGGGAGGGAGAAAGATGGACAGAAAGAGGGAGACAGAGACAGGCACTGAAAGAGAGACAGAAAGCAGAGAGACCACGAGAGAGAGAGAGAGAGAGAGAGAGAGAGAGAAACATACAGAAGAAATGAGACAGAGAGAGAGATACAAAGAGAGTTCTCTGCATTGTCTAAAGATTTTTGTCCCACCGTATATCTAAAAATAAAATTAGATGTAAAAAAATCTCTCTCAGTCTATCTCTCTCTTTCTTTCTCTCTCTCTCTTTGCCTCTCTCTCTCTCTCTCTCTCTCTCTCTCTTTAGGATATGGACATGTCTGCTCTGTCTGGAAGAATAAAAGGAGGTGGAGGTATCGGTGCTGGCCACAGTGACGCCGTTCCATCCACAGTCAGGGTTCCTTTCTCAGCAGCTCAGCAACCAGGAGGTATCACACACACACACACACACACACACACACACACACACACACACACTAATATGAAACCAGTGTATTTATTTTATTAACGAATCTGGCCATGTGTGAATGCTGCAGCGGTGAGGGTGCTGCCTGCTGTTCCAGTTGTGCCCAGTGTGCCGGCTCAAGGTAGCAAAAAACGTACACGAATATCTAAAACCTGCTCTGGAGTCCTGCTTGTTTCTGGTTTTCATTCTGGACCTCGTGTTTCTCAGATCCGCAGACGCTGATGGCGCAGCAGCAGCAGCAAGCTCTCATCAATCAGCAAGCTGTCATTATGGCACGTGAGCTTTACAACACCAGAGCAAGCTACACTACACAATGCTCACCTACACGTTTACACAATGAATACACACAATGTGACCTTGTCCTTGCACTCAGAATTCTGATCTCTGTCTATTACTCAGGCCCAACAGATGACGATGCAGGCCATCGCCATGGCGACGACGAGCCCCATCTCCAGCCCTCCCACCAGTCCTCCTCCTACCCCCTACATCCCCTACACCCCCCTCCCCTCCAGCCCGTACTCTGCATTACCCCCGAGCCCGTACGCCAACTTCCCACGCAGCCCCTACGCACAGGTTACGCCTTCGTCCTATACGGTTAGCTCGAGCGTGACCTCGAACCTCGGCTCGAACCATCAGCTAAAGACGACGCAAACATCCAGAAACATGCCAGAACAGGTTCAGCTGTATCTCACTTACGTGTATATGTGTGTGTGCGAAAACACTTTTGGCATTTTAGTTCTGAGCGTAAACACGTTTCTCTTTTGTACATGTCGTTTACAAGCTATCCAACAACTTGATCGAAGCGTGCGAGAAAATCACACTTAGCTAGCGACTGGCTCCTTACACAACAGCATCTTTGCAGAAAGATAGCTTGGACAAGATTAGGAAGTAAATAAACACATTTCCACATCATGTTGGTGAAATCCAATTACAATTTCTTAAAGCAAAAACATGAGTTTTCAGGGGGTTTTTCTTTTGTTTTCCCAGACTGCCTCACATATTTCTTCAACTTATTTTACTTCATTGTTATTACTTCGTATGTATTTTTAATGTTATTTTTTTTTCTCCTTTAACAGATATGTAGCTAAATATACAGATTCCAACTAATTAGCATACGTATCTAGCCTTCATGTTCTGCTTACTGCTTAGCAATGAAAACAATCACTTTGGATTTTTTAATATAATAATAATAATACAATTGTAAAAATGCTTTTAAAAAACAGTATATTCTGTCTTCATTCCCAACACCATTAACAGAACCCCAAAATCAAACCACTGGTATTATCACTGTTATATGCAAAAATATTTTTAATTATATGTTTATGTATATATGTTTATGAAAGAGATTAAACTGAATAATTAAAAGTTCATGTACGTGAGCTTGATGGAATTTTTTATTTGGCTACATGTTAAATCTTGCTTTATTTCTAGGGTAAAGACCTGAAAGAAAGTTTAGACAAGAAACAAAATCCTGCTCCAGCAAAAGTAATAATCGACAAAAAGCCGGCCAAAAAACATGGTATGTAGCCTGTTTTCCTGTCATGCTCTTGTTTTGTTTTGTTTTGTTTTAATTTTTAACATGTATGATTCCGACACAAAAGTCTGATCAATATTTACACCGGGAAAGTTGCTCGTATTCAGAGTCGGGTTACGCACCTGCTTAAGCAGATTTTCTGAACTCTCCAGTCAGTTTATTAAAATGTCCTGTGTGGCTCTGAAGCATCTGAGACGAGGGTTTTTCAACAGCGTCTAGACCACCACCTTTCAACACAAACACTCACCTTTAACCCTAAAACGTTGTACGATATGACAGGGCAAGCATGAAATAATTTAAAAATGAAAACTAAAAAAAAAACTAGTATATCACCAATATATTGCCGCGTGAATAGTCCTAGCTGTAATGATCACTGGTTTAATTTAACAAAACGGCTTCCACACTCATTATTCAGCAGCACATAGAATAGCACTTGATCCAGCGCATTCCTGATATTTTAGCATTAGTTATTTTGCGTAAAATCTAATGAATCCACGAGATACTAAATCGAGATACTTTTTTATTTGTCATTTTGTCCTCTCTCCCCAACTCTCTCTCTCTCTCTCTCTCTCTCAGCTCCAGTAGCAGTCTTAGGTCCCATGCGATTGGCTCCGGGTCCTCACACCGAAGTGGTGAAATATTCCATCTCTAACACGGAGCATATCGTTCCCAGCCACAACATAAAGGACATCATTAAGCAATATCAAACTCCACCTGAGCCGCCTCAACCGGAGAGCAAGAGGTGTGTGAGTGTTTTCGCGTACAATGATAACGCCAGTTATAGACTCGGATTAAAGCCGATTAAAGACGCCACTTAGCCTAATAATACTATTTTCCTGTAACAGCATACTCCTAAGTGTTTCCTTACATACACTATTTCAGTTTCTTGGGATTTCTCATACAGCCAAAAAATTTTAAAGTCTCACTAAATACTGAATACATGCTTGGATTTTTTTAAACATTTAATCATGGACTAAAAACTCTTCTTGGTCGTAGACGTAAATATAGATCCTAAATCATTTCTGCATTTCTGCATTATAGAAGAGAAGGCAAAGTTTTTATGAAAAAAATCAATCCACATGACGAGGCCTTACAGATTTTGAAGACGCAGATGGACATTCCACCTCCTCCACAGGTAATTAACTCTTCCTTGACTTAATGTCCTATGTACAGACATAAATTGGAGACAACATACACTTTTCATGAAAACACATTGGTCCTGAATTGGTCAAATTTACACACACACATGCACACACTTGTTTTTGATAGCAACAAGCTAGTCAGCTAATTGCGATGAGTGAACTGTAGAGTCAGTGTTATTCAAGAGAATATATCAGTATTTTGATCGATCTAAAGCTAGTACGTGTATATACTGGACAGTATAAATCATTTAAAGGTAAGAAGTGCTGCTGTGTTGACTGCTGATGCTGTGAGCGGCCATTTTGATTTGACGTCACTCCCTGAACTCTGAGGAACTCGTGGTTGAGAAGGTTACCCCGAGTCGAGGGGCGATTTCTTTAGCTTTTCCTGGTCAGAGGACAGAAGCTCAAGTAGCATATGAATGTGTGTGTGTGTGTGTGATTGCAGAGAAGAGCTCCATCTGCTGTAACTGGATCTAGACAAACTGATCTCAAACCGACACACAGCACTAAAAAGAGGGCACCAGAACCACCACTAAAAATACCACCAGGTATCAAATACACGGTGCACAAAAAGACACTAATTAAATATTCAAAATCACATCAGTGAATCAAAACAAAATCAACACACTGTGAAGTCTGTTTAAAAGCATAAAACTGCATTATTTTGTGTGTTGGATGAGTTTAAAGTAGCTAAAATGCCAAGTTTTTATATCTTGCTGGGGACCAAATGTCCCCACAAGGATAGGAATATCTGGCAGCTTTGACCTTCTGGTCTTCTGGTCTCCAAGAACAAAAGAACCTGCCGAAATGTTTCCTTTTGTTTACCGAGGTTAACACAAAAACGTAGACATTAATTAGCTGCAGTAATAATTGTCTCAATGGGAGGTCCTCCCAAGGATAGTAAACGTGTATGTGTGTGAATGCAGTGTCCAGAGAACTTCCCGTCGAATCAGACTCCATTCAAACATCGCTCCATCTCAGCAACGTGGACGAATACTACACCTACACCAACGTCCCGTGGAAGCTCTACCTCAGGAAGGAGGTACGTGCTTTACTTTCTTAACTATTAAAAACGTTAGGCTTTTAAAACTGACCCGCTGTTTAGCTGTTTTGAGACTGAAATACATCGTTCCGGACATCATCCAGTGGGTGTGTGTGTGTGTGTGTGTGTGTGTGGTGTGTGTATACACTCAAAACAAGCCACAATCAAGTTAATTTTGGCTTCAGAATTACCTGATGAGATGAAAATACAAAAAAGTTTAGCTTAATATCACGAAAATTTTAACCTTCGATATGAAACACCTTGTACAATTTTGTGTAAGTCGCTTATTTTAATGTTTTTAATAGAATGTATCCAGTATATATACAGTAATATAGTACTTAGGGGTAATCCAGGACAAAGACTAAGTAACGCGTCTTTGTGTGCTCTCTTATCAGGTGTTTTACCCCAAGGACAGCTGGAGTCATCCACTTGTGTTGGAAATTATATTCAAGCAGGTAAGAACAATACTGCCCCCTACAGCTAGTCTGTTTAGCACCGATCAGGGAGTTTTCTTACCAATTCTTATAAATATGAACAGTACTTCTGTTGCTGTGGATGTTTCCACACGAATGCCCTTCCCCTTTGGTTTAAACCCAAAGCTCACCCTTGCTTCAGCGAATAATCTCACACTGATACTGTGTATTTTTGTATCTAAGAGTCAGAGACTTGCGTTCAAAAGTCACATCAATATTTATGTGGGGAAAGTTACACATATTCAGAATCGTGTTATGCACGTCGGTTGATTTTCTGAGTTCCGCATTCAGATTATTAAAATCACCTGCATGTAGTTAATGCGTCCGAGGTTGCCAGATTTTTTTCTTGAGTCCAAGACAGCATTTTTTTTAATAGCTCACCTTTAAACCCTGAAAAAAGTAAAGGATAGAAAATGCGGAATGAATTAGGAAATGCCTAATTTTTTTTTCTGTATTTAAAAACATATTAAAAATGACTGATATGATGATATATGAATGAGAAGATGGCAAGCATTAAAATAAATCTAATAGAAGTCTAGTATATTGGCAGTATATTGCTGCATGAATAGTCCTAGTTGTAACCACATTAATCACTGGTTTCATTTAACAACCAAATGGCCTCCACACTCGTTATTCATCAGATTATAAAATAGCACTTGATCCAGTACGTCTGATGTGTGCACAGGATTTAGGCAATTTGATCACGCTTTTAATTCACTGCTTTGAGTTGTACTTTAAATGAATAAAATAATGCCAGTGTTTGAATGAATTCAATGCGCTATATTGTAAAGAAAACCCCATGGTTTGAAGGATAAGCTGACCAAGCGCTCATCGGCTACGCTCCCAGAGAAAGCTCATTTTTCACATTTATTCACCTCTTTTTTTTTGTTCATTAGGGATCATCTGGATTTCTTTAAAGCTGCTGTGTGGCAATGATTATTATTAAAAGTGCTATAAAAATAGAATACTGATGACATTTTGTCCCAAATCTTTTTTGGTTTTTTTTTTTTTTTTCACTTTTTCACTGCTCTTCTCTTCCTCAGATTGTTAACGACATGTTTTCAGAGGCCTGTGTGCGCATCACCAAAGAGGACAGGCTGAAGATGAAGGCCTTGTTTAGTGCGTGAGCTTGAAATCCTAATGTTTTGCCACTTTAGCCACAGTGTTGTCCATTTGTGTTAATGAAAAGCGTATGTGTGCGACAGCGCAGCACAAGATAGCGCAGAATGCAAACGTTCAGGACGAAGGCGTGAAGAAGGCCGTTGTCTTGGCCGCCCGCGAGTCGTGGGAGATTTATTTCTCACGGCTTTTCCCTGCATCGGTGAGTAACGAATAACAGAAAGAAAAACTAGGCTTTGCCAAAAAAGTGACTTTTATATAGAGATTTTGTAATTAACATTATTTACTTCATGAAGTAAGGAATAAAACACTTGGCAGACATGATATTATAGGAAATGAATCAACGATGGGGTGGTTTGATGAAGTTGATTATTTATTATGTTATAAAGGACAACATGTAGTACTTTTTATCCATTTATAGTTACATTTAATGTTGTGGAACATCCTCAAAACAAAACAAGTTGTTTCCTGTTCTCGTTTACATTATAGACGTCGTTCCACTCCTCCGCGGAAAACTCGTTGCCTGTTGCAAAGCGCCGTCACTGGAGACTCCTTCCATACATAAGTGTTAAATAAACGTCTCCTTACTGAAAACTTCACCAGTGCGTCAAAACTATCAGAGGTAAAGCTGTAAGTGCTCCAGCATCTTCGAGAGAGAGAGAGAGAAAAGAGAGAAAAGAGAGGCTGGTGAGAGAACGGCTCTTTATAGCTGTTATAGTAAGATTAAATGCAACTATAAATGGATAAAAAAGTATCATCGTGATGTTCTGTCATTAATAAAAAATGTAACTGTTGGAAAAATAATCGACTTTGCAGTGATGACATGAACTCCTCTTCATCACACGACCCTGCCGTTGATTATTTTCTTTCAGCAGAACGCCCCCAGGTGGTTTATTTCTCATCTAAGCGCCGACACCGACTCACGTGTTGTTAAACGTGTGATGTTTCTGATCGTGTCTGTCACAGGGCAGCGTAGGTACCGGAGTTCAGGTGTTGGCCGTGTCTCACTCCGGCATCAAACTACTGAAAACAGTGCACAGCAGCGCCAGAGTTCCAGATTACTTCAGAGTTCTGAGATCGTACAGGTACATGTTCGAAATAATTCAACGTGGTTTTTTTTAAAAAACTAAAACCTAAAACATTAAACGTTCGCTAAAACTCTAATGAACATAAAGTTATTTTGTAAAATCATAAAATGCTGGTTAGTTTATTCTGATCAGGGAGTAACAGGGTGAAAATAGCATAGCTCGCTTATTTATCTCTGCTCTTTCTTTCCTTCTTTCAGATACACCGACGTCCTCTTTGTGACCATCCCGTCTCCGAACATGCTGGAGTTCAATCTGACGAACGAAAAGCTGATCCTGTTCTCCGCTAAAGCACCGCAGATCAAGCACATGGTCGATCTCTTCATCTCTCAGCTCAAGGAGGTCAGGCTTGTTGTTCTTCGCTGCACTCCTTTCTGTCCTCCCAGTTAAAGAATTCCCACTCACATGTGAAAAACGCAAGGAACAGCACATCAGCAACACCTTGTGAACTCCAGGTTCTTATCAGTAAGCTCTTCTCCTCCTTGCTCTTCCACTCGCGCGTAGAGGAAACGGCTCTCTTTATACAGGAAGTGCTGGAAATACGAGGTACATACCAGCAGTATACTGTAGGTGCTTCACTGCAAATTGAACTCTTCGGTCTTATAGCCAGAATATACACTTTTTAGTTTAGAATTTAAATTACAAATGAAAAGTTAATTAATGAAATTAATGAAAAGTTTTTAATAACAACAACAACCACAACTTACCCACTTCACATAACCTCCTGCATGATTGGTGCCACGTGTGAGGAACTAAATACGTAGGGTATGCGAGGTGGGTAAATGATTATCATTAAAAATAATAATAAGTTCTAATATTTAATTTAATCGAGTCTCATATATCTATCTATCTATCTATCTCTAGCTCTTTCAGTGCATGGTCAGGTATATTTCTCTAACTTTAATCTGTTTTTCTGCCTGAATATCTCTCTCTCTCTCTCTCTCTCTCTCTCTCTCTCGGCAGGACTCTGAGTACGCCGTAGCTGAGAGGAACTACATCACCGAAGAGCTAGCTCGGCTTAGCTTCCATAAAGGCGACATCATCCGCTTGCAAGCTATGGACGGCCTACAGGAGGGTGAGGCTCTGAATTTCACACGCACGTATAAAATATATAACGTTGTTTTGTTTTACAGTGAACTGTGTGTGTGTGTGTGTGTGTGTGTGTGTGTGTCCTTTAGGCCAGTTGTATGGATGTGTGGTGAAGAAGAAGGTCATCTACCTGGAGGAAGTAAACAGAGACACAACAGACTTCGGTAAGATGCGTTAACATTGTCTAGGATCGTCGGTGCCTCTGGTGAGTGTATGTAGCTAGGACCGCTAGCTTGGTTCGCTAATCTATTCCGAGAACAAAAGCTAGGACAAACACACGATTTTCACAACGATTATTTCATTTCGTATCGTTTATGTACGTATTATCAGTACGTGCGTAGAGCTTAATGTACTTACTGTAGACGTTTTCTTCCAGGTTGGAGGTTTGAGCCAGTGATGAGTCGCAGTGGCGCATTTCCCGCAGACTGTGTCATTCCGGTATCAGCTCCGGAGTTTCTGCCCTCAGACAAGCAAGGAGAGATGAGAACCAGAAGGAGTCAGGTGATGGCATTACTGCCTGCGATGCTGCATGTGAATCGTACTACAATTATACAGTATTATTATACTATTCTATCATATTATTATCTCTTTGTTCACCTGATTATCTGTATAAAACAGAAGTATCTATAATATACGGTTGAGGCCAAACGTTTACATACATAAGTCTCAGTTTGTCACAACTTTAATTCACTATATCAGAATTCCAATAGCTCAAACATTTCCATGCACCAAGATGACTGTCTTCCAGAAACTGATATAATGACTTTTAAACCGTGTCCAATTGGCCGACTGTCATAATTAGGATTAAACCCGGAGCGCACGTGTGGTAGTACTTAAGGGCCTGCCTTTAGAACCAGTGCCTTTTTACCCATGATCCAATGGGACAATCCAAGCAACTCAGCCATCAACATCTCAGGAAAAAAATGTCTGGATCCTCTTTAGAAGCAATTTCCAAACTGCTGAAGGTACCACAGCATCTGTACAAAACATACACACAGCATTGTTCACACTTAGATCCCACAGATGAATGAACTTTGGACTGAAAGGTTCAGTTGAACCCCAAGACAACAACAACAACAACAACAACAGCAACAGCAAATGAACTGATGAAGCAGTTGGCGTAAGAGAAAGCCGGCTTGGCCTTGCACCACCACTAGAGGGAGGCAGAGAGCAACCAGAAGCGTTGCTAAACCAGCTTCTGCCTCCAGAGGGAGCCAAAGAGCACCATCTTAATTATAATCAGTGGGAATTGGCTTCATCTGTGCCTGAGTTGATTTAAGGAGAGTTCTCCACTCACTCAGTGCTTAGTCTTGAGTTAACCGTGCTATAGGCTGGTGCTCAAGTCTGAGCTGGTAATCGCTGGTAATTTTGGTACATCTGGGTAATTTCTCTGGCTTCTCTAAGCTCGTTTATTTATTTATGCACGCTCTAGGCCTATCATTCTTTAGGCTCAACCCAGACACTTAGTGGGCCTGAACTTTTGGTTCATCCATGGGTCCATCCCTGTCTCTGTGGGTGGCTCGCTGGTCACGATGAGCAAAAAAGATGCCTCATGAAACACAAAATCATCCAAAAAATGATCATGTCAGAAATTTGTTTCTAGGTTTCGAAACGCTTTGATCCCTGTATCACTAGTGACATCATCTGGCCATATGTATTAAAACACTACATACTATCATGATCTAATCATGTCATGTAATGGCACTTGTGATGACAATGACTCTGAACAAGGGTATTCGTGTGAGGACGCAAGTCGAATTTATGCGTTTTGTGCAGTAGGATATAAATAATAAGGTCTGTGCAGCAGAAAAAGTGGCCTAAATATTTCAGTCACTGTGAATGATTATGTAACTGGAAGAAGTGTTTAAGTAAAGGTTTTGTTCTTCTGTGTTGGGACTAAGAAGATGACTTTTTTTTTTTTTTTTTTTTTTTTAATTAATATTAGTATATCCCTAGCCTTTGGGGAAAAAAAATCCGCTCACAAGGAGTTGATTGCAGATAGCAGTCATTCATACACACTTACTTTTGTTGCCATGACAAAAGGGTTTGGGGTTTAAGGGATATGCGGCTGATCTGGTGCTCCAGGGCTCCCGTGGGTCTTCATGTCAGCCTGGGTGTGAATCTTGTAGGTATCTAGTGACCTCCATGTGGCACGTGTTGAGGCTAATGATGGTGACGGAGATGATGGGATAATGTTGGTTGTGTTTGAATGGCAGCTAGAAAAAAAAAAAATCTAGTCGTTTCCAGAATAAAAAGAACACACAGGCGACTCATGAATGTATTACTAGTCTATACAAACCTCTACTACATACCAATAAACACAACAACTACAACAGATTTGTACTAAATACATCTCGTCTTTTTAGGATCGTTTTGGTGATTTGGGCAATCCCGAGACACACGGCAGCGTCGTCTTGGACAGTCAATACACCATGGTGGAATTTGCCCGGAAATACTTCAGGCAGTGGGGTGGCAGGAAAA
>JAKKZJ010000026.1:847842-859015 GCA_033441845.1 Pangasius mekongensis | reverse complement strand
CCGAGACTCGAACCCACGACCTTCGGGTTCACCTTCGGGTTACAAGTCTGACTCTCGGACCATTAGGCCACGACTGTGCTAGGCTACACATTAATCACACACTCCAAACGAGATGAATCAAATGGCATTGCCTGGAAATCCTAAGTAACTGTTCTGATGAGCTAGTTAGGTGCGTCAGTGCAGATTGGGGACGTGCCGTGACGAGTCGTGGGACGATGACGTAGCCGTCCTCCTCTCCTCGTGTAGCGGGTCACGTTTGCGCCCTCGACTAACACTTCAGCGCAGAGCTCGGTACGGCACGAGCATCTGTACCCGCGCTGGTTGTGTTTCAGCGTGTCGCAGTCGCAGCACTGTTCTGTAATCAATCTGATCTGAGGGACGATAGATCCGGCCTTGTGCTCGGTTGTCCGTCTGAAACGTTCGGACTGGAAAGAAACGCGTGTGACCCTTGATACGGTCAGGTTTTCTGTAAGGAGATGTTTATTTATGGAAGGAGTCTCCAGTCTCGGAGGAAAAAGCTGTAACTTTTTTCTGACGTCTCTTGAACATGAAAAGCTGCGTTTATTTTATTTTATTTTATTCTATTTTTTTTTTGTCTTATTAACTTGGAGAGAGAGAATAAAGACTGTTTATAGCTGCTATAACGTAAGCGAGAACAGGAACTAACTTGTTTCACAGACATTAAACGTAGCTATAAATTGATTAACGTGTGACGTGTCGTTCTTTGATTGATTTAATAAAAAATGGCCATTTCACTGTGGTATAAGAGGAATAAAACACTTCAGGACTTTGTTATAGGGAAATAAACAGTAACTCGTCTCTGTCTCTCTCTTTCTTTCAGGCCTCGTATATTAGAGATGGATAAAGAACAGCAGAGGCGTTCGCTCCTCCTACAGCAGCGTCGTCACGGCGACGACGACGACGACGGCGCCTCGGAGAACTCGTGGAGGAGAGTGGTGAACACGTCGTCGTACTCGTCACACTCCTCCGAGCACACTCCATCATCTCGCCGAGTGAAGATGAGACGCCACTGAAGACCTCCGATAATTTACAATCGACTGTTAGTTTAAAAAAAACAAACAAACAAACAAACGTAACATTAGACACGTTATAAACGTCAGCGTATAGGATCCAACGGGTTGCTGGTGAGGAAAGCGTGGTGTAAACTTCCTGCGGGTGTGTTCTTATTTATACGTTTTTGTAAGAAGGGGTGTGTGAATCGAGCGAGTTTTTAGGTTTAGACTTCGTTATGGAGTTCTTATAGCAGCGTTAGGAGCAAACCTCTGCAGTAACACAATAAAAAAAAAAAACAAATCTGTTTCGTTTAAGGGTTTAAAGATTCTCTTTTGGTCTGCTTTATGCTGTTTCTCAATTTCTAGCACCTTAATATGAAACCTGGAACTGACGTCTCCTCAGTATTACTACCTACTTGCGAAGGAATTGTACATTTTTGAAGATTTTCGAGCCGATTCACGAGCCGTTGTGTGCACGCGAGTGATTTTTTTTTTTTTTTTTTTTTCAGGGCCACGTGATACCGATACCATTTAATCTTAGTCACACACAATTCTCTGCTACCACACGGAGAATGTTACTGTGGTAGAATTCAAATTTAGAGAATTTTAAGCTTAGCGATCTGGACGAATTTCGCGATTAACGATCAAAACAAAGCAGAAGATATGACCGCGTCTTCCTACGATCTGAGCGACCTGAGAAAACATCTTCACGGCGTTTAAACGGAGCAGCGTCAGCAAGCAAAAAAAAAAAAAAAAAGAGCGCAAGGTTCCATGAATTGCGTGCAAATCAAACTGATCGTGCAGAGAAACTGTCACACGTGCGAGCAGTTCACTTCTGCGAGCACTGAGACACGCTCACTTCCTTTCCCCTTGCTCACGGTACCTCGCGCCCGTTTTTAATGACCACGAGTACCAAAGAAAGGTACTTGGTCTGAATAAAAAAAAAAATAAAAATAGTATCGATGCGTCCCTGGTTAGATTAGCGGTGCGGTAGAAATACACCAAACCTTCAGGCTCAGTTAGGAATCATTCTTTAGTATGATCCTTACAGACACGTGCAAAAAATAATCTATTAAATATGTTCTTTTGAGGCAGTATGTTTATTTTATTTTTTTGCACTGTTCTCTTTTTTTTTTTTTTTTTTTTTTTTTTTGGGAAAAGAGGAAGGACTTTTTTCTATTTCATGTGTTTGCAGGTGTCCTTCTACTCCAGACCGACTTCAGGAAGCGGAAAGAAACGACGCGTGTTGATATCAAATATAAGAATTAGACGCTCCGTGGCTAAATCAGTATTCAGAGCGAGCTGAAACATCATTTAAGTGTTTAATTTGTTCTGGGTTTTTTTTTTGGGTGGGGGATGGGGGGGGGGGCGATGGGGTGTGTGTGTAAAGCTACAATGGACATTACACCCGTGAGTTTGCGTTGAATTTCTATTTTGCAAAATGACTTGAAAGGTTGCTGTGTGGTTCACTGTAATGATAAATGGGTATTTTTGCATCAAAGATGTACAGGCCTGAAAAGAAATTAAAAGAGATATGAGTTTTAAAAAAAAAAAAAAAGAAAAAAAAAACTGGATGTGAAGTGTTTTCTGTTGTGGAGTCGCGGCACGACGTGGAGCTCGTTTTCAGGACGTTAGCTAACGACGTTACTGAATGAATCGTGCAAATGATTCAGTCTAAACCAGTGATAATCCTGCGTAATCCCAGTAAGGATAAAATCCACACAAAGACATAAATAAATATTTATGCTAATAAATAATGCTGATAGAGTGAAGTTTTCTTAAAGTAAGGAGATGGAAGGAGTCTCCAGTGTCAGTGCTTTGTAATGGAGATAAAACTTAAGGAATTGACGCTATATGCGGTTTCTCAGTAACATACCGATGTTTTTTTTTTCTGTCGTAACTTCGTGAGAGAAGGACAACGGTTTATAGCTAGGTGACGACGGACGTTTTGCGTACGTTCCGTGACATTGACATGCGGCTAAAATCGTCATGTTCTTTAATAAATAAATAAATTGTAAACGTTGTAAAACTCGCTGTGGTATAAGAGGAGTAGAGCACTTCGCTGTGACATCATCCCGACGTTGATTTGTTTTTCGGTAACAGCGCAGCACACGAGTGTTTTATTACTGACGCAGTAATCCACTCATTAGATTAAATTATCGTTTCTATAGCAACAGCTCAGTCACAGGAGCTTGTTTGGTGGGCGCGCCACATACTTTAAACCTAACCAACTTTTTTTTTTTTTTCCTAAAAGTTAACAACGAAAATAAAATGGCGGAAAAAAGAGTGCGTTCACTTTAAGACAAAAAAAACGCTCACGTACTTCACGTGTTCAGGTACTACAGGTTACAACACTGCCTGTACGGTGATTGGGCGATGAGTAGGACGTCATACAAGCCTGATGTCCTATTGGTCTAAATCCACGCCAATCAAAACGTCTCATCCAATCAGCGCTGCGTGCTGAAAGCTCTCTGGCTAGTTCACGTTAATGGACGAAACGAGTAACTGATATGACCTCGAGCTATGAAGCCGTGTTTAACGTCTAATTTTGTGTTTGGGTTAGAAATGAGTTGGAGGAAGTTCTGAAAAGGTAAGTGACAAAAGAATAAAATTAAAGCGTAAACGCTCGAGAACCAAAAAAAAAGCCGTTAAACGAAGCGAGCTAGCGCGTGCTAACAACAACAACAGCAACAACAAGGGAGAAGTTTAGCTTAGCAAGTGTTCATGACTCACTAACAAGTGCTGTAGGTTTAAAAATATTAATTTAAGAAAGATTATCTTGCGAGCTTATCAGTTTTCCTTTTAAACTGCCTTTAGCCAGACAGTGAGAAGTCACAGGCCCTGATGCAGCACCAGGCTTTTCCCTGCTTCTGACGATTAAAGGTGCAGTCGGCGATTTTTAACATTTTATTTCTTGTATAAATAACCTGTGAAATATCTAAAACATGATAAGAAAATAATAGTTTGAGCCCCGACTTCAGGATAAAAGTGTTATGTGGTTGAGAAAATCCTCTTGGAAAGCCACGCTTCCGGTCCGGAATATTTGTTTGTTTGTTTGTTTGTTTGTGTCTGGAATAAAGCAATGCTAAAAATGAGCTCGTGCTCTATAGCCTTTTATATACTCTCCTGTTTGAGAAATATATTTTTCACTTTGATATAGCAGGCGTAAACACACCTAACACGTCTTACTACTTACATGGATTATTTAATACTATTTTTTATTTCTCTGATTATTCTGTAATATCTGTGACGAGCCTGAAAGGGAGGAAAGTCTGGCGTTTTGTTTATATACTGTTATACAAGAGCGCTGCTGGATTCTGATTGGTCGGAAGGTGTTGATGAATTTTCTATAACAGCAGCTCTGACAGTAGGGTTTATTAATGCGCACGCTTTATTACGTTATCGTTTCTATAGTAACAGCGCATTCACGTGCGTCATCGTAAGGAAACGTTTAAGATTTACGAAAGGTTTATGTTTGGGGTTTTCCTTTCTTTTTAAACGAAGAGTAAAGTGATGATATGATGCGATACGGAGACTTAAAGCACGCTAGCCAATCACAAACAGTAAAAACCATCGTGTGGAAATACTGACCACACACACACACACACACACACACACACACACACACGCTTAGGGCTGTACGATATGGTGATATAATCAATATCGTGATCGATTACGCCACAATACACTTTTCTGAGGTATCACCAGTATTGTAATATCTTTTTTTTTGTGTGTGTGTGGTTTGTTTGTTTGTTTGTTTTTTGTGTTTTTTAAAACATTTTTAAAAAGCAGCTGATTTGATGGAAACATTTCATACTGAAGCTTTAAAATTGTAAAGTTCAGTTACTTAAAATTTAATTGCATTTAAAAAAAAACTTCTTGTTAGCATTTTTATTTATCTAAAATATTTAAAAATGTTATTTTATAATATATGATTATATAAAATGTAATAACATGATTTTGTTACATAAATGAATATTTTTTTTTAATTTTCTAGATTTTAAATAAATGTATCAGTGTATCATTTTTTTTTTTCTTTTTTTTCTTCAGTCTTTTATTTTTTGCGAACCTTTATATCATGAAATATACGTCTCGTGTGGTGATATTTTTCATATCCAGCGACGGATAAATATTCCACATTTTGGATTTTCTGTGCTGTAAAAAAAGCAGTTTGAAAGTCGATTGTGACGTTTTATTGGTGTAATTTTTGTTTTTTGTTTTTTTTTACAGTAAAGTTGTTTTTGTGAAATTTTCCAGAGGGGGAAAAAAACTAGTGTGACGATTTATTTTGCCTTAACGACATTAAGCTGTGTGTGTGTGTGTGTGTGTGTGTGTGTGTGTGTGTGTGTGTGATGGATAAATTCTACCGTTTCAGTCTAAACGGATGTTTAATGAGTGTAACGTTTACACACTGTGGCTTTTAAAAGTCAGCGTGGCGTCTATTTCTGATCCGCCGAGAGAGCGGCAGGTGTAGGCACTAAATTTAAAACGTGACGTGATGTACAGTCTCTTGCAGTGTGTGTGTGTGTGTGTGTGTGTGTGTGTGTTTAGTCAGGTTGACATCCACTTTAGCAGCTCTGTCAGGATATCAGCAGGGATCTGTGTGGTGGACGGATCTTTATGGAGTCCTGAGGGATCTGTGTGGTGGACGGATCTTTATGGAGTCCTGAGGGATCTGTGTGGTGGACATGTCCGAGTTGAGGAGTCTGATTTTCTGAAGGAAGAAGCTCCTCCTCCGTTTCAGCCATCAGACTCCGGAAGCGCTCGTCTGATTACAGCAGGCTGAACAGACAGTTACCGGGGTGTGCGGAGTCTCTGATGATTCCAGCAGCTCTGGTGCTGCATCTCCTGGTGTAGATGACGTGCAGAGAGACGAGAGCAGACCCGGAGATGCGCTCAGCGAAGCGCATCGCTCTCTGCAGGGCTTTGCGGTCCTGGGTTGAGCTGAGATGCACCGAGTCAGTAAAGTTTCTGTAGCCCCAGTGTAGAACGCTTGCAGGATCGCACCCTGAATTTCCTCAGCAGTCTCAGATGCTACAGCTGTTGTCTGGCTTTGTTCACCTGAGCTTGGATGAGGTCAGGTATTCAGATCACTTTTCCGCTGAAACGGTTCGTATTCGGGTTCTGGACCCAGTGCTAGACCAGGCGAAATGGAACCTTCTGTGACCCGGCCACGAGTTTCCACAGACTTGAGAAACGAACAGTGACGTGACGGGTTTCGTTGCTGCGTGTTGTTTACGTGACTGCAGCGACTCTGCGTTGGTTTGCAGCGTGTCTACTGTCGCTGAATTCAATGTGCTGGTTAAGTGCCTGGCCAGTCCGAGTTCAGAGTCCAAAACATCGCAGTCCGCGGTTTTATTGCTTCGTCCATTGCGGCTTTTGCTGAGCTGAGCTCCTTTTTACTCCTCCTTAATCTTCTTAAAGTTTGTTTACAGTTTGCTGAATCGCCTTATTGAAGCCGGCTTTGAGCATTTCTTTCCGTATCTCTTCTTACACCTTATTTCCCCTTGAGCGCTCTCTAGTTTGTCTTGGATCTTCGTTGAAGACCATATTGACAGTAGAATGCATGTTTCAGACATTGTGTCCTTTTCTGTTGCAGTAGTTGCTGCACGGTAGCTAGCAACCAGCACTGTTGTTGTTGTAGTTCAGAAAACTTTTCCTGGTGACGCTACATTCCCCTGCACCGCACCCGCGCCCTGACGTAACCGGTTCTGGGGTTCCAGTCCAGCAAGTTTTTAGGGCCGGAGTGGAACCGTTTTTTTTTTGTTTTTGTTTTTTTTTTCCCCCCCGACCCAGTGCCACCTTCTCTGTGGTGGAATCGCACAGAACGATTGGAGAACTGGCACAGAAACCCGCACCGGAACCATGTCGGTGGAAAAGGGGCCAGAGATGTGTACTCCAAGGTACCTGAAGCTGCTCACTCTCTCCACAGGGGTCTTGAGTGGGGTGTCGTTCCTCTGCTGCCTCTTCCTGAAGTCCAAAACCAGCTCCTTGGTTTTGCTGACGTTCCGAGAGAGACAGTAAGCCTGGCACCAGTTTCTCCACCTCATCAAGGTAGGCCGTCTTGTTGTTGTTGCTGGAGATGAGGCCCATAACCACTGTGTCGTCAGCGAACTTGACGGTAGAAGCGGAGCTGTGAGAGGAGACGCAGTCGTGTGTAGAGAGAGAGTAGAGGGAACTGTTGAGTCATGCTAGGAGCTTATCTGGGACTGTAGAAGCAAGGAATTTTATATAACTGGACCTTCTCAAAGTTACACATAGTGAAGAGTGGACCAGCTCAAATGATGTGTAAATTCCTACCTCTAACTAAAACATAACTCGGTTTGAATGAAGAAAATAAATTTTTAACAAAGGAATCCTGTACAAATCCTGCGTGTGCGGAGTAAAATGCTCCGAATGTGCAATGTATTGTAAATATCTTTTGCTGTACGGCGTTGTCATATCACACTGTACCCCAAAATAGATTTTTTTTCATTTCCACAAAGTGGTAAAACATAACACTACTTTATTGTTCATTACTGTAATTGTGCACTGGCACTTATTTTTGTTAGTACTATGTAACACGAAAATCTAAATAATTTTAGAAAACCGTTTATGCTAATGGTCACGTTACAGGTAACGAGTGTTTAGTGCCACTGATGATTTTTTGCCAAAGCTTGGTTTTAATATTTGGTTTGGTCCGTTGCAGACAGAGCCATGTATTATTCAAGTAAAAGACGGGATGGAATCAGCGCCATCATCGACTTCCTGCTGTCCAACGCCCGATTGGTGCTTGGAGTGGGCGGAGTCGCCGTCCTGGGCATCGCTACGTTAGCGGTGAAAAAGGTGTGGATACACGTAACACTGTTGCATTGTTGTATTGGAATCATGCTAGTAATTTATAGTTAAAAACCGATTTAATGACAAGTTATTAATCAGGCAGGTTTTACTGAGCAGTGCAACACACTCAGGGAAAAGAGCTGTCTGCCCTCTTCCACATACATGAGCTCAAACGTAGGCTTGCTCATTTATTTACCACTTGTCTTAAATGTCTCTCCTGCACTCCACCACGACGTACCAGCTGATAGAGCGCGCCGGCCGGCCTCCCGATGACGAAGATCCTGATAAAAAGATGACGGACAGCTGGGAGGAGCTTAGCCTGGTCAGCCCCTCCCCCAAACTGCTTCAAAAGGGCATTGAGGGTGTGGTCATGACACAGATTGCTGCAGCCACCAAGAAAGGTAATGTAGCGCACGGAACAGATGTTTTACTTTAAGACCAGACAGCCATTAAGATACAGTATGATGAACTCCAATAATTTGTTCTCCTCCTCTGTTGTGTTTTTTTTCCTCCCGCCCCCGTAGCGGACCTGTCTCAGTCCGCGCCTCAAAGCCAATCCCAGACTCAGAGGAATGGATCGGACCCGGCTCACGCGCGCAAACGGCTAGATCTCTGCGTGTTAACATTCGCAGAAAGACTGGAGCAGTATTACCGGACACGCGTGTGCCTGTCCCCGAGCGAAGTGTCCCGAGCTCAGCAGAGAGCGCTGGACATAGCGACAGAGATTCAGGCCTTCCTGCACGCCAAACACCCCGACATGCCCCTGGGAGAGATGACCTTAGCGGGGTCGCTGCTCGACGACCTGCAGGTGGTCAAGGCTGATCACGCCTGCCTGCTCGTACCACTACAGGTAGCAGGAAGTCCACCTTTACACGTGTCCAAACGCACACCGAGTGGTGTTTCACAGGTCGTGACCTATAAATAATGATAAAATAACACTACCATGCTCAGCAGCACGTCAGTGTAGAAATACTAAGTGCTTAGGGTTTGTATTCTATGCTCTTAAAATTGCTTAAAAAAAAAAAAACAACACCTTGATGCCGCACCTTGTCTTGATGTTGCAAACGTTAACGTTACAGCCTTACCTCTGAAACTGGAGACTCCTTCCATGAATGTTAAACATCTTCCGACAGAAAGCTTTACAATATCAATGGTTGTTTTTCCTTTATCAAATATTATGTCATACAAGTCGCTGTTGCTATAGAAACGATAACAGTGGTGTGGTGTTTTTAAACCGTTCAGCGTTCTGCTTTATAATTTTGAGAAAATTTTTTTAAAATATGAATATTAAGTCTATTTATTCCCTGACCTGCCTGTTATTTTATTGTTTTGTGTGTGTGTGTGTGTGTGTGTGTGTGTGTGTGTGTGTGTGTGTGTGTAGCTGGAGCCCAGTCTGTGGACCCCGATCGCTGGAGAGGACACGTTTCTCGGCCATCCTCAGTACTGCATGTTACGTCGCGGAAACCTCGAGTATTTCCCGCGTGGACGGAGCTATTGGGACAGGCACCTCCTAGGCGGCTACTTGTCGTCTCAGCTCGTTGCCGAGCAACTACGCAAATCGATCACGGAGTCCATGAACTGGCCATCGCTGAGCGGAACCCTGGAGTGCGAGGTGCGCCCGGTGCTCGGGTCTCCCGCGCTGAAGCTGGAGATCCGAGCTCTGAGTGAAAGTAGAAATTTCGACGAAGAGCAGCTGTTCATTAGCATTCTGCCGACAGTGCGCTTGGGGGACATGACGCTAACGGCGCAGCCAGAAATCACCGGATCGTTCGACTACGTGTGGTACCAGAGCCTCTACACCAGCGAAACGGCTCGATTGGCCAGTCTCGACCAATCAGACGAGGAGTCGGGTGTGAGGAGAAAGTGCCTCAAAACGCTAAAGGCCGTGTGTCGGAACTGCCCCGCCCTCCACAAGCTGACCGGCGCACAGCTCGGCAACGTCATCCTGCACATGAGCGAGAAGGAGTTTGATTGGTCGGAGTCGGCGTTCGCCGATCGGTTCCAGCAGGCCATCGCGGAGCTGATTGGTTACCTGGAGACGGGCTTCCTTCCCAGTTACTTTAAACCCGCTGTGAATCTGCTGCAGGGCTTCACCGAGGACGACATCGACGAGATGGGCTTCATGCTCTACTGCGCCGTGAGCGAGCCCGAGATACTGCTCATATAACGCGTCGCGGTTCTAACAAACACACAACTATCTGTCTATACACACACACACACACACACACACTTTAGGCAGTACCTCTTTCTTATAGCTTAAACATGCAGTTTGTAATTTTTATTTATTCTTTCAGAGAAAAACTAAAGTCTGCTTTACGCTCCAGTCGTAAAAGACTCCTTTGGTCATGAGTTGAGCTCGGCGGTGACGCGCTCGCTTCATCGGCGGCTGCGACCAAAGACGGCCGGCAACAAAGTCGTGTCGGCGCGAGAAATTTCTGACTGAATTCTCGGAGTGTGAGCGGCACCGCGACGCTCATCTGAAATCGTCCAATAGGAGGCCGGCGAAGGATGACGGCAAACTTGCGGGACAGCTATGCATACGATAGGAAACGCAAACGAAACGTGGGAGAACGTTTGTTCTTCAGGCATGACGTCGCAGACCGAACCTGCCGTGGACTGATCCAGCGTGAGCGCGTTCTGCCTCACACACACCGAGGGTTTGACTGATGCAGGGTCGAATAAAGCTGCGTGAATAAACTGAGCTACAGTTAATTATGCAGGGAGTTTCGGCTTCATTGCTTAATAACCTAATAACACTGATATTCGAGACGACGTGCTCTGGTTGGCGCCCGGATCATAAAGATGGCACTATAGTGAACGCCAGACCGGAACCGTTGGTTTTTATCTTATTTTGCACAAATGCAATAAAACAAGTCTGCTGTAAATGACCTCACACTGATGAGGCTCGTTCTGATCTGTGTCTCTCACGAGGTTTGTGCGATGCGTCTTCTGAATAAAGCTCGTAATAAATCAGGGGCTGGAAAAGCATTTCGAATGAAGTCTCTATTAAGCGAATAAAGAGTTATTTTGAATAATGAGTCCGGTGTCATGATTATGCCTCAATCTCACGTTCTGAAATTAAGTCACAGACTCCGTACCTCATTTATTAGACATGATTTCTAATTTGATGATAATCTATAATTTGGAGACTAGTCTTCTTCAGCATTAGTTCTTACAAGTGCCTCCTGTCCCTAAACACTCGACATGGAAGGCTTGTTAATTGATTCATTAGCTGAATCGGGCCTTAGTGCAGTGAAAAAAAAATTCATATTTCACCGATTCAAATCAGGTTGTTTGAATGATTTCGAAAGTTCTGGTCTGTGTTATGGATAATACATTGT
>JAKKZJ010000026.1:835249-847742 GCA_033441845.1 Pangasius mekongensis | reverse complement strand
TTCATATTTCACCGATTCAAATCAGGTTGTTTGAATGATTTCGAAAGTTCTGGTCTGTGTTATGGATAATACATTGTTGTGAACACTTTCTCCTCGTGTATGTCTCATGTCTCATGGTGTAGTGAGACTTTTAAAATGAAATGAAATTCCTCGTGTACTTCATTACACCGAGGAGGCGAGCGTCAGGACTGTTCATGTAAAACGGTATGTAACTTGTAGACGGTCCCTTAAGTCTTAAAGGTCCCCATAGAAAGCAATGGATTTTTTAAAAATTACAAAAATAATCATTTGTAGCTGATTGTCTTGGTTGTGAAGAACAATAATGCAGCTGCTGCTCGAAAGCTATTAGAGAGAATTAATTTAAGGCTTTTTTTTTTTTTTAAGGAAAATATAAAAGTGTAAATCACCTTTACATCACGTGACACCATTACTGTAATACATCATAAATCATATTAGCTTGAATTCTGTTGCTCTCCGGACTGTTTGTCCCAATTTAAGGGGGAAAAAAAGGCAAACTGGAATGAATTTATTCCGATTTATTGTGTGTTATGCACTTTACCCAACACATTATGAGCTTTGTGGATTCCTCCAGCTTTCCAGGAGAAACTCTTAAAAATAAATAAAAATGGAGACTTCTGTTTCTGGAGAAAACACAGCAAGCAGGATTCAGAAGACTGATGGAAATGTCAATGTCACGTTCAATTATTATAATTATTATTATTGTTATTAATAATAAAAAATATATATATATATATATATTTATGTAGCCTGTTTTTACAAGTTAAATACAAAAAAAAACTGTAAGGATGTTATTGTTTCACAGATTTGAAAGTATTATGCTTCCAGCTGTGCAGTTTATTCCAAAACGTCCACAGAGGGAACTTCAAGCTGAGTTTCTGCTGAAAGGGGAAAATATTTGGGAAACCTGGAGATAAATAAAGGATTAAGGTAAGTGTGCGCGCGCGTTCACGCAGCGGGTGGGTGGGAAAGGACACCGGAAATAACTGCAGGAACGCGACTGTAAAGCAGGTTTGGTGCACACTGGGTAGTGCAGGAGTGTGTTTAGTGTGCGAGTTTGGTCCTAAAGGTCAGACACACCACCTTCCCCACTCCCCCCTCCCTCCCTCCCTCCTCCGGCGCGGTCACGTGGGCTGCGACAGCACCAGTTTCGCTTACCGACGGCTGGTCATCGGACGCCTCGCGCTGTTTACTTGTAAAGTTAAGGCGTAAACCGAACGCGTCAGAATGAAGCAGGGATATTTACAGGGTTCTCTGCACTCCATGGACGAGGTGGATTCATGTTGTTTACTGTGATCTCCGCCGGCTGACAGACCTACAAGTTTGCGCATGTTTGGAGGTTTTTCCTATTTCAGGTCGCAGTGAAGAGCTACTGGGTGAAGAGGTAAACGCCAGGTCTCTCCAGCCGTTATGCACTCGACATTACGCGTCACTTGTGTTTACACTGCACGCGGGCTGAGTCATTGGATACGTCACTGACCCCCCAGCAAAGCACGAGCCAGCACACTGAACTGAGGAGCTCGTGTTAAAGGTGTTTCATATTTTTATGTATATACAGTAGACTAATATATAATTATAATAACATCATGATCGGCTCTCCAGACTTGCTGGCTTTCACGACAGACACAGATTTCTTGGAACAATCCACAGAATCGCTTGGACTTCCAGCTGATCTGTCAGTTCCTCTTTATTCATGCTCGGAGGAAGCCTCGCCATGGTCAAAGACATCCAGCGTTAGCTTCAATAAGGATTTTATTCTTATAGCAGAGTTCTCTGAGCAAGTGGGTCCCCAGCCGTTACTAACCATTCCAGACGAGACCAAGGCGTGTGGCTCGTTCGATCTGAATCACTTCTCGCTCAGGATAATGTCCGTGGACTATCAGACCACGTTCGCAGGCCCTGCCAGCTGTGGACATCCTAAACTGAACTTTGTAGAAGACTCAAAAGTGGTGCTGGGGGATTCTAGAGAAGGAGCCTACGCCTATGTGCACCACTTAACGCTGTACGACCTGGAGGCTCGGGGGTTTGTCCGGCCGTTCTGCATGGCCTACGTTTCCTCCGAAGAGGAAAAAATCATGCATTGTTTCCGGCAACTGTCAGCAGAGTTCTCCAAGGCTTCTGAGTGTCTGAAGACTGGAAATAGGAAGAACTTTGCCAACGAAGTGGACAAAAAACTTTCAGACTTGGAGTATACTAGATTAATACTGCTGAAGGAGATAAACAGAGATAGGCTAAGTAAATTAAAAGTTGGCGAGTGGAACGGAATGGAAACGAAGACGAATAGTGGAGCTACAAGGGAAATGGAAAAGAACGATAACAGGAACAGTGAATTGCTGCTGACCACAAAAGAAGAGGAATTGAAAGAGAAACAAAGACGTATGTTGTCATTTATGGAAGTTGATAAAAACAACGGCATGCCAGGGTCTGATAAAAAGGGAAATGAACCAGAATGTGACTTGGTTGTTTTGAGCAATCAAAATGAAATAAACAGATCAGAAAAAGATCAAGTATCTGAGCAGCCTAAGGAAACAAAGGAAGGTCAAAGTGCAACATGTCAGTCAGTCATGTGGGCTAATAAAGCAGATGAGTTGGCTCATGTGGAAAAAGCCATCCAGGAACACAGAAGTCTTTTGAAACAAATCACCTCCTATCCGAACAGGAAGATCCGAGACCCAGAGTTCTTGCCATATGAACCAGACGATACCTTGCATTCTCTGGAATCTGACCTCGACCCCAGCATACTGTATTCCCAGTGCTCAGAGTCAGTGGAGGAATGCAGCGATTGCTCACGTGCAAATTCACACACTCCGCAACTGGTGAGCTCAAGCATGTGTCGTCAGTTTGACAAGCGTCTGAAGAATCTGGATGAGCTGTGTGACGAGTACTTCCTGCAGCAGGCGCTGAAACAGCTCCGCTCCATTGAGAGGACTTTTCATGGCGACCATAGTCACCTACTCTCACAGCAACGGACTCAAAACCTGCTCCATCGCCTGAAGTCCACTAACTTCCTATTTGAAGATTTGTGTGACCTGGAAGCAGAGACAGGTCAGCAGTTATCCAGACTACAACCTCGGTCAGCAGTGCTTCTTCCTGTTTCCCCACTACAGAGTGAACCTGTAAGT
This sequence comes from Pangasius mekongensis, assembly GCA_033441845.1. Taxonomy (NCBI): domain Eukaryota; kingdom Metazoa; phylum Chordata; class Actinopteri; order Siluriformes; family Pangasiidae; genus Pangasius; species Pangasius mekongensis. Next base: position 844,602 of record JAKKZJ010000026.1, on the reverse strand, counting down.
CTAGACTCTTACACGTCATGTGTGGAGATGGTGCCAATCAGGCTTGAGCTCCAAAGAAATGGACCTGATTCTGTTCCAACCTCGCCATATGATGACCTGCCTTTGACACCAAACTTCTCAAATGAAGGCACCTGCAAGATTGAGGAAGTTTCCTCACCGATGAAGGATAGCATAAGCAGTGGAGAGAGTATTGAGGTGCTAGGAACGGAGAAGTCCTTTAGAACCCAAGGCCCTATTTATACCATGGAAACTGTTTCACAGAGACCAACAGTGTTCCCTGCAGCCACCTTTGAAGGACGAAAAAGGAGAGTGGTCACTCGACGGGAAAACAGCGAGGACAGCATTGAGGTGCTTAGCACTACAGATTCTATCATACCAGATGATCTGAGGGCCTCATACCCTTCTGCCGTCTATGAGGAGACCCCAGAGCATGAAGGAGAAGAGAATGATTGTACACACAGTGCTGAAGATGTTTTGGTTCAGTGCAAAGAAAAACAGCAGGAATGCCAGAGCTCCTCTAGCACCCCTACTATAGTCATAAACCCACCAGATCCCCACATGACCTTGGACTTGTGTCCTTTTGGTGCTCTTTCTCCTCTAAGCGAGCCAGGCTCTCTCCAAGACAGGTCTTTCCTATCTACACCAGATGATTTCTCAGAATGCACCAGTTACTGGAGCCTTGGCTCCATAGGCTCTACACTATCTCTTGATCTCCGTGGGGAAAAAAGTACAGCCGGGAGTCGGAGAAAGCGCGCCAGGTTGGGACGGGCTGCTCTGAACTTCTTACACCAGTTTCCGTTCGCTGTGCACGCCGTGTATAGCCTGCTGAGTGGCCGGACAGTGGTGGTGCTGGGCAGTGAGGAAAGAGTGGTTAGACAGTTGGTTGCAGGATTGACCATGTTCACTCCTCATCTAGGGAGGTACAGAGGAAACATCCAGCCCTGGACATCGAGCGCTTTGCAGATTACTGACCTGCTAACCTGGAAACTCATCGGCTATAACAGGTATGCTTGGGAATAAAAAGCCGATTTGCGTAATACATTTTTCAGGGAGTCTCATAAGCTAGTAATTGGTATTACCGTTTCTGTAGCAGCAGCTCTGACACTAATTCAGATCACAGGTTTATATTAAGGTGCTCATTCTAGTATGTCACAGGGACGTACATGGTGGACAGTCAAGAGGTAAAGATTAACATTACATTTTTTTGGACATCTTCAGGACAGAGGAGTTTATGCTTTACGGTTTCTTGACAACATGTCAAGCTGCATTTTTAATCTTATTAACTTCAGTAGAGAAAAAGACAGGCTGTGGTATAAGAGGAATAAAACATGGGGACATGCTTTTATTAGAAAATGTATTAAATGTCTTGATTAAATTGTCAGTCACTGCATATTTTGCCTTGATAAAGCTTCAATATACAAAACAAGATCTGTAGTATATATACACTATTCATTAATGTAACCCTGTTTTTCCAGATTGGCTTTTCCTTCATCTCCCAGCATGCCACCTTGCCTAGTTCGCTTTAGCCGGTACCTCAGTGTACTCGATGTGGACCAGAAGGCCTTACGTTGCCCGGCCTATAAAGGTTCTCTGATTTGTCCACTGGTGGAGGCGAGGACTCACAGCATGCGTGGTACCACCTACTTCCTGTATGCACAGAGTATAATCAGCCAGCTTGTGTCTAGAGCGTTCTTTCTCACATTCTCTCAACATCCCAGCAACCCCAGCGTAGAGGTCAGGCCTGAGCACGGCCTCGGCGAGTTCCATAAGGATGATCTGAAGATCCTCCACTACCTTTCAGAGCTCATCACACAACACGTGACGGGAACCTCGCCCACGGTCCTGCGATTCAGCTACACCGCTAGCACGGTTTTCAAACTCTGACACTGACAATGACACGACACAGTTATACTGCTGCTAACCTACTGTTCTCCAAGCGGGGTTCCGTGGGCTCTGTGAGTTTTGTTACGCTGGTGGAAATCACAAACCACTATTGTCAAAGTTATTTTAAATATATTTATTTATTGAGTTTTAGACTGTTTCACCTCAGTAACGCAAAAGTCAGCTTGGACCTAATGTAGCCTAAACTACAGATTCTACGGCGTCTGTAGTATTTATTTTCAAGTTTAAACAAGTCCCTAGCTGCAAAAAGTTTGAGAACCGCAGGTCTATCAATCATCTGATTGTCAGAGTGTTCACGTCACGGCTTTTACGCTGTTCTTAATGAGAAAAAGAATCATTAGGACAGTGGTGTTATATGCTTGGATGGTATTCTGCCCCACTTTCTCCCACAGTGATCTCAGTGTAAATAGCAGTGCACACAGAAAAGGCCAAACACTGTAACTGGAGTAATCCTAAATCCCCAAATCCACATATCCTTGTGATTATTTTCTCGACTGCCAGAACAGATGGCCATGTGCCTGTGGTGTCGGGAAAAGCTCCTATTGCAGCACCTTTAATGAACTTTAAGAATTTGTAACATTTTTTTTTTTTTTGCTGCTGAGATAATTCACTGAATAAACAGCACACCCACACTGCTTAGGGCATGAATTTATTAGGAACGCCTGTACACCTGTCCTTTCATCCAAATATCCAAATCAGCCAATCACGCGGCAGCAGAGCAATGTGTAAAGTCGTACAGCTACACCTCAAGAGCTTCAGATCCAGTACTGGGCCAGGTGATGTTCTCCAATCTTCAAGTTTTGGTGCGGATTCTTGTTCTTGGCTGGAACCCGATGTTGTTTTCCGCTCTCGTAGCCCATCTGCCCCAAGCTTCGGCATGTTGTGTGCTCTGGAGATGCTTTTCTGCTCAGCACAGTTGTACAGAGTGGCTATTTAAGTTACCGTAGCCTTCCTGTCGGGCCATTCTCTTGTAGACGCACTAGAGACTTGTACATGAAAATCCCAGGAGATCAGCAGTTTCTGAAACACTCGCGCCATCCCATCTGGCACCAGGAAACCATTCCTCGGTCAAAATCACATTTATTTCCACGTTAACCGAACTTGTGTCTGCATGATGTTTTGCGTTGTGCTGCTGCTACCTGATTGGCTGATTGGATAAGTGCATGAAGGAGCAGGTGTACCAACGTACAGCTTTTCCATTAGTGTCCGAGTTTAAATCCCATGTTAAGATGCTGAACAGTTTCTTCAACTTTGCATGTTTGAGAAAATGACGTGAATGTGAAACACAAGAGGACACGCATGTCTAGCTTCTAAACTGCACATCCGTGCCAGGATATTGTTCTAATATTTAATGAAGTTTCGGTGAAGAAGTGAAGAACATACTGGTGTGTTAAAGTGTCGTAGACTTTACACTGCACCAAGAGCAGTTCAGTGTGAATGTATAAATAAATGTGAAAGTACTTTTGTCAGAAGTTTTAACGTATTATTATTATTATTATTTTTAAATATGAGAGCATATTTAAATAAAGAGTGCCTTGTTTGTAATGCTGTGAACTGACTGCAAAATGTGTTTTTATAAAGGTTGAAAATTTTGTTTTCGGGGTTTATGACGAGACCTCACCTCACAGCGGTACGCGGAAAAACGTTCATCTTCAAGCTACAGACACGAAATTGAAGCATTTTCGATATATTCAATATTTTAGATTTATTTACACTTAACTACGTGAACACGCCTAAATATCAGACGAGTAAGAAAAAGTCCAAAGTAAATAATAATCAGCGCCTCTGTTTTCTTTGTGAATTCACAGGTCAAAGTTCACCTAGATATATATATAATCAGCTCGAAGCGAAAGTAACTGCTGCCAGAAACAAGCGCTTCTTCTCACGTCCTTTCCCCTTCTGTTAATCAGCGTTTCTGCTGAAAAAAAAAAAATCAGAAAAGTGTAGTCTCCAGGCGTCTCCTGTGCAGCTGTGCGGTTAAACGGTAGATGTTGTCACCACGCCAGCAACACCAACTTGAATTAGCAAAAAAATATTTACACCAAACTTGTTTTATTACATTTTATTATACATTTTATAAATCATACACGAAACTTTTTCTCTATTGAGCATGAAAAAGGACAAATTTACATTTCCTGCGCCTGCCGTACGCTCTCCGTGTGTATCTTTATCTTTACATCGTATTTTTTAAATCCTAATTTCAGCCTCCGACACGTAAACGATGTACTGATGCGGCTTTCGAAATGCTTTTCAACGGAACTTTATTTGGATCCTTTCGAAAACTAAAATTTGCAACATATATGAGGATCACTAGGAGTGTCCTTTTTTAAAAATCGGAACGTAATTACTGTACCTGATCAATTCTGACTGCCGTCTCACACAGACAGACAGAGAGACGTCTTAATGGGGAACATGTTAATTAACACACACACACACACACACACACACACACACACACACACACACACACGTTATTGATGCAGACCCCACTTAATCATCTGGATGAGGATTTGCTGTTTGTCCACGCTCAGACTCTTCTCCTACGCAAAACAGAAGCAAAACACAATCAAATTTTCTGTCAGTCTTGAAAAGGGAAAAACAGCTACCGGAACACGAGGAGAAGATTCCTTACGTTGACTTCAAGCATTCGTCTGAGGTGGTACTGCCACGGGTTTTCAAACCTGCATTCGGACACACAGGGCAGGAGAACGTGTTCAGACACGCCCAAAACACACACACACACGGGCTTACTCGGGTATAAAATCATAAACACTACAACGCAGGCGAGAACAAGAACTAACTCATTTCCAGAACATTAAATATATCTATATATGGATAAAAAAAGAAAACAAATTTAAAACGTGAAAACCCTGGATTCAAGGATTGCCGAGTTACTCTTAATAAATTTAACAACACACAAAAGAAAAAGAAAAAAAAGCTACGAGCTTTTAGGAAAAACGTCTAAAGCGCTTACTCGTTCCACTTCGCCAGCAGGTCGGTCATGGGATACGTGTTGGGATGGAGAACTACGCTGGGCTCCAGGAAGAACAGACAGAGGAAGCTGGCAGTGAAGAACTGCTCGGCCGTGTCGTGTAATCTGGAGGAAAGCGTTAAGGAAAAAAATACACGTTTATTCAGCAGAACCGGTGTAGAATGTGTGCAGCTGTATAAAGACACACGAGAGAGAGAGAGAGAGAGAGAGAGAAGCATATCGCAGTGCGGACCGGAATTTCCAATTCCACTAGTAGATGATAATGTACGTTTCCCAGCCAATTTCGCAGAAATGACCATCGTAGTTTTCCGTGGATGAAAAGTAAACACTGCAGCGGGCGCTTGAACAGGGCGGGCGTACGAACAGGGCGGGCGTACGAACAGGGCGGGCGCTTGAACAGGGCGGGCGCTTGAACAGGGCGGGCGTACGAACAGGGCGGGCGTACGAACAGGGCGGGCGTACCGCAGGATGGATTTGCATTGTCCGTCCACGAGTTCCTCCACGGTCACACTGAGCAAATCCTGAAGCATCTGTGGCTGCACCAGAAGACTGCTGAACAGCCAGCGCATCACCCAGGGGTTTGACTACACACACACACACACACACACACACACACACACACATTTAGATATCAGAGCCTAAAAGTAAGGGGTGGTGTGACAATATAAGACAGTACACTGTGATAAAGACATCTGAAATCATATATGCACAGAGAGAGAGAGAGAGAGAGAGACAGACAGACAGACAGACAGACAGACAGACAGAGACACCAAGACACACAGAGACACAAACAGAAAGAGATACAGAGAGAGAGTCCCACAGAGAGACACAGAGACAGACAGAAAGAGATAGAGAGAGAGAGAGAGAGACAGAGACAGAGAGAGACAGAGAGTCCCTCAGAAAGAGAGAGACAGAGACAGACAGAAAGAGATACAGAGAGAGAGAGAGAGAGAGACAGAGAGAGAGTCCCACAGAAAGAGAGACACAGAGACAGACAGAAAGAGATACAGAGAGAGAGAGAGAGAGAGAGAGAGAGAGAGTCCCACAGAAAGAGAGACACAGAGACAGAAAGAGATACAGAGAGAGAGAGAGACAGAGAGAGAGAGAGAGAGAGAGTCCCACAGAAAGAGAGACACAGATACATACAGAGAGAGAGAGCGGTACAAAGAGCAACACACACACAGAGACGGAGAGAGAAAGACAGAGACACACAACACACCGTCAGACACACACTGTAACACAGCCAGAGACACACACACACACACACACACACACACACACACACACACACACACACAGTAAGGAAGACAATGAGGAAGCGTTACTCTGAAGGTCAGGATGACGGAGAGGATGGGTTTGAGGCGAGAGTGCAGGAGCCGCCACGCTAAAGCCTGAGTGGCTAAGAGCAGCAGCGCCTGGTCCGGAAATCCCTGACGGAGAAGATTCACAGATCAACACCCCGGTTTTCACACGCGAATCAACTTTACACAACAGGACAACACAAAACGCACGTAACCACCGGCTCGGACTCGGATCTCAGACTCACGTTTTGAAAGCTTTTCGGAATCTGGATCCGGGAAGTGCGATTGAGCTCGCTGAGGATCCCCGTGGCGACGTCCCTGGTCCTCTGAAACGACAAAAAAAATAAATAAATAAATAAAAATAAAAAAAAAATAAAAAATAAAAAAAAAATAAAACGTAGTCAGTCTCGATTTTCTTACAACAAACAGGGTGCGTTACGCAACTCGGTGCAACTCACCGTCAGGAAGATGTAGCTGGGTTCTGGTAAACACGCGCCGTCCGGACCAGAAGAAGACGACGACGACGACGTGTTGGCAAACTTCAGCACTTTTATCCAGCTTTCGGCCTAGAAGAGAGAAAAACGATGATAATTACATCATAACGACTTGCGTGTTAAAATAAATATATTAAAAAAAATCTTCATTTTATCAAAGAATTCTGAGCTTTAATCTTCTAGGTCTAACGGTTTAACACATTACCCACAATGCCTTTCTGACAGTGCTGCAGTGGGGATGCTTCATGTCTTCCTAAATAGAGCGATGCAGCGGCGCTTTAGTGTTTTAGCCTGTCTACCTCATCTGTTCCTCACTCTGCTCAAACAGATCGGCTTCCAAAGCTTTAGTTTTCGCGCTAACGCCGCCGCCGTCAACGCCGCCGTCTCGGAGATCGCCGGCTAGCCGAGCCGAAGCTCTGGCGTGACGTGTCAGGCTAGCAATATGTCGCTCTGTAACGTCAGAGTATCGCTAAACGCATCACAAATAGCTCCGATTTGATTTGTTTCAGGGTGGAGAACTAGCGCAGACCTGCTAAGAGCACTCTGATAGACGCGCATACTCACGTGTGCAAAGACTGCGTTGTTACAGTTCAGGACTCGGAGTGCAAACTTCAGCACTTCCTGCCTTTTCAGCAGGTTGGATCCACCTTAAAAAAACACACACACACACACACACACACACACACACACACACACACACACACACACACACACACACACACAGCTCAGAACATGTAGAAACACACCTCAAAGATGAACTTCACTTCTAAACTTCACACCACAGCGCTGTTCGGTTCTCGATTCTGATTGGTCAGAAGGCGCCGCTTCGTTTCCTGTTTACAGCAGCTCTGAGGGTAGTGCGCTCGTTTCTATGGCAACAGCTCACGCACAGAGACTTGTACAGTGGCGTAAACAGAGGAGATGTTGTTTATTTAACGCTTAGAGAAGGAGTCTCCAGCGTCAGCGGTGATTAAAAAAATGAAAACTGAAACACAATCATCCTTAACATTTCGACAAAACCGTAACGAGGTGTGGATCCTGTTTTTCAACCAATCAGGAGCGCTAAAACATCGAACGTCGTTGTGACGTATACGATACACTCGTGCATGTATTTTATCCACAAAATGTGTTTTTTTTTTGGAGAATAATTTGTTTATTGTGTTTCATTTTTACCTTCGATAGGTGTCCATGTGCTAGTGAGTAAAGGATCTGTCTGGACCGCGTGGACGTTTTGAGGATAAGGACCGAGCTCGTCTTGCGGGGGGTGCGGTATGCTGTGGGGGGCGTGGCCAGACAGCAATATTCTGAGGTAGGCACAAAACTGGGCGGGACTGAGCCTGGAGGCGGGGCACGAGGAGCCGTACATGGGGCTGAGCAAGGAGTCGGTCGCACCTGCATAATCGCCAACCTACACACACACACACACACACACACACACACACACACACACACACACACACACACACACACACACACACACACACTATTACTTCTTCACCACATGCAGCTGCAGCTCAGCAAAGCACTAGTTAACGGGACATTGTTAAATATTTCCTGCATTTCTATAATTGTATAATAGAATCTACATTTTTGTCAGCAGTTTGTTCAAATGATTTTATTAGAAATGACATTAGAAATCATAAATACCTTGCACAAATAAAGCGGAATCCAGTCTCTCATCACCTGCAGCCTTTATCACAGGGAGGAAAAACAAAACAAGGGCCTTTAGAGTCGAGCGAAACACACCATCGCTGATGTCCAGCGTACGCTACTGTGAGGAGGAACTGACTCACTTGGCAGCGTTGTCACTTTTCACAACTTTAAGATAGCGAGCCAGCTCACGGTACCTGAAGAGCGGAAAATAAACCCAAAATGAACTCCGATCAGTCACGTGTAAAGTCAACGAGTGGCGTGAAGGCGAACAGGCCCGACTGTCGTGATGACGTCATAACAAAACGTTGTTACATCCTACTGTACGGATACTATCTTATGCATCGATTATTTTACTCATTTATTAAATACTGAAAGAAGGTTTTCGGAGATTCCTTGACATGCCGATTTCACGAGAACGGTAAGCTCATCACACGCACGTGTAATGACGTGACTACTGCATTCGTTTCTTGCTTTATTTTCCGATCATCTATAGCACAGTAATGGCGTCGTAGCCTCCGACACGCAGGACGAACGGACCTGTTCTGCTGCTGGAGTTTAAGAACCCGGGTTCTGACCACCACCGCTGCTTCGTGCAGCGTCTCCGGGCGTCGACCTTTGACCTGCCTCACCCCGGTGACGTTCTGACCCTTCAGCACCGCCGAGAGCAAAGGGTCGTCCCAGGAAAGCACGATCAGACTAACAAACAAACAAACAAACAAACAAATACACAGAGATGCATTTTAATCCTATGAAATGGGAAAGACAAGCAACGTTTCAGTTCAGTATCTGAAATAAATACAGCGCTGCTGATAAACATACGAAAATCAGTTTCAGGAAGTGAACACGGGTGCACTTTTTTTTTACCCGTTTCTGAACTTCCTGAAGTCAGGAGGAAGTGGAAGAATCTGGAAGAAGTCTTGCAGCTGCTTGACGAAGGAGGCGGGAAAGTCGGCATCGACTAACAAAATCTGCACCATTGACATCGCTCTATTTAAAAAATAAATAAATAAA
>JAKKZJ010000026.1:751527-773881 GCA_033441845.1 Pangasius mekongensis | reverse complement strand
AGGAACGGTAATCAGAGATTAGCATGCTAACATGCAGGAGCGGTAATCAGAGATTAGCATGCTAACATGAATGAACGGTAATTATAGATTAGCATGCTAATGTGAAGGAACGGTAATCAGAGATTAGCATGCTAACATGCAGGAGCGGTAGTCAGAGATTAGCATGCTAACATGCAGGAGCAGTAATCAGAGATTAGCATGCTAACATGCAGGAACAGTAATCAGAGATTAGCATGCTGATGTGACTACTGGAACCATTACACTGAATCTGAGCCGCCATTTTAGTGATTTAGCTTTTAATGTCTTCATTATGTTTTACACACTGTTCTTCCCTCTCTCTCTCTCTCTCTCTCTCTCACACACACACACACACACACACACACACACACACACACACTCCTTGCTCAGATTTATGACTTATAAAAGTGTTGCCATGGAAACAGCAAGTGCAAAGTCACCAAAGTTGTGGGTGAGAAAGTAAGGGTTTGCATAACAAAATGAGCTCACACACTCACACACACACACACACACACACTGTACACACTCACTCACTCATATACACACACACTGTACACACACACACACACACACTTCCTCCTCACTTGCTCTCTCTCTTGAAGAGGTTGAATTGTAATATAGGGCAGGATGTAACTTGAGAACCCTGCAGAACATGACAATTCGAGGTCATGCATTTTCTCTGCAGTGAACACACACACACACACACACACACACACTCTCTCTCTCTCTCTCTCTCTCTCTCTCTCTCTCTCACACACACACACACACACACCAAAGGGGAGGCTTGGCAAGAGGTACTAATGTCTAGCAGATGTGCATAAGAGTTAACAATAAAGCAACCTCTCTCTCTCTCTCTCTCTCTCTCTCACACACACACACACACACAAAGTAACATATAGTGACTTCATCACATTAGTATGTCTCTCTCTCTCTCTCTCTCTCTCTCTCTCTCTCTCCAGAGTCTCCAGATTGTAATTCATTTCCACTAAGAGGACATTTGCAGAGTCATCCTCATCCTTACTGCCCACACACACACACACACACACACACAGAGTCTCACTCAGTGTCGTCACTAGTGTTTCTTTCTGATTGTATTGTTGAATGAATGTACGTTTGTTTCTATTTATTTATTTCTGTAGTTATTTTCTAATTTGTTCCCAAATTCTGTATCCAAACTTCAGCAGCACAAATGTTCATATTTATCACACCAATAAAGCAACCTGCTGACTGTGACTAGAGAGAGAGAGAGAGAGAGAGAGAGAGAGAGAGAGAGATTAATGTATATGATGTGATGTTACATATAGTTATTAATTTTGCTACATATTTATTTGGCATCTGTTTATTTTTGGTATTTTTATTACTATTTTTCACTTTGTTTTTTTTTTTCAATTCCTAGTTCTCTTGCTCTGTTTTTGTATGTTGCTTTGGCAATACAGATATAGTTTGTCATGCCAATAAAGCACACATTGAATTGAGAAAGAGAGAGAGAGATTGATTTTGAAGGAGTTTGGTCACGTGCTGCCACCTAGTGGTTAAAAGCCAGATTGACTCTATGAATCCATCCAGAGCCGCAGTTTGTGATGAATCGGTTCCTTGAATCGGATCTTTCAGGTGAACGTCGAGAGCCGACTCAAAGATTTCATATATGTTTGATCTGATTTATTTATTGATTTATATATTTATTTATTTAAATTACTGTTGCAATAATTCGGAGTGAAATACACTAAGAAAACTAATTCCACAATACAAGAAAGGTTTAAATTAAATAAAAATTATATATATATATATATATATATATATATATATATATATATATATATATATATATATATATAAAATGAAAGTTGAAAAAGGGGAAGGTGGTCTTCATCTTTTCACTGTTTTAAGAAGCTTTATTCACTTTTTACTTTTCATTAAGATTGTATACAAAGTTTGTTTTAAACATTTTAACAAATCAGAAACAGTGAAACGAATTTTTAATGTTTTGTATTTTTTAAAAAAGGTAGTAATTCAGAAAAAACCCCACTAAACTAAAAGAAAACACTAAGCACACTAATTCCACACTACAAGACAAGGAGGGTCAAAGATTAAATAAAATTACCTTAAAAATAATTAAATAAATTATTAAACAATCATCATAAATAATTCTATAATTAAATAATTATTAATGAAAAAAATAATTGAAAAAAAATGGGGAAAGGGATGTGTAATTTAATTTTCTTATTGTTAAAGAGGCTTGCAGCTATTTTTAGCTTTTTATTAACAATAATATATGTATAAAACACAAGTTCATTAAAAAAAAACCGCCAAAAATAACAAAAACAAAACGATGGGAATGATTCACGATTTCTTTAGTCAAACGTTGAAATTATAGCTGATGTTCAAAACTGGCAAATAAACACAAGGAACTGTTTGATAAGTTTAAACGTAATATGTGAATTTGAGTGGGTCGTCGAACGCTGGTGTAGTAGTGTCAATACCGAGAAACGGTTTTATTTCTACTTTTCCTCATGGTTTCGTAATTCCGTCACTTCCAGCGATTGATCCTGAGGAGCTGCACGTAGGCCAGCGTCATACACACCACCACGATGCCCAGCAAAGCCACGTGATTCTGCCAGAACCCCCAGGCGCTGTAGTCGAGTCCCTGAGCCTCCAGATACATCTCTCCTGTCATCCTTCAGCAACGGAGAATGCACGCAATTCAGTACAATTCATCACAGCGTTTCGTTTAGACCGCTACGTGCGTAGAGTTCTCTGAAAAATGCTGTAAGCGATTTAAGGTCTGGGAGCGATCCGTTTTCAAATGCGTCTTGATGACGACTTCAAGCTTGCGATAAAAACGCTCCTTATTCATGCGGCGCGCCTACCTTCACTGCGAGCGAAGCACAAAATAACGATCGCCTGTAGGTGCCTGATTGAGCCAACTCTCTGAGTGGGAGGGGCATACATTCCCACTAACCAATCGCCGGGGTCTGTGTGCTCGTGTATGCGGAAGAGGGCGGATAGCACTTTGCTGCGAGTGTGTTACGTGTCAGTGTAGCACTGATAGCGGGTGGGTGGTAGGGGAGAGCTCGCTAGTGGGGCAGAAGCGATCAAATGACCACATTTCGAGCAAAAAAAAAAAGGAGCAGTTTGTCATTTTTAGTGCCTTCTGCTACCTGAAAGCTTTCACCTTCCTCTCAACCAACTCCGTCTCCTCTGTTAAAACTATTAGTGCATCCTAAAACCCTAAGTGATGCCTGCCTGATTCCACGATCCTCATCCTTCAGGCCGTGACCCTGAAATTCTTAAATCCTTAATTCTGAAATTCTTAAAGTGGGCTCATAGGAAAGAAGAAGCTTTTTGATCAAGAATATTCCGGTGTGCTCAGTACACAGTACGGAAATCTTTTTTTGTTGGATGTTTGGGAGATTTTTTTCCAAATCAATGTTTGTCTAAGGTTTGTCTCTTTGAGCTTCTAGGATTTGAACAGGTTTAAAAATACAATGAAAAATGACAGACCGCATCTTTAAGGTGAAGCGATGACTCGCTCGAGCAGCGAGATATTCCTTTTTGCAATATTCCTTTTTGCAAGATTCCTACGAATATTTGCTTGGGATTGATTTTAAGGCAAGTACGTACCTGGAAGCGTTATTGTAAAACACCTGTCCTGTCATTTCATTGATGGTTACCGCCTGGAAACACAGAATACAATCATAATACTGCGTAATACATAATCGGCATAATGTTCTTCATAGCAAACGGACAGAACTGCGTTTCTTGCAGGGAAATGCACATATGGAAAACAAAAACATGGCGCAGTTACTGTTACCATCGCCACAGAGTTGATTATTTTCCAATAACAGCACATCCTGAAGTGTTTTATTCCTCTTACACCATTTTGTTCCTATTACATTGTGTAACATTTTATTTATGTACGAAACGTCATACTTTTTTCTAGTTTTTCTAGCGTTTCTAGTTGATGTTAGTTCCTGTTAACACTTATGTTACTTAAAGTTACAGCGTTACCGCTGGTGGTTACAAGGCACTGACACTGGAGACTCCTTCCAAAAAATGCTATGAGATATCTGATATATATAATGGAATATTTGATAATTTCATTACCTAAAATATTGAATTTCACCAACATTGCTGAATATTATAGACAACTTTGGTAAACATTGCAGTGCCACATTTGAGTGAAATTTTAGAAGTATGTTTAGAAGCGTAGTTACACTTCTGTTAACTACAGCACAGTCCCACAGCTTGTATTTGTGGCTTTATGTGTGTGTGTGTTCCTGGCACAACTATCACCCTTTTTATACTGAAAATGTATGAAAGCGTCTGACAAATAAGAATCCGTTCTCCTCTTTCTCATCCCTCTTTCCTTACGTTCAGTCCATATCGGAAGATGCTGATCCACTTGAGCCAGGACAGCCAGTTCAGCATGGCGTTCAGATTCACCAGGAAGCCGCCGAATACCTGCCATTTTATACCAGGAAGATGGGTATCTTAGTCTTATAATGAATATAACGCAGAAGTGGAAGCTGAGTGATAAAAACGCTGACCATCATGAAGACGAAGGGCAGCGCGATGAGAGCGTTGGCCATGGCGAAGGAGCTCACGCTGGCACTGACCAGGAAAGCCAGACTGACCGCCGCCAGACTCGCCAGAGACAGGGTCAGTGAGAAACACAGAAACGCCACGAACGCTGGCTTTAGCCCTGAACATACACACACACACACACACACACACACACACGCTATACCACCCTTATGAAGACCTTACACTGACATAATTATTAATGCAGTTAATTAATGCCTGAACAACGGAATTTAACACTAACCTTAACCTCAGTAGCGAAAACAAAACATTTTGTCTCTTATTTATTTATTTATTTATTTAAAAAGCGGGGTTTTTTTTCATAGGGACTCGCCAAAGATGTCCCCACATCGTCACTGATTTTCATCTGAGATATTTTCCCTTTTATATGTGTACAGTATATATACTATATGCATAATGAAACCTGCTATGAAGTATGGAAATAATTTCAGTTTGTAATTTAATAAATATATCCATGTAACGTAAAATGGTAGCCTGCACATAAAATAAATAAAAATAATAAAAAAAGAAATAGATCCATGTAGCAGATTTTCAATAAATAAAAGTTATTCGAATAAATTATTACGGATCTTTTACTCACCCATCATGTAGTAGGCGATGGCGGAGAAAACAAGGATAGGTATCATGCGGTTTGGTATTAAATCTACAAACACTTTGGACAGGAAGTACACAGAGGTTCGGTAATAGCCGCTCGAGTTCTCATGCCTGAGGATCACACACACACACACACACACACACACACACACCACTTACTGCGAGCTAATGTGGTGAAAATTACCCAAATTCAGTCATTAAAATGTCACACACTCACACAAACAGCGCTCTCTCGTTAATGAAGAGCTCCACCGCTGACAGGTTTCCAAACACCATGTTGATGATGAGGAAGAAGAACGCTCCGGTTCTAAAATCAACACACACACACACACACACACACACACACACACACACGGTTACACTCACTGTGTAGATGCTCTCGCAACATTCATAATGCCCATGTTTTCTTACGGTTTCTTACTGATTGACTGATACGTAAGGAACGTACTATACTAACACACTTGGGGGTGTGCTGTTATCGGAAAACAATCACCGACGGCGTGGTGTGATGTGACGCGACACGAAGCCAGTAACGGCACGTCCTGAAGTGTTTTATGCCTCTTACACCACAGCGAATTTGCCAATTACAATTACAACTTTGGTATTTATTAAAGAAAGAAACGTCATACTTTTTATCCGTTTATGGTTGCAGTTAATGCTTCAGAAAACCAATCAACACCTTCTGACCAATCAGAACGGAGAAGTGAAAAACGCTAGGGCGCATTCTGTGTTACTCAAAATGAAGGAATGAATGAACAGTGAAATATATTTATTTATTTATTGTCATGTTTCACTATCTATCTATCTAACTATCTATCTATCTATCTAACTATCTATCTACTGATTAATTAATTTATTTATTTCTACGCAGAAATATTCCTCCATAGCTTTGTGGTTGACTTGACGGACCAACAGGTGATTTTTCATGGATTAATGGATGGATGGGATTAGATGGGATTAGACAGAAAGGATGGATGGATGGACGGATGGATGGACAGAAGGATGGACGTATACCTGTTCTGCAGGGCTTCAGGTAGCGTGTGAGGCATCTGAAAGTAAATGAGTCCCACCATCACTCCAAACAGGATGTTCAGCGCCAGCTGCGCATAAGAGGTCTGCGGATTCCTCAACAAGTTCAGCGCCGTCCTCTGGGACACGATGTTTAACTGAACACACACACACACACACACACACACACACACACACACACACACACAGCAGATAATTCATTTATAGATTTATGACCTCAGACACACCTGGGGCTTTTTGATAACTCCAGTTCAACATGTGGTCATCTCAGATAAAGGAAAGGATCAGTTAATGATTCACTAATGAATCCCCAACACACACACACACACACACACACACACACACACACACACACACCTGATAGAAGAACGATGTTACATAAGATGGTGATGATCGTTTCGCTGTGATTATACACTCAGACGGAAATGTGATTTGCTTCAGCTCCTCTGTGAGCGCGGCATAATCCTGAGAATCTCTATAAAGCTCCGCCAGGGATTTATCTATCGAAAACACACACACACACACACACACACACACACACACACACACACAGCGGAAAGTGTAGAAATGATCTGAAACATCTTTCTAAGATAGCGGTTGCATATAATAGTGTCCTGAAACATTCACGAGTCATACAGTAAAGAAAGCAGCTAAGACTACTTCGTTAATCGAAAATATTTCAGACTAGATAAAGCCAACTGTAAGCTGGGAAAAGTCGTATTGTTTTTTTTTAGAAATGTTCTTTTGCTTTGATGCAACGTTGACCTGAAGTCATTCCTTCCGCAGTTATTTCTGTTGTCCTTTAAAATGAAATAAAATAGAAATGAAACCTGCACACAGTGGTAGAGCGAGCTGTGACCGGCGCTGTGTGTGAGAGCCCTTTCAGAGCCGCGTATTGCGCATCACTCTCCAATCCCTCTCAGCTAGTTTAGCTAGTTAACTCATATAGTTAGCCTCCCAGATACTGCTCTAGACATCGCATCCTCTTTCCATCATTACGCTAAAGAGTTTCAGAATCAACGATTTCACCAGACCCACCACATCACCCACATGAGCGCATTTTAAGAACTAGTGTAATATGCACAGATTTATTATTACGCACTTTATTTATTGCAATACTTTATTTACTTTTATCGTTAACAGTGTAGCATTGAAGCTGGAAGTGTAATTTGTAGCGTGTGTAAGAGTGTTAACTGAAGTGTAGTTTCTTTGCTACGCCAATTAAACAGCTTAAAATGAATGATGTCACAAAATTGTTTTTGTTTTAACTACGAAAAAGACGACTAGTCGAATACTTTTTTGAATGCGTAAAAATGAACCCCCTAGTCTAAAATAATTTTGTGAATTTTTTCTTATGATTTTTTAGCTTAGCAGATTAATTAGATGAAATTCTACTTTGAGCTAATAGTTTACCTGTTGGCACTGAAGGTGAAAGTTCCCCATTTGTGATGTCGAGGAAGAAATCTGCAGGATTGTTGAAAGCCTCGCACTCATAGCCTTATCATTAAAAAAACACAATAAATCGTTCCTTGTAGAAACATTACAGTGAGTTTGTGTTTGTTTCCGTGTGAGTGTAAATGACCTTTACCCATGTCATTAAAGTACTGAATGGCGTCATTAGCAGGACCGGCGTAGACACACTCTCCTTTGTGTAGCAGAGTCAGGTGGTCGAAGAGTCTGAAGATGGAGTAACGTGGCTGGTGGATGGAGAAAACAATCGTCTTGCCACTTTGGGACAGTCTGGGAGAAAGAGAGAGAAAAAGACGACATGCTAGTATGTGACAAGCTCAAGACATTTTTCCATGGCCCATGTTGTGGTACCTGTGCAGAAGAGCTATGATGCTGTTGGCCGTGTTGGAGTCGAGTCCAGTAGTCGGCTCGTCTAGGAAAAGGAGTGACGGAGAAGTGATGAGCTCCATGCCTATGCTGCAACGCTTCCTCTCTCCACCAGACACACCTCTCAGAAACTCGGTACCGATCTAACAACAAGAGAAAGAAAAAGTGCACTAAACGGAAACACACTACATTATGAAAGGCAGCGTGCAGATTTGTACCTTGGTGTCAGCGCAGTCCTCCAGGCCCAGCTCATGGATAACGCTCGTCACTTTCTTTTGTTTTTCGGAAGTGGAGTATTGATGGCGTGGCAATCGCAAATGTCCGGAGAACATGAGGTTCTCTCGGACGGACAGGGTGCCCATCAGAATGTCATCCTTATACACAAGGAGATATCAATATCACTTATATCAGTTATGTTCCTCACTTCTCACTTTGGTTAACAGTTTCCTACCCATAGTCCTGTTCTGGTAGTGCTGCAGAGGGATTTAGCCCTCACCTTCATCTCTGCCTAATGAGAGCGATGCAGCGGCGCTTTAGTCCTTTAAGCTGTCTAGCTCTCTCACATCCTGTGAGATCTGAACACTCTGCTCAAGCAGATCAGCTTAGGTTGTTCAGTATGGACATATTTACTGTGTCTCAGGGTGGAGTTTAACTTTAACTTTCCGGAGTTTGTCATAATGGTGTAGAAATACAATTTCTTCTCTTTCTTCTAGCATGTTTTTTTCTTTAAAAAGCAGGTTTTTAGAATCTCATAACGTGTTCTAAAGGATGTGCTGCACCTTCAATATTGCATATCCAGCAATCAATCGAGTTACTAAAGTTTATTTGAAAGATCTCACTCACCTGAACAACATAGGCTGAGATGAGACGCAGTTCAGAAGTGACAACCTTGTTATCAACCAAGACCTGACCCGATCGTAAACCACGAGGATCCTTCCTGCCAGCGATCACATCCAAAAGTCTGCACACACACACACACACACACACACACACACACACACACACCCTGATGTGTATTTTACTCTTATGGTCTGTTTGTGCCGAAACAGTTTTAGGAAAAGTACAACAAATGAATTAATGAAGTGCTTGGCTCAGTTGCTGTATTTTATATTACAGTGTCATGAATACATATAACCAGTTGAACTTTTCCACCTTTTGTAGTGTTACAAGCTTGGAACTGAAATGGACTTCATTGGGATAAAAATATATAGTATATCCCTTAATAACGATGCGGGGGGAAATCAATATAGTTTGCTAAACTATTTGCAAATAAAAAGCATAAAAGTTGCGATTGCATAATTATTCACTCATGTTGCTTTAAAAGACGTGTTGGAGACTTAGCAAGAAGGTTTTCTGGATTGATGAGAGTAAAATTTTCTAAAACTTTTTGGCCTTGGTGTAAAGCAATACGTTTGGTGGAAAACCAATACAGTGAAGCATGGTGGTGGTAGCATCATATTCAGCGAAAACCTTGGCCTCCGGGTTTTTTCTCTGATAAATCCCCTCTTTACCTGGTCACTGACTTTTGATGGATGGCTTTCTTGGTTGTTCCATATTCTTTCCATTTTTAAATTATGGATTTAATGTGTGATGTTTGATGTTCATGTTTGGGATATTTTATTTTATAACCAAACCCTGACAGGTTTCCAGAACTTTATTTTGATTGCTCCTTGGTCTTCATGATCCTGTTTGTTACAAACTTTGGGTTCTTCTAAGAACAAGTGTATTTATACTGAGATCACTGAATACTGACCCCCCAAAACTTAATTATTTTTTGCGTAGATTCATAAAATAAAATTACTTTCAGTTCCCAGTTGTAACACTACAAAATGTGGAACAGTTCAAAGGGGGTGAATACTTATGCACAGCACTGTAAATTTTACATTACATAAAGTACATCTAAGTAGCTTTTCATCAAATAAATTTTCCTTGCAATTAGGACAAGCCCTAAACACGAGAAGGGAGTTTTGTGTGTGTATTTCCATCAATATTGTTTATATGGTATATAATAGATATTAGGACACAATATATTAGATTTTTTTTTAGATTCGATTGTAATTGGTATTGATTTAAAATCTTATCATGCCCTACCAAGTATTGAGCATAGCATTGATGTTAAGTTTGAAAGAACTTTAAACTTACGAGGTTTTGCCACTTCCTGTTGCCCCCATGATGGCATTCAGTCCTGTCTTCATGATGCCACTAAAATAACCAATAACGAAACAAACACACTGAGGCTGATAGTCAAGAATGATTGGTTATGCAGAACCAAAAGGACAATAATTATGACATAAATCCACATGGATATAAACGGAGGCATTGGTATTGCTGTGATTGACCAGCAGGTTGTGAGTTCGAGTTCTACACGCTCTTCTCAGCTTCTCATTATGCTTTTACTTCACATGTACTTTGTTTTGAGTCTGTAAAATTAATACACTGTAAATGAGCAAAAATTAACAAAATTTAATGACCTTCACAAAGCTAGGTGTGTGTGTAATCGAGATATGAAGTGCCATTTAACACCAGAGAATGAGCACGTAATGAATGATTGTTTACACCTGTGTGCGGCTTGCAGCAGCCTATTTATCTGATTTTTCCTCTTTTAGTAGGCTGCCAGGCATCTTTTTCTTTTTTACTTGTTTGTATCTGATAACAACAAAGAGAATAATAAACTAAACAGCTGCTCTCTCCTGAGACCCCTGCCTCCAGCGTCCTCAGCCCTGTCCAACCTACCATGCTTTTCACACATGTTCTGGACAAGTCAGCATATATTTATTCAGAATTTAATTATGCTTTGTTTGATTTTTTGATTATTTGAGCTCATCTGAACCTGTACAGTTCCTCTCACTCAAGTTCATCATCGATCTCAACCTGAAGCCATGTGGAATTTTCTGGAAAGCTTTCTATCTAATGCGACTGAGTAAGTTAGGGAACTATCCTTCAGAACAATGATGTCTTTTTCAAATTGGAGGGAGAGAGAATTTTTGTTTAGAATTGACAAAAATATCTACCTATAAATATTGTCTCAGATTTAGTTTTTGGGTTTTTTATGTTCCGGAAAGATCAGAAAAGTTCGCTAGAGTTTCTGTCAGAATCTACTATGAAGCTCGGACGCACTTAATGCTGCTGTGAGTCAAAAAAGAAGTCTTTTAAGCAGCACTTCATTATAATAACTGTATGATTTTTCAGGAAGATTTTCTTTTAATAATGATGGAGAGCATTCTTTTAAAAATGACAAAAAGAAAAACCATGTGCAATGAATGTACATGTTAATATTGTTTAAAAATATTTAAATTATTATTTTTTTGGAGACCCCAGCAGAGATATGCAGCCCTGTACACAGTGTGTATCTGTGGAAAGTTAATGAAGTATAAAGGTATATTTCATTTGTGATTTTTTTAGGCCATTTTATACAGAAATATATTAGATAGATGGTTTTACATAAGCACTCAGACAGGCTACTGGAGCAAACCACTGATGATAGACAAAAAAAAAAAAAGCATCCTGTAAGCTTCATACTTGCGCTGTTAGCACTGACCTGACATTTTTCAGGATCTCTCTCTCAGGTGCTCTCTTGCGACACGGCCCCTGGGTCTCTCTCACAACATAAGAGATGTTCTGGAAGGACAAAATCGGTCCCGGTACGTTCACACTTACTTTCTCGCCATTACACTCCCCAAGAGGTGACAGATCCATCACGGAAGAATGAAAGAACAGAGAAACAGAGGATGTAGAGAGAAAGAAGACAGTCAGTGAGGTTTCCAGTCAGTTTGATCCAAGCAATAAAATCAGATGTCAGCAAAGCCCATGACCGCTGTGTGAACTGGTCAAAGTCCTTCTAAGGTTATCCTTGTGTGTGTGTGTGTGTGTGTGTGTGTGTGTGTGTGTGTGTGTGTTACATCACATGTTACTGTACATACTGTTTCATAACATTGTGAAATAGCTGACACTCCACATAAAACGTGTGTCATCGTTCATATGTTGATGTTTTTTCTTAAAGTAAGGAGATGTTTATTTCACATTGATGGAAGGAGTCTCCAGTGTCAGCGCTTCGTAACAGTCAGAGGTAAAGCTGCGACTTTAAGTTTTCCGACATCTTCAGGACAGAAGAGTTTACGCTTCTCTGCGGTTTCTCAGTGACATGACGTAACAAGCTGTGTATTTTTTTTTATCTTATTAACTTCAAGAGAGAGAGAAGAAAGAGAGGCTGGTGAGGGAACGACTGTTTATAGCTGCTATAACGTAAGCGAGAACAGGAACTAACTTGTTTCACGGGTGCGCTGTTATAGAAAAATAAACAACACCTTCTCACCAACAGCGGTGTCGTATACACACGGATTAATCTCTCCTGCTTTTAGTGAGAATCAGAAGCAGAGGAAGTTGGGGTTTTAGCTCCCTCTGCTGGTGGGTGAAAATATTACTCATAGATATTACACCACTTCTGTGTGCACCACACTACACTAAATAACCCCTAGGTGTGTCCTAACAGGCAGAACAGTGCAATAATACAGAATGTGGAATAACTAAAAATCGTATCAATGCAGTAACCAGCGTACGTGCAGCAGGGCTACGTGGGGAGGGTTGAATGGAGGTGCGTTATATGTCGTGTATTATGTTGTGTGGTACTTGTGGGTGGTTGGGAGGGAATGTGGGAAGGGCTGGATGTAAGTACTGTTTGTGGGTGCACTTGGAGATGCAACTACAATTTTGTGATCCTCGACAATGACAGCAAACGTTCAACCTTCCCGCCTCGCTCCCCGGGTTTCCCGGGATAGACACCGGATCCACAGCGACCCTGACCAGGTTAAAGCACTTACTGAAGATGAAGATGAATGCTTTGTATCTGACAATATGGATGCACACATCGATAGTGAAGTATCGGTACTTTCTATCCTCATGTTTCCATCTGAAAATCGATCTAGGATTGACGTTTGTTTTGCTATCCTTGTGAGGACTACACCTAAGTCTAGCCTTAACCTTAATCTCAGTAAGAAAAAGGAACCATTCTGGACCTTTATTATTATTATTATTATTATTATTATTATTATTATTATTTTAAATAAATCATGCATTTTTTTTGTTAAAAAAAGGCCCCAAAAGGGTAAAACTGTCAGATATTCCAACATTTGCTGTCCATTAAAATATAAACACACACACACAGGACCCGAAGAGAGAGAGAGCAGTCTCAAAGTATTTATTTCACATAACTATATATAGATATATATATAAATCATCTTTTCTACCATTTTCTCTCTTTTTTATATACTTTTAAAGTATCGAAATCGCGATACTAGTCATGGTATCATTGGATCAATTAAAAAATAAATAAATAAAAATCAGTGGTATCGTCCAGCACTAGTAGGTGTGGCTTGAAGAGCTGCAAATGTTGCTTGTTTTCATCAGCGCTGTTAAGCCCCGCCCACATCCGGCTGTTGGCGAATGAGAGCCGAATCTGGGTTAAGTAGGCGGGACTCGAGCTGTGACTTGTTTTCATGGAAGTTGTTGCTAAGCCACGCCTGCATCCGAAGGTTGGCGAATGAGAGTCCATAACGGTGATACAGGCGGGGCTTGGGTTTCTTAAACCACGCCCGTGTTTGAGTGTTAGCGAATCAGAGTCGGTTGAGACATAATAAGGCGGGGCTTAAAGTGTAACTTGTTTTCATGAGCGCTCGTCTCGCCTGCGCGTCGCCGTTTTGTTTTGTCAACCGGTGGACTTCATGCGCCATGCAGCCGCGGGTTTGACGTGGGGGGGGGGGATAAAAAACCCTAACAGCTGTGGATAAGGCCGCGGCGGGATCCAGGAATTCATTTCGGAATAAATATTAAAATATTATCTGACATATAAAACAATAGTCGGTGAGTGGTTATGGAGGAGAAGAAGGAGGAGGGAGAAGCGGAGATCCAGGAGCACGGACCCGAGCACTGGTTCTCCAAGTGGGAGCGGCAGTGCCTGGCTGAGGCCGAGCAGGACGAGCCGAGCGAGGAGGAGCCGGAGCAGAGCCGGCAGAAGCTGTGGCATCTCTTCCAAAACTCCGCCACGGCGGTCGCGCAGCTCTACAAAGGTCCGCGTGCACTATAATACGCACAACAAGCGCGAGCTCGAGCGCTCATCTGTGCATGCTAAGCTAACCTGGACACCAGTTAGCTTGCTAGCTAAACAAAGGGCATTAGGGCTCGAGTAGCTTCCTTGTATAACTTCCTAAACCACAGCGACACAAAAGTGCTCTTTTTAAACTCTCAATGAACCAGACATTCTGTCCTGGAAGTCCTTAAAACATTATTTCCCCGTCTATCCACACTGAAGGTCGCTTGCTAGTCAATACCCTGTAACGTTATCTTATGCTAGCTAGCTAGCATTTATGCTAGTCCCGTCTCTAATTAGACAGCCTGATTATTGATTATTGATAAACTCTCAGCTGGTACATTTTTTTATTTATTAATCCACAGTGTGTGTTTTGTTTAGAATGTCTTTTCTGATAGTCACACTAAAGAGCCATGTATGATTTGAAGCGTTTTTTTTTGTTTGTTTGGTTTTTTGACGCCTATCATTTGGTGAAACAAAATGGCGAAGTCCTGGGAGGAGTTCCTCTGGGTGAAAATAACTTGAGACAATTTATAGCCGAAAGCATCTCTGTTTTCAGATCGCCTTCTCCTTATTCAGAGCTGGAACACACACATTTGCGTACTTCTGGCTGCATAAAGAAACCCAAAACAAATCCAGCTCATGTCAAAGAAGCGTTGGATTAAAAAATGCAAAGAAACAAAATGGCGAAGGAAGGTTTATAGCCAGCCGGCTGAGTTATTACGATTTGTGCCGGAGTTATTGTTGGTCAGTCCAGCTTCCGAGTGCTGGTCATTATTTGGCCTTGCTCTGTTTTAGGGATCGATTTGCTACTTTATAAGATGATGATTATTATTATTGACCTCATAACTAACTGTTTATTCGTCCAAGTGAACTTGTTTTGGCTCGCAGTCCTGCTTTACACGGTGCGAAATCTGATCAAAACTAAACTACTACTCCCAACAAAATGGCGTCGTCCTCCTAGAGATCAGATTTAATCCTTAAAGTTTTATTATTACTACCTGCTAAAAGTGTACATCTCACTCAGAGCGGGTTTATTTGTGAACAGTGTGAATTTTTGTTCGGCTTTTGAGAGCATTTCCTTCGAGCCTTTGTGTGTATGTGTGTGTGTATATGAGCCAGGACATGTAGCCTGGCCGTGTCTCTAACAGCTCTCAGCTCCTTACATGACTGCACTACAACATAATGACACTCGCGCCCTATCTAGTGCACTAGGTGTCCAGTTGGGGGGATATTTGGGATTTAGCCAGCGGCTGTCTCCTTAACCTTAACCTGAACAGGCAGGGGAAATGATGACACATGGTGTTTCTGGGAAATATAAAGAACTTCCTGTGCTTTTCTTTCTCTTACAGATCGAGTGTGTCAGCAACAGGGGCTTTCTCTGTGGGTCCCATTTCAAAATGCTGCTACAGCCGTCACCAACCTTTATAGAGGTATGTCTGGGTCGAAAAGCACAACGCTGTGTGCGGATGAACGAGCCGCACGTCCTAACGAATTCTTTGGTCATGAGTTAAGATGGTGGTCTTGGGATGCATAGTGTACCGTTACACCCAGGAGTCCGAGATTTTTATTAATCCAGATCTCAAGACCTGGCGACGTACATGTTGCGTAGGATCTGTTTTTAAAAAAAAAAAACTTAAACGTCCGACACCGCCATGAGCCGTCTCTCGCGGAAAGAGCCTGCAGTACGAGTGCGACCCCAGACGAGCCAATCGGCATGAGAATCTAAAATGATTGACAGTTGCGTAGGTGTTTTGAACGTTCACATATTAACTGACCCTTTGGAAGCCCCGCCTCCTTCTCTCCATCTCGCGTAACTAATGTCGCGCTCGACTCGAGATCGCAACTCGTAATTCCCCGACTCCGAGCAGTCGAAGGAAACCCCCTCAAAGCGCAGTTCCTACTCGTCAGCATGGGATTCTTCCCAATTATACAAGTTTACAGAGCGACGTAGAATCAAGAGCGTCAGCAGGAAACACAGCAGCAGCGCTTCTTACCTTTTGTACGAGTTATACTGTATATACGCGCATTAGCTTTAGACCAGTCAACGCTCGCGCTCGCTTGTTAACGCTACAGCACTGACTCGCGGTTCTGAGCTAAATACACAGCACTCAGCACAGCTAGCTGCCTAGCTCCTCGCTAACAAAATAGACACGTTTTTTTCCCGCCACTTCGTCTGCCGAAGTCGAAAATGACGTAATGTTGACCAGCTAATGAGCCGAATCTCGCGCCTCGACTCGCGAGAATCGCTGACGCAGGTTCCTCGCTTTCTGTCACGGAAACACGGAAAATGTTTTGAGTTTGGTGAAGTGAAATATAATCCATACGCGTGTTCGACTTGAACGATAGATACGTCCATAAAGACTAAGATTACAGACTAAGATTAACGTCGTGTATTTATTAGCAACGGTGCCGGAAAATTTCCACTAAAAATGGTCTCTAATAGTAAACTTTTCTAGCATCTACGTCTCGCCGAAAAGCACCTGGTGGTTACTGGAAAAGATCAAAGAACATCATACTGAAAATCCGTTTTTTTTAACGCTGAACTTTAATGGAGAAACGTAAACGACCTCACTTTGAAGAACGTTTGTGTTAAAGCGAGGAGGTTTTCTGCACACGCTGATATTCCTGATCACGCTGATCGACCACGCAGTCGTTTTCTTTGACCGCTAGAACCCCATCGGCGTATAATCGGACCTGGAGAGCAGACCGTTACAGAATTCGGAAAAGATGCCGTAAAACGCGGCGTAATAATCTCCGGATCGAAGTGCGCCAAAAATTTACTTTAAAGATCTTTTTTTTTTTTTTTTTTTATTTAGTACTGCCCTTCAGAGATCTTTACATGTTTCCCAGAAAACACAATAATAACAATTCACACCGATCATCCTGTTAAAAAGTTTACACCCCCTTAATGCAGAAGATGCTGAAGAAACATCAGCTCACACACACTGTTAATAATCGAGCACATGGAAACTTCTGAACTGGTTCATTTGTGTAAATTCAGTTATTATTGTGTCCTGTGGACGAGATGGAAACACGTGCTGTGTGAAATCACTTATTCAGGGCAGAAGTAAATAAAACCGAAATGAATTTTTATGATCCGTCTTACTTATTTATTTATTTTTTTTAAAATAACATTTTGCAGTAATAATCTCAGTCTAGAACCGGATCAAGGTGCGACGGCGTAAAACCCGCTTGGTCCTGCGGAGTTGCGCTTCACGTGAAAGACGTGCTGTCGTGCACTGGCACGTGATGTGGTTTGTGGTATGACGTCGTCTCGTTGCGCGTTTGCATAACAGTAGTCGAGCGCATGCAAACGCGCACAACGATTTTTAACTCGTCACAAACGTAGCTTTTATTTATTTATTTTTAAATCTCCGTGACTCTTTAAATACGTCGGATTCACACACAGTTCTCAGATCGTGAACTTTTCCTGGTGTTGAGCTTCACTTCACCGGTAGCGGCGAAAAAAGTCGTATCCGTGCACGCACACGTTTCCCTGGCCGCTGTTTCCGTAAACGCACGTGTCCTGACCGTTTATTTAAAAAATGCTTCACCGCCGTGAGAAGAGATGGCTGTTAATCCGCTCCTGAACTCCGCGGTTTAATTTTCATGACGTTTGAATTTTAACCGGCGTAAAGGCGCTCGCTGCTGCGGTCGGCGCGCAGGCCGAAATACGCCGTCGATACGCACGATGCAACGTCGCAGAAGGTGTTGATTAAACCTGCTGCTATGGAAAATGATCCAGTTATCGTTTCTATAGCAACAGCTCACTCACAACGGGTTTAAAACTCGTCGTTTCCTGTAAGGAGGTGTTCCTTTATGCGGCGTTCGTGAAAGGAGTCTCCAGCGGCAGCGCTCTGTAACCGTCGGAGATAAAGCTGTGACATCTTCAGCTTTACCTCCGACTCGAAACCGAGAAGCCGGCGAGGGACGGGATGTTTACAGCCGCTGTAAAGTGAGCGCTGCGACCCGTAACCGCGCCGTCGCAGCGCCCCGCTGTCGATCGCCTTCCTGTAAAAGCGCGTCCCCAAGCCGCCGTGTGTTCCTGTAAACGTCTCTCACACAGATGACGTGCTGCAGTATCGAGGCTTCCCGTCAGCACCTCTCGAGCGACCGTGTTCATCAGACGCCGCCGAGACGCCGGTGTGGCCTGTTCTCGCTGCCCCAAGACCCCGGGGTGCTTTTCTGGCTGGAATGGATTTGGTCTGATACATCAGCGAGATCAGACCTCGCGAGAGAACGCAGACGCACGCCGGGCCTCCGTCTAAAGTGCTTTTGTATAAACTGCGAAATTTCAGATGCCTGATATAAACGCGGGAATGCGTGATACCTGGACAGTAGTGCGCGCACACACACACACACACACACACACACACGAATCAGTCATTTTCAACACACTCCACAGTACCTGTTATTAAATGTATATTATATCTGCTGTAATCACCGGTGATGTCAGCAATCATCACTATACAGATCAACAGCTGAAAAAAAAAAAACCCGCTACAGTTCAAGTCAACACGTCTCTCTACGCTTCAAAGGAATTCCAAAAACTGTTCGTATGATTTGCTCCTCTGTTTTCTTTCTGTCGTCTTTGTGCGCCTCAGGAGGCTTGAAACAGACAAGGACGATTTACACAGCGCCGGTTTTTTTCCTTCATGTGAAAGCACGAGACGAGCCGCTGTTTAAACCGGGCGCACGGGGTTTAGGAGTGTGCCGTGTGGAAGGTCAGACGATGGGCCGGGATTCGTTGTTGTTCGTCGTTCGGGTAAAGCATGAGCAGTGTGAAACGAGAGGAGGGAGAACCCAGGATTCCGTTTCCTCAGGGTTTAGAACGACTCGTGGTAAATATTTCAGGTGTGAAAAGAACTTTTGTGCGAGTTAATATTCACGTCCGTACGTCAGACGTGTGGTTCGGGTCGGTGCTCTGACTCTCAGTCTGATCTCGCAGCGTGACGGAGAAAATCTCCCCACAAAGCTGCTCACGCTGCACGAAACCTTACGAAGCACCACACAGATGATGGACGTCACATCGTACCGCGTCACATCGCATCGCACTTTTCCGCTGTTTTCGCTTTTGCTCCTGCACACGATTCAGCCCCGAGACAGACGTTGTGCCTATAACGAGGCTGCAGCAGCTAACCGACAGACTCGAGTTCATCTGATGGAAAATGCCGGAGCCAGTTACAGACCGCTTTGTGAAGCGTGAGAACTCTTTACATCACGCCACGCTTTGGGCTTCATGTCGCATCTCTTTATTCACGTGAGTAAAGATTTGAACGCGCGGAGCACCTGCTTGAACCAGGCTTATTAACTCGGGTGTGGAGTTGTCTGACCGTATCGCGCGTTTACGGAGATATTTATCTTTCCAGCTTATCGGAGAACGTCTCCTGCTGCTCGCTATGACGATCGAACCATCAGTCTGAGAGACGAACGTTTTCTCACTTCAAAGCGCAACAGCAAGCGAATGAATAACAGTAGCTGCCATTTTGCTTTATGAACGACAAGCAGTTGCAGCAGACGAAAGCGTTTTCTCTGTACTGGGGGGGGGGGAGAAGAAAAACAACTCCAACTGAACTTGTACTTAAAGTCTAAGGGCAGCTGCTGAAATCATGAGTATTAGCATAAAGACGCAGCTTTTTAAATTTCTTTTAATAAACACTTGTTTTGTTTTATCCTGCGCAGAGAGCGTGGAAGCGCACCAGCGCAGCTACGAGCTGGGCATTCAGATCGGCCACCAGAGACGCAACAAGGACGTGCTCGCCTGGGTGAAGAAGAGGAGGCGGACCATCCGGCGCGAGGACCTCATCAGCTTCCTGTGCGGCAAAGCCCCACCCCCACGGAGCTCGCGGGCTCCGCCCAGAATCGCCATGGCGCCGTCTTCGGAGACGAGCTCTTCCGTCGAGACAGACCTGCAGCCGTTTAGGGAGGCCATCGCTCTGCACGGTACGTTTTTGCGTCTTTGCCAAACCGAACACGTTTTCATGCCTACGCTGTGAGACCCTGTTACTCAGTGTGACTCTGATCTAATGGACATCTCTCTCTCTCTCTGTGTGTGTGTGTGTGTGTGTGTGTGTGTGTGTGTGTGTGTGTGTGTGTGTGTGTGTGTGTGTTCCAGGCCTGAGCGGTGCCATGGCGAGTATAAGCATGCGCTCCGGAGCACCGGGATCGCCCACGCACCTGAGCGCAGGCTCCACCCCCGGCCGCCGTAGGAACGGTCTCCACGACGTCGACTTGAACACCTTCATCGCAGAGGAGATGGCGCTCCACCTGGACAACGGCACCCGCAAGCGGAGCTCCGCCCAGTGCGGTGACGTCATCACAGACTCGCCCACCCACAAACGCAATAGGATGATCTGAGCTGTCTCGAGTTGAGACGGGGGGGAGGGGAGGGGAGGGGGAGGGGGGAGAAGAAAAAAAAAAAAAAAAAAAAAAAGGAAAGGAAAAAGGAAAGATTAAGAGAAATTAAACAAACTAAAAAGCCACTTGTCAGTCATCCTCCCATCCTTCCTCCGAACGGGAAAACCTCGCGGCGGTCCGGCGCGCCCCTCCGACCGATCGAAAGAACCGAGCGGGACGCAGAGGCTCAGCGCAAAGTGCCCTTCCACGCGATCACGTCTACATACACGCACACACCTTCAGTTCACTTTCTGTTTGCGTCGACTGTCCGAGCGTGTACGATGAAACACTGTGTGTGTGTGTGTGTGTGTGTGTGTGTGTGTGTGTGTGTGAGATAAGTGGTGTGAGTGATGTTATGATTGTAAGGGTGTGCTTTTGTTTTTTTTGTTTTTTTGTTTTGGAGAGTGTGTTAGTGTGAACATGTATGAAGTGTGTGTGTGTGTGAACATGTATGAAGTGTGTGTGTGTGTGTGTGAGAACATGTATGAAGTGTGTGTGTGTGTGTGTGAGAGAGAGAGAGAGAGATGCCTGCCTCCTCCAAACAGCGCCTGTCACTGCCCCGGCTCAGCTACCACACTGCGGCTTAAAGACAAACAAGTGTTTTTTTTTTTTTAATTATTATTATTATTATTTTAATTTTAAATATTATTTACAATGTTATTTGTATTTTTATTTTATTTCTCGCCTTCTGTTTTCTCTCTCTTTTTGTTTTTTTTTTTGCTGCTCCAGACGCAGTACTTACTCTGTTGAGCGTGACCCTGAATCACTTTTTATTTTTTATTTTTATTTTTTCTTCTACTGTGAAGTTCTCATCTATTTCTCATGAGTTCATTCTGTAATCTTCCACTCCTCCTCCTCCTCCTCCTCTCACTCTCCTCCTCCTCCTCCTCTCACTCTCCTCCTCCTCCTCCTCTCACTCTCCTCCTCCTCTTCCTGTCCCTCCTCTTCCTCAGCACATCTCTGGTGTAACTTTATGAAATGTAAATAACAGTAGGTGCTGACATAGACTTGTGGTACATATTGTAAAAAAGAGCTGTGCAGAGACCATTGAATTGTTAATGTACAATAATGATTCTTGCATTAAAGAAATGAAGCTTTTAACTAAACCCTGCGTTCTGTGCTTTCACGTCAGAAGAAAAGGATCATGGGAGATTAATGGGTCACTCGCACAGGGTCGACTCTCATTCCTTATTAACCTCGTGCTGGAAAAACGTTGCGCTCGTTGAAGCGATACTTTAACGTTTAACGTAACGTCAGTCAAGTTTATATCAATGCCCTCGTTCTAACACGCTACCGTTTCTATAGTGACGGCTCATTCACGGGGACCTGTACGGCGGATGCTCAGCGTAAGCTAAAAAAAAGGAAACGAAAAAGTTTCTTCATCATAGACAAATATATGGTGGAGTTTTCTGTAAGGAGATGTTTGTTTAACATTTATGGAAGGAGTCTCCAGTGTCATTTTATAACAATGTTTTGTGCTTTCTCAGTTATGTGCCTTTTTTTTGTTTGTTCTGTTAACTTAGAGAAAGTGAGCGAACGGCTGTTAATAGCTACTGTAACGTGAGCGAACGGCTGTTTATAGCTACTGCAACGTGAGCGAACGGCTGTTTATAGCTACTGCAACGTGAGCGAACGGCTGTTTATAGCTACTGCAACGTGAGCGAACGGCTGTTTATAGCTACTGCAACGTGAGCGAACGGCTGTTTATAGCTACTGCAACGTGAGCGAACGGCTGTTTATAGCTACTGCAACGTGAGCGAACGGCTGTTTATAGCTACTGCAACGTGAGCGAAC
>JAKKZJ010000026.1:721738-734185 GCA_033441845.1 Pangasius mekongensis | reverse complement strand
CGTTCCAGCGTTCCAGCGTTCCCTCTTTAGTTGGAAACCGGTTATAACGCAATAAACGAATGGTTAATAGCGTTCTTTACCTATGATGGCCTACTCTGCTTATAGGGTGCCTAAAGTATAAATAAAACCAAACACTGCATATGTGTTTAATTTGAACATTTTCAAAGCGTCCTTTTACTTTGCAGTGTGATTTGCTGCTTGTGGAATTTAGGAAAAATATTTTCTAAACGGATTTCCGTGCCGTCGCCGTAGCACCCGTCTTACATCGGACGAATTCTCAACAGGAATTGGGGTCTTTTGGGATTTGAATTATCTTACATTACGAACACAGAAAACGCTGCTCCGCCTGTCAGTGCTGAGGTCCACGTTTTCTGCAGTCCGTCGTTAATGTGCTCTTCGGGAGAAACTGTGCCAGGTCTGTCTGGTACTGTTTTTTTTTTATATCCTCTTTGCTGTGCTCCTGGCCATGGCGTTTTCCCCTTTCGAGTTGCTCCTCAGGCCTCAGGGCCAGTTAGACATCGCAAAAGATGCTTGAGATGCTTTTTTTTTTTCTCTCAGTCACTGAATGAATCAGCGAATGAATCAGGACCATGAGCTCGTGAGGAAGTTTGCTATTTGAGCAAGGTTGGAAATTACTTGAGAAATTGTACTTTGTTACTGTACTTAAGTATGATTTTGTAAGCTTTATAGTTTACTTGAGTATTATTCAAATTAAAAGAGGAAAAAGTTACTCCTTACATTTTTATTTTAACCTTCAAACTTCAATGTTTTTCCATTTTTTTTTGTCCCGCTACATTGCTTCTCACGTAAAAAAAAATGAAATATTGTTGGTTAAAATTCTCTATTCAAAGCAAAAGAACTGTGTTGAATTAAGTTAACTTTAAATTGGGTAAATTAACTAGTTATATTTTATAATTTAGCTAGTTATGGTTTGTAACTTAAAATAGCTAGCTACTAAGGTTTTGTAAACTAGCTTGTTAAATTAGCTTGTTTTTTGCTAACTCTGACAAACCTAGAATTTCGACCAACCTAGAATTTTAGCTAATGTTTAACTAACCAGCAAGCCAAGTTCTAGGTTTGTTTGAGGTGATATTATATTATTATAACATAATATTTTTCTTATGATTGTTTACGTAGCGTGTTAGCGAGTCACGCAGCATCGGGCATGATGAACTTGTGGTCAGTTCTTTTCATCGGTTAACAATATTGACTTTTTTTACTCTCGAATACTTGAGTGTGCTTAAAGGCAGATACTTTCTGCTTTTCACTCATATACAATCAGCAGCAGTCGGTTCTGTTATTTAGCTTCCTGCTCATATTATAAGAATAATGCATGTCATGGATCTTGTCCTCTGGCCTCATGAAGGATCTGCTGGCATCGCTGTGGGCAAACGTGCAGGCCCGGCGCAAATCAGGAGAAATGCTCAGCAGGGACGCTACCAAAAAAAAAAAAAAACAACAGGTTGATGGACATTTCCAGTTTCATTTTGTTTGCGTCGTTTTTCACAAACTGACACAAAGCAGCTCAATTCAGCATTTCAAAACTGTTCGACATATCGACTACAGCGACAACGCAACTATTAGTGCTGAGCGATGTATTATATTTTCCTGTAATATAACAGCACGTCCTGGAGTGTTTTATTCCTTCGATAACTTGATGTGGAGAACAAAAATAAAACTTTATGTCTCTTCATCTTGCTAAGAAGCGTCTAGGAGGTACAGCGGGGGAAGTCGGAAACGATCCCCCTGACGGTGATGGCAAGCTGGATTTTCAAACGATCGTAACTTGTACCTGTAAAACTGTTCCTCTGTCTGTTTCAGTCCGGTTTTGAATCTCATGCAGGACCCACCAACACGAACGCCTCGTAGGAGGACATTTTCTCATTTTTTTTCCCCCCACGATCAGTCATCTGGAATACAAGTATTGGTATCATTTTCTCAAATTATGCTTCAGAGAACAGATTGCTTCTTCTGATTGGATTTCAATGAGGAAACATTGCATTTTTCCACCCTTTCGTACACTCGCTCCTAGCAGCCAATACTATACGGATGCTTGACTGACTGCTGTGTTGCATAGCAACAGGCGAGAGAAAGACCCCTCCGTCCTTCGGGACCCCCCGCTATGGACGGCAAATGGCGCAGTTGGGAATAAAACCTGAATCTCTGCAATGCCAAGTGCGGCTCATAACAGGTGCGCCCTCAGGAGGAGGGAAGTACTGTACCCTCCATAATTATTGGCACCCTCAATGATTAGGAGCTCAAGGAACTCAGTTTATAGGTTATTGAGTGTTTTCAATATGCAGAACATTTTCAATAGTCCTTTCACCCTCGTACTCAGGACTCCAGTGGATAGATTTTAACCAACTGGACTTCTTGCAAAAACTGTGATGAATTTATCAGTTGCACATTTGCACTATTTGTCCATATAATACACAATAATAGAAGGAGCCTCATCTTTGTTAGTTAAGATGCAGAAACCAGAAAATTGTACCTGCAGGCTAAGTGATGTTAACTATACCCTCGTCTAAAGTTAGCCAAGTGCAACATACAGTACACTGATAGATTTTATTTCAAACGTATGAATTCAAAATATTCTCCGTTTACCATGACAGAAAACAAGTCAAGTGAGAAAATCATAAATGGAAGGGGGCGGAGCTTCCAGGTTATCAGTTAATACTGGTGAGTTCAAAACCCCAACGCAACTGTCAACCATTTCAGCGTCATATGTCGATTGCCTCATGTGCCATTTTTATTATGAACAAACAAAGACTTTTTGGTGTATTTTGGGGTGATACTTGTAGCAGCGTACTCGATGTTAAAACGCGGAGCTCCGACGCAAAAATGCAGGTCTGATGCTAACAACGACATTTTGCCCAAATCCGTATTCTGAGAAATGTCATTTGGGGTTTGTTTGAGGGTGAATGAGCTTAAAATTTCTTTAGAAAGTTCTGTGAAATCCTGGACTATGAAGAGGAGATTTTCATTCAGTCATCAGACTACATGACCGCTAATTCAATGTTAATTTTATTGTATGTTGAACTTGTACAGCTTTCCATGGAGCAGGTGTGGACAAATTAATGAATAAATTTATTAGCAAGTGAAAGCTGTCCTTTTGACTAGGCTATAAACTGGTAGCTTATGTAATGTAATGAAGTATGGTGAGCTAGTTAGCTAGTTTTATGATTTGTCCTGCTCTATATTTTGCTCGGTTTTGCTAATTTCGGTCATTAATACACCAGAACAAATGGGATTCAGAACAAATATCACATTTTCTTCATAACCGCTAGCCTGCTGAACCGTATTAATCCACCTATGAGTAAAAAAACTAATCCAGATATCATCTTCTTGGCCTGGATTTCTGATTTGCCACACCTGATGGAAAATTGCAAAAAAAAAAAAAATCCTTCTAAGTAACCACGATTGTTCTTTAAAGTCTAAAAATCCAAACCACCAAATTACTTGTGTTTATGTAGTGTTGCCTCCGCTCAAGTCGTAGCTCAGTTTCATGTGGGCCATATGTGTGTTTTTTTATTTCTATGCTTTTTCAGGGCAGGTTTTTTTTTCCAGCGCTGGCGCTGTCTGTTTGTTCTGAATTGCAGATTACGATATATACAAGCTTAAGGCAACGGCAGAGCTGGAAAATGTGAAGTGTTCAAGGCCGGATGATAAGATGAGATAAAATAAGATGCTGCCCACAGCAAGTCTCAGAGAGGTTCAGTGCACCAGTGGAAGATGTATAGATATAATAACTAGAAAACTAGGAAAAAGGTCAGTTTTAAGTGAGAACTCACAGTTTGAGGTGAGCTTAAAAAAAAAGTAAGAAGACAATACAGAAGATGCATAATTGCACCACTATGCAGCTGATGATTTCTGGAGATGTGATTGTCACACTCCACATGTTCACAGGAGGCTGATCCTCCATCAGAAGAGGGCGCATGAGGAATCACAGTGGAGAGTGAAGATAAAAAAAAAAAGCTCCAGGTGGATCTTTTCCACAGAGGTCGGGGTGTAAACCCGGTTCTGAACCGTACTCTGAGTGTAGAGTTTCAGTTGAACCACAGATGCTTAAGGTACGTTGTAGCCGCTAGTGCGCAATCACACAGGGTGACATATTTCATCAATCAGAAATACAATCCGACGTAAACAGGAAATACATCATCCAAGGTTGTGAGAATTGTATTTGTAAGCTAAGAAGATACAAGTCCTTAGTCTCCCATCTCTTGTCTTTTGTTTTCTTCAGCATACCTGTAGGCCGCTACACTGGGCAATACATTTCAAGATCTGGATTCGGATTTGGATCACAGAGTCACACTAAAGTGAACACCCGACGTGTTCCTGAATCGTTTTTAGACTTGTATCAAATGCAGCAGATAAGAGTCCGTTATAACCAGCGTTTCAGCCCTGTGTGATGTAAATTTGAGTAATAGGTACGACGGGCCGTTTCAGTATTGTATTTGCAAGCTTGTGTGGGCCGAATGAAATGAGGCAGCAGGCAGTATTTGGGTCTGTATGTCTTGAATTTGACACATGATTTATGCCTAATGCTTTTGAACTGCTTGGAGTTTTTAGTTGTCTTATAAAACGATCATTTATTATAGTTCCCCGTGTCCGCCATCTTCTATTATATTCACCCTGCTTTGTGACTGACAGAAAGACTGAACCAGAAGAAGTCCCATTCAGCCCATTTCTACCTATTGACTGAACTGCTTCAGGTTTTTCAGACCCCACTTTCCCTTCCCACAGATACAGAAGCCAGAAGTCACACTGGCCTCGAAGTACAATCCCAAAACCTTAGCTTCTAGAAGTGCCAGAACTTGGCCTCACTACTCTGTATCGCTTTGTCAGAACCCTAAAGAAATGTGGTGGCAATACAATGAAAAATATAATTTCTGACTCACTGTTCATTAGTCTACGAGTCTCGGTCCGTATGCTTCTCTGAAGAGAGTGCTCGAGTCGCATTTATCATCTGATGGCTCTTGGGATGAGGTCTGGCACTGCTGGACCAGCGTGACCTGGAAGGAACATTCACCTTCCAGTTGTGTCAGGTCTTTAATCTTCTAGTCAATGGGAGAGAGGTGATGTGCAGGTATAGAATTAGGAAGTGTTTAAGGAGGCAAGATGGTATTTTTGGGGTTGGGCCGATGTTGTGGTGGGGAGAGAAGCTTTAAATAATAACGGCTCGAGATTCAGGCAAAAAATGTTTTTCGCTAGAGCAGCGGAGGTCTCTGGTGAGCACCGAGACTCAAAATCCTATTTATTCTGTCCTGTGGGAATTCTGCTAACCAATTGCAGTCTGTCACTGCCTTCATGAATTCTGTGGAAGAGGAGAATGTCATGGATGTCCCCTTGGAGATCAGTCTGCAAGCCCTCGATATCCAAGCAGTAAACAGATGCAACATTGGTCGAGGCAAAATGGAGTTTTTAACCGTAACATTCAAGGTAACCTTTAAGTTTTATTTATTTAACAACCACATATCCCATTATCCTAGGATAATCCCTGGTTGTTTGCAAACAATCCACAGTTCTTCTGGTCTAGAGGTTCTTTACTGCACTGGGGACCCTGGTATGAGAATAAAGGCATTACCTGGACAGTTCAGTTCCATGTCTCTAGGCAGTTTCCAGAGGTAGAGCTGGTTTTAATCCCTGCAGTCTATGGGGACATAGCAGATGTTTTTTTTAGCAAGTATCAAACATCATCTCTACCTCCTCACCTTCCATAGACTGCCTGCCTAAACCTGAAACTAAAGCTGGAAATACACTTGTCACCATACATGTACACGTCTGTTACGCAAGCAGCATTGTTGTCATAGTCATCTGTGCACCTTATGCATATCCAGAGAACAAATGCTATATCCACTAGGGGGCACGGTAGCACTGAAACGTCTCAGTCCAGCACTGGAATACCTTCCTTGGCTACTTGCATGTCTACAATCAATGTAGAGGAGGCTATTTTATTATCAAGTGGCCAGAAACAGAGGCAGCATCTCCAAAGTAGATGATATGTTTAGGAAATTAAATCAATCTTATGGTGAAAACGATATGTGAGCAATATGTGAGTATGTTCCTCTCTATAGCACCTCTACCATTTATGTTGGTATTGCACCATACTATAGCATTGCATAGCGTTAATTCTGGAAGACGTGCACAAGCGATACTCCAAATAACCAGCAAGGGACATGTGGTGGCCATCTTGGGGTACGTCAAGTATAATCTAGGCTTAAGACCATGGAAGATTATGTTGCAGAGGCACTGAGCTTTAGCTTTAACTACATCACTTGCTTTTGTGTGACAAAAAAAAATGGGGGTCTACAGGCATGCACTGATTATACAAGCTGACAACAAATCACTGTAAAAAGAAAAAACAAGCTCCTACTACACTAACTCTAATATCAAACTGGATCTCTGTAATTTGTTAAGGAGATGCATGGAAAAACATCCTTTTGTACGCTGACTAGGCATTATGAATTTCTGGTTATGCCGTTTAGGCGGTCCAGTGCTCCACACTTCTACCAAATATTTGTAAATGCACAGCTTGGGAACTTCACAAAGAGGATTTATGAAAGGAGTCTCCGGTGTTAGCACTTTGCAACAGTCAGTGTGTTTCCTGATATCTTCAGGACAGTTTAGTTTATGTTTTGTGGTTTCTCTGTAACATGACCAGTGTATTCTTTTGGCTTATTAACTTCAGGAGAGGGGAATAAAAGAGAGTATGGTGAGGGAACGACTGTTTATAGCTGCTATAACATAAGTGACAACTCGCTTTAGATGGATATGAGGTATGTGTCATTCTTTAATAAACGAAAAGCTGTAAACATTGGTAAAATGCTGTAATATAAGGAAAATATTATCACCTTGGTGTGGATTGTTCTCCTATAACTGCATGTGCCGAGTGTGTTGTTCTTTGCTTGTCAGAGAGGAGGGATGCAGGTGTGGAAAGGATGCTTGTTTAGGAAGATTATGGCCTGTGGAAAGAAGCTGTGTGTGACTTCAGGTTTCTTATTCTAGGTTTCCGCTGTGAAGGGCAACACTAGAATACCGAGTGGATACAGCCATGATTTTACCCATCCTCTTCCTCGCTCTCGATGAATACAGGTCTGTATTCAATGCACTGTAGCTTATGCTTGGAGTGCAAAGCTGCCGAGATGGACCAGACAGAGATAGAAAACATGATGATTGTTTCAGTAGCTTCAGTTTCTTCCTGTGTGATAGAAAGGACCAACGCTGCGGGGCCTTCTTGGTGATTGTGTTATTGTTTCAGTTCCAGATCTTATTGGAAGAAATTTGTGAGATTCTTCTCTGCTGACTGTTAAACAATATATATTTCTAAGGGAAGGGAGGTGATCATCACCACAGTTTTCTCCAGTTTCGTGTTTAGCACTAAGTGTTATTTTAAGTCCAAATGTTACATGAATGTTCACTCAGGGAAAGTTCCTCATATTCCTCAGAGTCGGGTTACGCACCTACTTTAGTTCCTCATCCAGATTATTAAATTCACCTGTGTCTAGTTGACTCCTCGTGAGGTTGCCACGTTTTTCTGAGACAGCGATTTTCAATAGCGTCTAGACCACCGCCTTTAAACTAAGCATTCACTTTTAAACCTGAAAAACCAAAAACAGGGATAGAAAATATAGACTGAAAAAGTAAATTGTGTTCCTTTTCTTTGGTGTCCAAATGTAATATGATGTTACATAAAAGCAAAATAAAGAATAAACAAATGAAAAGAAAGACTAATATGATCTAATAGGAGTCTAGTGTATTGCTGCCTGAGCAGTCCTAGTTATAATTATTACAATAATCACTGGCTTAATTGAACAAAATGGCTCCCACACTGTTTATTCAGCTGCGCATAGAATAGCACTTGATCCAGCGCATTCTACTATTCTACTATATTATCCATGAAACGTAGGTGGAGGTGAAATACTATATCTAAGAAATTGCAAGAAATAACTGGACAGGATACAAAATATTTATATAATAAATAAAAAAAATTATTAATTTTAATTGTGTGCGTGAGAGATACGTAGATGATTTTATCCTGCTTTTGATTTGCGATTTTGATTTGTCAAATTAATAAAATAATGTCAGTGTTGTTAAATCAATTCGCTCTCCTGTAAAGAAAACGTGTCCACGGTTTGAAGGATAAGCTGACCAAGCGTTCATCTGCTATGCTTACGGAGCAACTTTAAATAACTGTAGTTCAAATTTTTATGCAGAAAAAGTTCAATCCTCACGATAAACAATGTCTCTGATTAAGATGAATCTCCTCCAGTGTCCTCGGTGAACTTTATCGGGGTGATGTTATTAATGAATTAGTTATTAATTAATTAATAGTGTCATGTTTATGTATTTAATATAGTCCTTGACTGACATTCTGTAGTTTATTTTGGTGTAGTTACAGCAGTAAATAGCACTCCATGCAGTACGTAGACTCATCGTTATCTGAAACGGTCTGATCAAAACTCTTACAGTTTACAGAATCATTCAGAGGAACAGAGGCAGCACACAACCTTGCGGAGTACCTCTGCTGAAGATGTCACTCACCCTGACATCTTGTTTCCTGCTAGACAGGAAATTGTTAATCCAGCTGCCTCGCTTTATCCGAGAGCAGGTCAGGGATGAGAGTGTTGAAGGCAGAGCTTGAGTCCACAAACAAAATACGAGTGTAGGTGTGAGAGCTGATGGGTTTGAGGTAGCCTTTCAAAACATTTCATGATTACAGAGGCTGGGAAACCGATGTGTAATCATTCCAGCAGGAGTCGGTTTCTTTGGAATTGGCGTGATAATAGACGTTTTAAATCAAGCATGTGTGAATAGTCTGGGGGAGCAGGCGTAGGTGGAGGTAGAAGCCTTTTTTTTCTCTCCAATCTTGAGCAAAAGGTGTTTCGCTGATTAGGAATTAGAGGTTCTTCTGCAGCATCGGAGGGACGAGGCTGAGAATTTGTAATTGTCTGGAGTCCCGTCCAGATGGAAGAGCAGATGTTGATGAAAACACACGTTCACATCCAGTATATTGAAGTTGACGAGTTCACATCCAGTATATTGAAGTTTGGAAGCTCAGAGCAAAAGGGTGAATGTTTGTTTTTTTTTATTTCTTAGATTTTAAAGAAATATTTTAAAAGAATCAATTTAAAACATTTCAAGTAGTTTTGTCCATTTTTGGCAATTTAGCTGAAGATTTATCACACCAATTCCGACTCATTTTAAGCTTCAGAGAATGATGTGAAACCACTCCAGTAGCTGAATTACAAGCTAGATGTTGTTCAGTGATATATTACAACACCCCTGTAGTATTACTGTACAGCCAGAAGGAGCCAGACCGCAGGTTTCTGTTATACTTGTTCGATTTTGTTGTTAAGGGAAGCTTCAACACGGCAACTGCAAGAGCTCAATTACCATACAGCTACTCGGCCATTACTCAGCCAT
Organism: Pangasius mekongensis; assembly: GCA_033441845.1. Classification (NCBI taxonomy): domain Eukaryota; kingdom Metazoa; phylum Chordata; class Actinopteri; order Siluriformes; family Pangasiidae; genus Pangasius; species Pangasius mekongensis. The sequence goes on along the minus strand of JAKKZJ010000026.1, from coordinate 724,762 downwards.
ACTCATGGGAGGCTTTCTGTGGGTCTCGTTTGAGATGGAATTATAGTATTTTTAGGAAAAACCATGTAACCAATAGCAGTGTGGCATTAGTGGAATTTTCTGGTATCTGAAGGCAACGCTAAAGTGATGCTAAAGCTAACTTCTACTGGGACCAGATGATACAAAGGAATGATTGATGTTACAATATGGAGGTTAAACAGGAGTGAATTTTAGGCTTTACTTCCTTCCTTCTTCTTTTTTTTCCCCCCAATTTGGTCTTTATCCAATTCCCCCTCCTTCCAGTTCGCTCTCTCATCTCACATGTGAAGCCAACCAACCGCATCTTTTCCAGAGAAAAGTGCTATCTGCCCTCTTCCGCATTCACGACCTCACAGTCGCACACGATTGGCTAGTGTCGCTGTGATTGACAGGGGAGACAGAGTAGGCCCCTCCCACCCAGAGACTCCCGGCCTTGACGGATGGCTGTGGCAACATTGGGATTCAAACTTGCAATCTCCGGACGATATTCTGTTGAGCCACTCCTTCCTTCCTTCTTAATTCCTTCTTTCCGAATTCCAAATTCTTTCTGACTTTCCTTCCTTCTCAATTCCTTCCTTCCTTCTGAAATCCTTCATTCTGAAATCCTTCCTTTCTTCCTTGTACACACACACACACACACACACACACACACACAAAGATGACTTCATTCTGTTTCACTCTGCTTGCAGATTGCTGCACTTTTTTCGATAAAAAATATTCACGCTTCCAGATTTATTTAGCTCAAACCCACAAAGATCAGAAACGTAGCGAAGTAAAATTGAATTGTACTGAATTGAACGATGCTACATGTGCTATTTCATGTGCTATTCATCACGCCAGTGACTTCGTTCTTCCTTTAGAGATGCAGGAAGAAACATAACATGTCTATTTGGTCTAATGTCACCACTGGTGCAAGTCATATTTGTTGATTATTGATTGAGACATTTATTTTCCTGGTAATTCACTCGTGCACTGAACAGATGTTTGGTTATTATAATTTATTCTGTGAGTCCAGAAAATCCCTGCACAATTCCCATGTGAGCCACGGCACAGGCAGGACCAGTTATTGGTCCGGTTAATTCTAAGACTGAGCAATTTACATAATAATAATAATAATAATAATAATAATGATGATGATGATGATGATAATCCATTTTAAAAAGCAAGAAAAAAGATCATAACATAGTAAAATGGAATAGAAATTCTAAAAATGAATGGTTCTAAAATGAATAATGCAGTAACCCTAAAATAAATAAATAATGAAGGGAATCCTTCATAAATTCTGAAGAAAAAGTTGCTGATAAAAGGAGAAAACTGCTTTCCGAACGTCGAAGGAAGGAGAAGGACGTCCACAGCACATATATTTTTTACCACAGGTAACAGCGAAGAGGCTCGGGATTTGCGCATGTTTCAGAAATAGACATTTCTCTGTGAGTCAACCTGCACACTGCAGCTTATTCTGGAGCGCGGCAACGGAGGTCTCAGGATGCTCTGGGATATCTAATACCTGCTAGATGTGTGTGTGTGTGTGTGTGTGTGTGTGTGTGTGTGAGAGAGAGAGAGAAAGAGACAGAGAGAGAGAGAGAGTGTACAGAAAAAGGAAAGAGACGGATCTGTGAGTGTGTTTTTCTTTCTTAACTCACATGTCAGGATGATGTCACCACTTCCAACCCACATTCATCTCTGAAAGGCTCTTTGGTTCTTTCCTTCTGAATTCCTTCCAAACTCCTTCCTTGCTCCCAACTTTGCTTCCAGCTGACTTCCGAAATTCCTTCGGCGTTCCTTCCTTCCTGTAGAATTCCTAACGGGATTCCTTCGGAATTCTTTTCATCCTTCCTTCCGAATTCCTCCCTTCTTTCCGAGTTCCTTCAGCATTCCTTCCCAATGCCAAATTCCTTCGGAATTCCTTCCATTTCTTCCAAATTCCAAATTCCATCCTTCTTTCTGAATTCCTTCCGTTTCTTCTGAGTTCCTTCAGAATTCCTTCCAAATTCCATCCTTCCTTCTGAATTCCTTCCGTATTTCTTCTTCCTTCTTTCTGAATTCCGTGCTTCATTCGACCATTCTTCCATTCCATTCTTTCCTGCCTTCCTTGAGTGTACACACACACACACACACACACACACACACACACCACACACACCCACACACTTCATCCTCTATGTGTTGTTCATTCTGATTGAGGTTCTGCGCTTTTATTTTTTCGTTATTTATATAATTAATGTCCGGGTTTGATAGCCCTGCCCGGTGTAAATGACTCATCAGAAGACACTGGAAGCGCTAAATTTAATCCAAACATTTTGATTTGCATGTCCCTGAGGGAAACCCACCTAAAATAAGGCTCATTTGCATACGCATTTGCATAAACAGCTTCTATTCAGTGTGGGTTTTGAACGCATAATTAGATCCGGAACTTCGGCTGCTTTATTTGTGCCATTTTGTTCCCAAGTGATTTCATGAATGAGCAAATTCCCTCCAACAGATACACACACAGGGTGCATAACACACACACACACACACACACACACACACACACACACACACATGCCATATACAATTGCACATACTATTAACTATTCAGTCTTTCATTGTCACATCGTTCCAGCTTTGACGCGACACACGCGAATGGCTTTACCACGACGGACCATTTACACAAGTTTTGCGTACACGCTGTTGCTCCTTCGTTCGATTTCAATCCAGAGTTTGCTTCGTCAGCTTGATCAGGGCCGGCTGGTATAAACGTGCGATCAATCAGGGGCGAAGTCTTTCAGACATAACAAGGCATCGATATCCAGTCAGTCACTATCTCCATATCATTGTAAACAAAGAAAGAAGAATGAGAGGGCGTACTTTTCTTCTTCTCGTGATCTTTAGGAAATTCAGACGTGTGACCTGGGACTTGTGGAACACTGCAGGTATTTCATAGGGGAGAATGTGTTCATGTAACAGAGTCTAGTGAATGAAATAAACGTGAACAAGTCGTGGAAAAGAACGTTTCGAAGTACG
>JAKKZJ010000026.1:704722-717558 GCA_033441845.1 Pangasius mekongensis | reverse complement strand
AATAAACCCAAGTTTATGATTTAAAAATTTCCTATTATAGTGGTAAAAAGATTTCTTGTTTTCATTTTAAAGCGAAAAGCACGCACGTTTCTAGCTGCAGCATCGCTAATTTATTTCTCATTACTAAAGTGATGAAAACGATGCTTTTCTGCTTTTTCAGTTAAAAACTGTAATCAGAACAAACCTAAATAAAATTCCGGGACATAAAATTAAAAAAATGTGCCATTGCTTCTGGTACTTTTACTTTCGTTTCGTGTCGATTACTTATTATTTAGTAGCATTCACGAGAGACTTTTTTCTGATTGAGGATTTTCTTGTTAGATTTGAATACGCTGCTGTAGATTCCAGCGTAGATTATGGAGCTGAATCACCAAAACCCAGGACGTTCTGGTCGAACCGGTCGAACGAAACGGTTTCTAAAATACCGCTACTGATGTAGACAGCGTAGTTTGTTTAAAAAGAAAAAAAAAAAAAAACACAGTAGTTTTTAAAATAACAAGTAAATAACACAGTCCAAGATTCCTCCAGCTCAGAACCTGGTGCGTCTTGGAAACAACCTGCTGCTTGTCTTAGTAATTACTGTAAACAGGTGTGTGTGTGTGTGTGTGTGTGTGTGTGTGTGTGTGTGTGAACTTTTCTAGCATCTACATCTTAGCTAAAACAGACAAGAGGCAGCTATTTCCCCCCCAAACACCTGGTGGTTAGTGTAAAACCCTGTATAATATACACACACGCTCTAGTTTCTACCTTTGATAAGCGATTTAACAAACGTACAGCTCTGGTAATGGTGTTTGTTAGGAAGTTGTGTGTCATGAGTGCTGGACTTAAGCCTGCTACAACACTACTGAACAAGAAACTCAGCGAGGAGCACGCGCCGACTCAGTGATCCCACTCCAGCACGTCGAGATGTGCAGAAACTTAGGCCTCGTACAGCTCCGCTGACCCGGAAATGGAGTGCATGATGCTGGCAGATTGTTGTAGCTGTAGATGATAAAAGGACCTAATGTTTGTTGAACTGCACCAGCGCAGATATCATTAGCTCACACACAGCCGCCGCTACGCTAGAGCCAAGCACTCGATGTGGCCTATAACAGCAGATCAGTACATCTGCGGCCCTGTTCTGTAGATAAAACACGAATTTCATACTTTGATTTTAAAATTTCTTACTGCATTTTTATAAACGAGTCCACAGTATGACAGGTAACTTTCATAACTTTTAAAAACTAACAAACCAGCGCATTTGCACGTTAATAAATAAATATATATATATATATATTCATAAAGGGAGAGATCTCACGTCTCACTGCGGCGTATCAACGCAGTCGAAAAGCGCACGTGAAGTTTCCGCTGCGTCTCATAAATAAGTGCCAGCAAACGGTTGGGTTCTCAGATTAGTCGGGTTCACGTACTGCGTTTCACGTCACTTTTTCATGAGCGTAGCGCTGATTCGGAGCATTCGATTCTGTGCCTGCAAACATCTGTAAATATTATAAACCGCTGCATACGATCACAGAAAGTTCAGTGAGATTTTCACTTTTGGATTTCGGTGGAAAATCGTAAACATCGTCCATTCGCTGTTAAGATTATGGACACGCTGCAAAACACAGCATGAATATTGCATTCTAGAGTGTCGCTAGCTACAAACCATGCAAACAATACACTTATTTTTATTTGAATTAGCCACTCTGTGCCACTCTGATTAATATTTGATGAACTCTAATCTGCATAAAGGCTAATGACATTAATATTAATAATAACCTGACATTAATCTTTAAAAAATATGCCATAAATCAAGTCTATGTGCGTAGAACTACGAAAAAAAAAAAATGGCTGTGCTTGCTTTCAGAAACCTAGCTACAAGATTAGCATCAACGGAGCGCTACGTTATCCGTTTATCACACTTTTTATTTAAGGCGTAATGCTATATTTTTTTATAAGGAGAAAAAAAAAAATCGTTCTGATGTTGTCGTACTTAACAGCTAGAGATCCTGGTGATAAGATTCGCTAGAAGTCGATGCGCTTTTAACAATGAACGAGTGTTCTCCGTCGTGTCAGGACGTTTACGTCCGGATTTCCGTGAAGCGGTTTGTGTGATAATGTCCACCGTTTAAAGCTCAGTACAAACAACAAAGGATTTAAAACATAATCCTGGAGGATTTATGAGCTTCCTTTCAATTGTTAAATGGTCTGTGGTGTTGTAGTCCGAAGGCGATTATCACCATTTCATTCATTCATTCATTCATTCATTCATTCACTGTGACACTATTAATACACCTAAAATGTCTACTTTTTTCTGTTTAATTTAAATTAATCAGATTTTCTCCTTTTTTTTTAAAAAAAAAAATTATTTCAAGTATTACTGGAATTTAAGTTTTAAATTTCAGATTTACTGACTGCCTCGTATGGGCTGGACGATATAATATCGATATCGCTATAAACTACGTCACAATACGATCTGTTTTCTTTATCTAATCTCTTCAACATTTTTAAAATGTTTTTTTTTTCTTTAATAATTATAAACTGACCTGAAGGAGCTGATGTACAATTAAATTTTTTTCAAAGTTATATATTTATTTATTTAATTTAATTTAAAATGTTATTTTTTAAAAAAAAATAAAAACAAGTACATTTATCATGCATTTTTTTTATTAATAAAATGTATTTATTTATTTATTAATTTTTTAAATGCTTCTCGAACTTCTTGTTTTTCTTGTAAAAAAAAGTTCAAAAGTTTTTTTTTTTTTTTTTTTAATCTTTAAGTGTTAAGAGATGATAACAGTTAAAGCCATGTGTTAGGAGTTTTGCCATTTAAATTAAATTTATAGTCACTTATAATATTAAAAAGGTGAGAGAATAAGAGATATTCACAGCCGTAATTTCATATGCAGATTAAAAAAAAAAAGATGCTGCTAATGAACTTGAGAAAATGAGAATAATTTGAATATTTTTTCCCTTCATGAGGTCAGGGGACAGGATTTATAAGATCATATTTAAATTAGTCCTGGGGAAGCCCTGCGCTGCACAGTTTGAAGTTCTCCCTCCTCTCATTAAAGGATTAATAATTAGCTGTTCACTCGGATCTTTTGGGTCGGCAGAAGGGAAAACTTCAGACGCCGGCGTTCAGGGGGACGTCAGCAGGACTGGAGTCGAGATCTCACGGTTTTATATCATCAAAGCATCAAAGAATCTACTGACGTCAATAATCGAACTCATGAGATGTACGAATGAACAATCGGTAGCTAAACGAATTAACAATTAAACTGGCGATTAATTATAACAATGCAGACTTACTGGTTAAAAAGTTCCACATCACTGCTGAGCTCTCGATTCTGATTGGTCAGAAGGTGTCGGTTTAAATTTTCTAACACGTTTCTATAGTAACGGCTTGTTCACAGGGACGTGTACGGCAGACGCTCCACTAATAATACACAGATTAAAAAAAACAAAAACGTTGATATGGTGAAGATTCCTGTAAGGACACATTTATTTATTTATTTTTTTTGGAAGGAGTCTCCAGTGTCAGTAAGTTTTCCGAAACGCCAAAACCTTCAGGATGAGCTTTCACCAACTTTACCATACTGTTTCACCAACGTTCCTGACTATAATGAAGTTAAATGTAGCTATAAATGGATAAATGCTATCTCTGGCAAATCGCTGCGGTGTAAGAGGAATAAAACGCGTCAGGACATGACATGATAATACCTTTAATGTTAAATTCAGATGAAGATTAAGGATAATGATATTTATTACTGGGCAGCTGCTTTTTCTCGATCGCTCTCAATCATTTTACAGATTAATTACAGCTTCATCATTCGCTAGAGTACAGATACTAATCGTCTAAATACAAATTATTATTATTATTATTATAAAAATATTCCTCACTCACTTCAGTGTCACACAATAATGTGGAACGGAAGTATGAGGACTATCTAATATGTAAATTAGCAGAATAAAACGTTTTTAATAATATAAATAATTAAAAAAGAGCCAGTCATCCTGCATTTCACGTCATTGGAGTTCGCTATTTTTAAAAACTTATTTTTATTGTGAATAAGTGCTTCCGGGGTCAAAGTTCAGAAGGGCGGCCATTTTAAGCAGCAGCACCAGGTGAGTTTCCCTCCACACTCCATAAGTTATTAATTTACTCATAAATTCTGTATTTTATGTATCAAAAATTTAGACGTGTCACTGGATTTACATCTTTCAGACTGACCTGTAAAATAATTTTAAACAGAATCATTTATTGACGCTGCTGTTATTAATGATTCTTTGATTAATGATTAAGGAAATTCGCTACTGTTGTTCTTGGCTCCAGTGGCAATTAATAACTCCGGTGACTTAAAGTAATGGCACCCCGTTCCAAAAGAATTTCCATACGATACGTTCCCACTTTCCAGATGAAAAACATCATCCAAAATTTGAACATTCTGCTGATCAGAAAGTCACCGTGTTTGGAGAATGACCCATAAACTTGCTGTCATGTCTGTGAATAAGCACATACTGTAATTTTGTGTATGAAACAATGGGCATATTTCTATCAGACTGTATGTATATTGCGTCAAATGAAGCACCTTTTCATTATGCATTGAGAAGAGATTGTGTTAAAGACTGAAGAAAAATCATTCTTCACTGGAGAACACGCATTAACTGTTCATTTTCATCATGACCTCATGTTCTCGACTAACGCCGCAGTAATCTCTAAATGGCATAAATCCATTACAGTTATATGTTAAATGATAACTGCAGTGTACAAAAGTGTCGTATTATAAATCAGACGTAAAGGGATGAAATAATTTCTAGTCAGGAATTGGCTTTACGGTTAAACCAGTGTTGAGTGCTGTGAAAGCAGATGCTTTTTAATAACTGTAAAATGTCTTTAAATGAGCAAACTCATATCCTCCTAATCCCGGAGCAGCCACGATGCCGCCTCAGCACTTATTGACTGGGGCTCTGGCTTTATGTCTGTGTGGGATTTTAAACCAGGACAGCAAATGTGCCTTCAGAGAGAGAAACTAATTTTTTAAGAGAAAAACAGCTTTCTTCTAATGCTGAATGTTGAACTTTCTCTCTCTCTCTCTCTCTCTCTCTCTCCTTTTTAAAATTGTCTGTCGTTGTTTTGAGTGTGAGGCGAAGCCCTGTGCATGTAAACCTCCGATATCAGACGCAAAACAACTGAAGACACAGCCAAAATGTGGTCCAGGTTGACTTTTTTTTTTTTTTCTGCCATGTATTCAAATGAGAATCAAAATCACATTTGAGATGAATCCATATTTTCCATATTCACTGTAAACATGTACTCCCATTCACGTCGAAAAAATTAAAAGGAACAACTCGGAAAGTCTGACCATAGAGAAGATTAACATGCTGTTATTATTATTATTGTTATTATTGTTATTATTATAATTTTTTTTTATATAATTTATATACATTCGCAATTAAATCACATTTATAAATTAATGTCACATGTATTACAATTCATAAATTAAGAGAACCAATAATAAAACATATCAGCTATGAAATTTCATACAGAAAGTTTATATTGCAACCTGATATTGTGCATATCGCTGGATGACCATTATATTTGAAAACAACAACAAAATAAATAAATAAATAAATAAATAAATAATAGGATATGCGTAGGTGGGTTTAATCCTACAGGAAGTGATGTATGTGAAGTTCTGTGTGGTCCTGCGGTGCAGAGAGTGACATCATTTTGTTGGTACAGGATTTCAGATTACGGCATCATCACTGTCTCTTTGTGTCTTTTAACGAGAAACTGTAGTTTTCTGTTTTTTTGTTGTTTTGTTTTTTTTTGTTTTTTTTTCTATTTTCCTGAACCATAACAATCATATGCTCCGCACACCGCTTGGTCAAACATTTGGCAGTGTATAAAACTGTAAAAATGACTCGTCACGTATGATTTTCCTAGACAACTATAGAAATAATCGTAACGTAATAACGTAGTCATGAGTACGTGACCAACACTGATGGCTCAGAGAAGTCGTCGTCCTGCTCTTGTGTTTGGCATGCAGGTAAACATTTTCAGAAGTTCTAAACTATTACACAGTCGAAAAAAATGTAGTTGAAAAAATAGAAGTCTCTGTAGGGTAGGAAGTTTGGTTCTGCTAACCCTTTTCACCATGTGGTAGGTTTGGTTTTCTTTTGTTTTTTTCCTCCTACGTTCACATTACCAGGTTGAAGTGACACAAATCCGATTTTCTGAGGAGGGTGAAGGCCAACACGTGCTTTCTCTGAGTCACGTGAAGCCAGCCAACCGCATCTTTTCAAGCTGCGTAACACACGTAGAAAAGGAAAGCGCAATCCGCCCTCTTCCACATACGCGAGCTCGCAGACGCCCACAGTTGGCTAGTGTCGCTATGCCCCTCCCACCCAGAGAGCATGGACAATTTCGCTCCCTAGTCTCCCGACCAGGGACGGCTGTGGCATCGTCAGGTTTTGAACTCTCTATCTCCTGGCGATAGGGCGAATGCTTTTCTGTTGTGCCACGCGGGAGCCGTCCTGACGCAGATCTGACTGATCTGAACACAAAAATCAGACCTGAGCCACTTTCATATTTGGTCCTAGATACATATGGATACAAATGAGAACGGTCTGATCGGAATTCATATGGATTTTTCCCAATGATTTATGCTAAGTTGTAAAGAAACTACAGAATCCGAGTAGTGTTGGAAACAGTTGTCCATTTCCGGGGACACGTGGATTCATGTTAAAGACAAATATGGGTCACTTGTGGTTAAAAATGAGAACCATCAGGATAGATCTGATAGAAAAAAAATCGGAATTGGGCAAAGAAGCTCGTAATGTGAACGTAGCCTTTAATATCATTAATTCAATTAGGATTCAAGTGTTTATTTTTGTGCATTTTTATGGATTTATACATCTGGTTTCCTGTGGATGTTTTTGTGGTGTTGTGAAAATTCATTACTTTGTTTTCACAGTCGGACATTTATGCGATACCACATGTGGCAATTTTTGGTTGCTCACTTCTCGGTCTGGAAAATGGAAAACTCTTTGGAGCTGCCCCTCAATTTCCAGCAGCTTTTTTGTTGCACTTCCTCTCTACGGCACGTCTGTGTCTGGCGCCGTCTTCTGCGTTTATGTGGAAGACCCGGAGCTGCCGCTCAACTACAGGGGAGGACCTGATGAAATGTGAACTCGGATTTATTTAAGAGCAGGAAACAAAATATGAGATTTTTTAAACTCCTGGTTGTAAAGAACAATCCAATATGAATCCATATCCATGTGGAAATACTGATGCTTTGTACAGCGCTTGTTTTTTCAGAGTCGCTATCTCATTGGTTCGCAGTTTTTTTCAACCCTTCAGACGTCGGATTCAATGCTGGGCATCCTCTTGTAGACACGTCGTGCACCACCGGCACTCATTGCTCTCGGGGCTGAGAATGTGCCGACTGGGGAAAGGGCTACATAAGGCATTACATGCTCGGGGTAAAAGAGGTCAGGTGTCGCCACCTGTATGCCGAGCCCCTTGCCGTCGACAACTGGACTTAATGTAAGTGGCACCAGCTGTTTGTAAATGTCCGTGGAGCTGCGGCCATGAGCCAGGCGCTGGTCGTCGCGGAGCGTCTGCAGGAAAGGGTTCTCGGTCGGACGGGCTGGGTACATTGATTTGCTGCGCCGGCCAATGCCAAGCCCGCTAACGCCTACTGAAGCAAGCGTGTGGTTAAGCTGTGCCGACTGGCTCTTTGGAAGCTTATCCGGTACCATGGTGGATGTATGCAGGTTAGTGTGAGGAGTGTTGTCCTGAAGGCTCACGCGTCGTGAAGGATTCTTTTGAGGCAGGTTCTCATAAGAGTGCTGGCGATGGATGTAAATGCCCTCGTTTTGATAGTGACTAATGAGCCCTTCGCCTTCTTGGTCGCTTTGGGGAAGGTAGGCCGTGAAGGAAGCATTGGGATGAGGCAGAAATGCACAGAAGCTCCTGTCTACACTTCCGCCTCGAATGGCACCTACGTTAGGGTGCAGGAACTGATCCTCACTTATGTCATACAGGTTGGCAGAATGCAGACAGGCCTCACAGCGATACTGAGGAGGTCGCATAGTATAAAGCCCAGAATAGCTGGAGAACTTTGAAAGACAGCTACGGCAGTGGGTTTGTCTGTGGTCCTGGGCGGGAGTGGTCACTGCTGGACTGAGTCCTACCCCACCAGGTTTTCCGTAAGTATTGTACTTCTTCTCCTTGGCAGCAGTTGTGGCATTCTGCATGACGTCAGGCTCGTGAGCCTGTGGGAACAGGTTGCTGTTAAGCTGCAGTATTGGCTGTTGCTCTGAAGAAGATGGAGGGCGATGCTTGTTGTCTCTGTGCTCGTTGAATATGTCTGGGTAGTGTAGTCCATGCTCCTGATCTACAGAGTCAATGGTGTAGATCTGGCTGCTCTGACTATTCTGGGAATAGATCTGAGCACTGTGATTGCTCTGCTGGCTGGCTTGGCCGGGCAATGCAGAGAGTTCTACGTCACTTAGGTCCCGTGGCAGGCGGTTACGCTTCCGGAGCGTCTCTTTGACCTTGACCTGCTTCTGTAGGTCCATGCGGCCAGAACAATCAGACATGTCTGAGCGTGCAGGCAGGTCTTCAGGCAAATACCTCTGGCTTTTCATAGTAGCATGTTGCTCAAAGACTGGTGCAGAGGAAGGTGGGGAATTTTTAGTAGGTCCTTGATTCTGTCGCAGAGTTTCGACTGACTTCTTCCAGAGAGCACGGGACTTGGAAGCAGGTAGCCCTGATTCACCACCACCACCACCTCCTGTGCCTCCACTACCTGCCACACCAGACTGGGCATCAGCTAGGCTAAGGGCACACTGACCTGGCAAAAGGGTGTTGTTTAGAGGCTCTTTGTGGCGGTTTGAAAGCATAGTGTTGGTATTGTTGTAGATTGCATCTTTTGGAGCAAGGTTATTTCCTTTGCTACCACTCACAAGTTCTAGCAGTCCGGGCGTAGGAGGGAGGAGACTGGAGACGGGCCGTTTAGGTGAGGTTACCCCCAGAGTGGTAATCTCTTTGGCTGATTTCAGCAAGTGCAACATGTTGGCCTGAGGACTGAAATCCAACTCAGGAAGCTTCTTCATCTCAATATGAACACCATGAATACAACTCCAGATACCCTAGACAGACACAAAGAAGCATAGAAACAGACATGCAAAGGTGATTTCACAGTTAAGGTTAGTTTTTTGTTGGGATGCAGCAATATATATATATTTTTCAGACTGAGTATGAGTATTCTCTTCTGTTGTTTGATACTCGTCAATACAGATACCAAAATGAGAAACATATTAGTGTTCATTAATCAGGGGCATCATGGAACATTTTATTTATCACATTGTTTAGGATGTTGGCAATTTTTACAAGTACAACTATGAGTAAATGAGCACGGTATCGGGCTGATATCAAGACGCTATATAGGTTTCTGCATCTTGATTAGATTGTATTCCTTACCCTGCTTATGGTAAAGAGAAGTCCAGGTCGTCCTGAGCATAGTCCAGTGAAGCAGTAACGCAGTCGCCAGTAGAACAGGTGCTCCCAGCAGAAGGTGAGTAGAGAGAGCGCCATGGCAGCTGCCAGCATGTAGAACACACCGGCCATGTTGTCCACATCCAGTTGACTGCTCATCACTTCATTTTTCTCATTATGGCAGATACCCGTGAGCCACTGAGCCTCCAGCTCCTCCATCTCACCTAGTACAGTATAAACAAACAGATCTTTGGATCAGCTCACAAACAAAATCATTGATTAATACATCAGCACAAATACAGATGTAAACACAATCGAATGACCGATGTGGGAAATCTTGACATCTATGCCTTAGATAGTTGCACACAGGAAGATATGAAAATAAGTCGTGATGATCGTACCATCTCCAATGATCCCTAGAATGGCAAGGTCCACAAGCCGCTTCCAGTAGGATCCTTTCTGGAGGGCGATACCGTAACCAGTGGTGGCGAAGACGTAGCCGCTGCCGATGGTCACCAGCTTACAGCCGTCATCTCGCCCTGCCATGTAGTTCAATACAGCCGCGTCGTAGATGAACGCATCCAGCTTGCTGTGCAAACCAATAATGAAGATAGCTTCATGAAGACAGCTGCAGGTTGTGACAGGTTACAACTGAGGAACTGAGTGGAATTAGAGAAATTCTACTTAATGGCAAAACTCAGCGATCTCAACGATCCACAGGAAGCAAATACGCAAGGCTGGTGAGGTCGTACCCCGTCTTAAGGCTGATCAGTGCATCCTGGACGCCAGACTGGTGGTACTTGACCATGTACTGGTGCATGTCAGGGTAGTTCTTCCTGATGTTCCTCTCAGTGCTGCCATTTGGGACTGTACCAAAACGAAATGGCGGCGAGAAGGAATACGGGCTTTGGAACTGGAAAAAAACAAGAAAAATAGTTTGGGAAGGTTTAGAGAGACATTAGGCAGCACAGAAAATGGTGGATCCTATGCCTATGTTCTTCATTAACAGATGAAAGCAGACCTGCCAACTCTGAAGAGGTAGACTGCGAATCTCACCGAGACTGTAAAAGCGCTGTACCATTTCAGAAAAAGTGACCATTTTGTTGGCATCCCTAATAAATATAGTTAGTTTTATACCTGTCTAATGTTAGCTAAGTAAAACATACACTGATAGATTTTATTTCAGATTAATATATGCAAAATGTTCTCCATTTACTGTAACAGGAAAAAAGGGACTTGTGATGAGAGTACTGGTCGAAATGTTACTAAAGTGAGATGGAGGGAAAGGGGGCGGGGCTTCCAGGGTGTCAGTTAATACTGAAGACTATCAAAACACCTATGCAACTGTCAATCATTCCAGATTCGTATGTTGATAGGCTCATCTGCAGTTTTATTGCGGGGGGAAAAAAGAAAACTCTTGAGTTATCTTTGAATGATAATTCGTAGCAGCGTACTCCAGTGAGCTCCTATGCAAAATGCGTGCAGGTTGGCAGGTCTGCAATAAAGTGCATAAGAAAATAAAATCATACTTTTCTGTCACTGAGCCCAGTGACCTGGTCCACAAACTCCTCCTGGATCATGAAGGCAGCCAGGTTCGCAGTGTAACTGGCCAGGAAGATCACGGCAAAGAAGGCCCACACGGACACTATGAACTTACTGGTCGTGCCTCTAGGGTTCTGTACTGGTACAGAGTTATTGAATACGAGACCCCACAGGAGCCAGATGGCCTTGCCAATGGTGAAAGACGGACCATGAGGGTCTGGAGAGAGAGGAAGAGGTTCGGATGATGAGTACAGTCATCATACATTGATAATAACCAGCCGGTTGCACAAGTAGAACGTAATCTAACTCTATCCATCGTAGCCTAGCTTCAACGTCTGAAGGTTATGGACGAATAAAAAAATAAAATTAACAGTTGCACCAAGTAGCAAAGTTGTAAATTAGCGTTAGGTTGTAACTTAAAACACAGCAGGTGCAACATCTGCCATAAACAAAACTATTCAACCATCTGCTCGCGTAATTCAGTCACCGGTTTATTTACTGTAACATACGTAGACAGAAAGAAAGAAAAAGAGACCATTTATAAATACATTTATTGAATAAATAAACTAGCTAACTAGCTTGCTAACTAGATAAATAAATAAATAAATAAATAAATAAACAAACAAACAGACAAGGAAAAAACAAAAAGGCAGAAATAAAAAAAAACAAACAAACAAGTACAAAAGAAAAAAGAAAGAGAAGAGAAGTGAAAGAAATGAAGAAAGACAGATGGAAAGAAAAAGAAAGAAAGCAAAACAAATAAATAAAGAATGAAAGAAAGAAAGAAAGAAAGATTGAAAAAAATGAAAAAAGAGGCAGAAACAAACAAATGAATAAATAGAGACAGAAAGTTGGAAAAAAGAAAGAACAAAAGAATGAAACAGACAGACAGATATAAAAAAAATAGATGGACAGAAAGAAAGAGGCAGACAAATTATTTAAAAAAGACAGAAAGGGAGACGAAGAGAGAAGGAGAAATGAAAGAGAGAAGGATTGTGTTGTATATGGGTGATGTTTGTACCTTTGCCTTGCGCGAGGTTTCTGTTGAAGCCCAGTGGACTGATGAACTCGAACAGGAAGACGGCGATTGCGGTGACGATGAGTAACATGACGAACATCATCACCCACACCGACGCGCTGAACGGCTCTACAGGAAGAGGAAGAAGGACGACAGGAAGTCATAAACAAATACGAAGACAGAGCCAAAAGACAAAATGTCAGTTTTTTTTTTTTTTAAAGAACTCTCAGATTTACCCAGAAAGGCCGAGGGCGATACGGTTCCGTTGCTGCGGGAAACCATGACGCTGATCCCCGTCTCCACGAACGGCACGGAGAAGTCGATGACCTCTGACCTCTCCTCATTTATGGTCAACGAACCGACAGCCATCACGGCCTTCTTATAAACCACCTGCACAACAAAGACGAGCACGGAGAAGCGGCGTATGAGCTGCACGCGTCTCTGCCGGCGTTTACGTGACATTAACGTGTTGTTGTTGTTGTTGTTGTATTTACTGACCTCGCCCACCATGCCGTTCCACACGTTGTTGATTTTCTTGCCGTGTTTGCCGTTAGTCACCAGATAAAGGTCGTACGTGAACTTTACGTTCCTGGCGATCTTCTTCAAGATATCGATACAGAAGCCCTTACAGCACTGCTTTAGATACGATCCACCTGTAGTGTTACTGTAAACACACACACATCATTTTATAGGATTTTTACTGATGTGCTGATGTTTAGGAGAGTCTTAGTCTTTGATGTAGTTGTTTAGGAGAGTCTTAGTCTTTGATGTAGTTGTTTAGGAGAGTCT
>JAKKZJ010000026.1:685341-704622 GCA_033441845.1 Pangasius mekongensis | reverse complement strand
TTTAGGAGAGTCTTAGTCTTTGATGTAGTTGTTTAGGAGAGTCTTAGCCTTTGATGTAGTTGTTTAGGAGAGTCTTACTCTTTGAAGTGATGATTAAGAGAGTTACTCTTTGATGTGCTGATGTTTCAGAGAGTCTTACTCTTTGATGTGTTTCCTGCAGGGGACAGAGTTGCGCATGCACGTCCCCGTCAGAATGTCCACGTCGTCCACGATAACGAACGGCTTCTCCTCTAACGTCACGATGCTCAGGTGATTTTCATCCGCTTCTGCGTCTCCAAAGGAGTTGTACCGAGGCCACACGGGAAATTTCAGTATCAACGAATGGTTTTCCCAGCGGCCCATCTATAATAACGCACACACACACACGCACACACACACGCGCACACACACACGCACATGCATGCACACACATTGCATTGTTCTTTCAGTCACTTCCTCCCTCAGGCTGTGTTATTGTGAGAAAGTGTGAGACAGTCTAATGTGTGTACATTTAGCACTGATGTTTTGTAATTGTCTCAAGTGTGTTTGCGTTGTTATCCAAGTATGTGTGTGTGTGTGTGTGTGTGCGTGTGTGTGTGTAAGCTCTGTCAGCACCATCTCCTCACACCCCTGTTCTAGCCCAGTGCAGTGAGAAATGATTAGTGTGGCACTCTTTACACACTCACTGCAGGGTTTCAGAGATTGTGTGTGCAAGAGAAAATGAGGGAAAGAAAGACAGTAGAAGGCTGGTCTTTCTTCTACAGGTTTCTCCTTGGCTAGCACTGCTCCAACACCTAGAGCTGAAGCATCCTTGAAACAGGAACTGCTGGGTAAAATCCAGACTCTGCAGAACTGGCGAAGTAGATTGATATGGTTTGAGACTGGTAAAGGATTTCCTCTAGGCCTTTGTCCTCTCTGCTGGGTTTTTGGACACTTTGGTGGTCTGTAAGTGGGACTTACACAAGAGAACTGCGGTACAAACCGTCTGTAGCACCCCACTAGCCCCAGGACAGACAGCACTTGTTTTTTTGGTACAAGGTCAAGAGCTATTATGGCTATGGCTCCCAATTTTCACCCATTTGCATTTGTGCAAGCTCAGTGTTAAGCCTGCTTCATGTATCCTTCTGAGGACCATATGCTGGAGATGATCACCATGCTAACCAAATTGCATGACCATAAACTGGAATAGCCTCAGCGGTTCTGAAGGCAGTGTACCCTATCTTCTCTATGAAGCCATTGATGCAGGACATTAGGTAAGCATCAAACTGGAAGACTGCATTGAGCATACAGAGGTCCATGCCCTTCTGAAAGAAGTTACCATTTTAGGTATGATGACAGACCATTTACAGTGATCTAATTTGGCTAATTTGGTGACTTACAATTTTTAGACAACTGAGCAGTTGAGTATTAAGATCCTTGCTCAAAGGCCCAACCGTGGCAGCTTGGTGATGCTGGGATTTGATCTCACAAGCTTTCAGTCAGTAGCCCAGATGCCTTAGGACCTATGAGCAATAGTGCTGCTTCATTCACTGTAGAATCAATCATGCCCATGTTCCTCATGGTGGAAATTTCTCTCTTCAGTGCCTCAACCAGTCTCTCTGGTACCCTGTATGGCCTCTTGCAGGATAAGTGTCAGATCGTTCAAATGAATGGTGTGCTGCAGAAGGTGTAAAAGTTGCTGGTCTTTGGCCAGATATTCCAAATTTATCTGCCCTTGCTGTCTCCACCCTTCCATATCATAGGCCAACTCTTCATCCGCCTCCACCTACCATCGAGACCATTCTTTCCAGTGCGTCAGAAGCTTCACATGGTAAGTTTGCTTCTCTCTGCCCTGGTCTGAATCGGGTACTTCACAGATAGCAGGATCTTGCAGACAATGGAATATGGCTTCTACCACTTGGCAAACAGCTTACTTGTGGAGGTGGGAAACAGGAGGAGGATTTTCTGATCATAACACCATTTTTGCTTGCAGATTCCCTCTGGCCACTTCTGGAAAACCTCAGGAAAACCGACCCTTGATTTTTGGGTTGATTATAGCACACAGTGGAAATGAATGAATGAAAGGAAGAAAGAAAAAGAAAGAGACCTCGCCTGCTCTAGAGCACTGTGTAAACTGACTGCACCTCGGAGAAATAAGAAGTCATTAAAAGAACGTGTGAGCGAGGAAGTGATTAGGAAAACGAGAGAGCGAAGAGGAGAGAAAGAGCGAGAGAACACCTAAAACTAATGACAGGAAGAGAGAACGAGGCTAAGAAGAGAAACTATTATGAAGAAAACTAACGCGTTATTTAGTCAATTAGCTAAATTAAGCGAGACGTGAGAGAGCAAACTGAGAAGACTGAAACGATCCAAAAACACGAGTGAAGGCAAAACAGAACTCATTCAGGAAATAATGATTCAGTGTGGAACTCAACACAACACACACACACACACACACACACACACACACACACACACACACACTGGGTGGAGGTGGATGGTGTTGTTATAGGAAAAATCATCAATAACTATCCCAAAGAAAGAAAAGGAGAAACAGAAAGAATGAGAGAGAAAGAAAGACAGAAAAATAAAGAGAAATAGAAATAAAGAAAGAGAGAGAAGCAATGAGAGACATTGAGACAAAAAGAAAAAAAAAGAAATAGAAAGAAATAGAAATGAGAAATGGGACAGCAAGAAAGAAGGAAGGAAAGAAGGAAGGAATAAACAAAGAATGAGAGATAAAGAAAGAGAGAAAAATAAATGGAACTGAAATAAAGAGATAAATAATGAGATGGAAGAAAGAAAGAAGGAAAGACAGACAGATAGAAAGTAAAAAGAAATAAGGAAATATTGCACCACACTGATTTGCCAATCTGAACGATTTCTGATTTACGAGCTACACATCATGCTTTTTATCCGTTTATAGTTACGCGTAATGGTGTAGAACGTCAGTGAAGTGAGTCAGTTCCTGTTCTCACTTACGTTACAGCAGCTATAAACAGTCGTTCTCTCACCAGCCTCTCTTTATTCTCTCTCTTTTTCGAGCTGCTGCTCATTCTCACCATGTAACCCAGAACGCTAAAGTCTCCACAGATCTACAGATGGTTCCTTTTCCCAACCAAAAATTCCCCCCGGTATTCCCGGGACAGACTCCACCCCCACCCCGACCTGGATGAAGCGCTGAACATATGAATATTTGTAACGAACATGAACAGCACCTTCAGTTTTCGGCTGGAAGAAAGACAATAAAAGTGAGAGGAAATAAAAAAGAAACTCGCCTTCTCCCATTCCCTCTCGGTGTTGAGTACAATAACCACCAGTTTAGGGTTCACCTGATAACCATCGTCCATGAACGACAGATCTCTGCCCTCCAGATTCACACCCATCATATACCTGGAACACACACACACACACACACACACAGGGTAATGTTACTCTTCAGCAGTAATGAGTCTGAGAGGGACAGATGGGACGCAAGAGAGACAAACAAACAAAGACAGAATGAAAGAAAGAAATACATGGGCGGATAGAAAGAAAGAAGATATAAAGAAAGTAAGAGAGAAAGAAATACGGACAAAAAAGAAAGAAAGCAGAGACAGACAGACAGAAGGACTGTAAGAGGTAAAAGACAAAGAAAGGCAGAAAAGAAAGAGAGAAGAGGAGCCTAGATGCATCAGTTCAGCGCATATACGGCGTGTAGATGGTTCCAGCCGTATTCGCTACAGAGCTCTCACAGAGTCATTTGTTTTCATCTGCCGCTCCTCTGTGATGGCTGCTCTCACTCAGGCTAATGAGCTATTTCCTTGTTAGCAAGCTTTCACAGCTCCTCTTCTGAACTTGCGCTACATGATGGAGAAGCTGATGGAGACCTGCACAGCCACCCGGGCCTTCCTTATTAACCCCAGCCAGTTCCTCTTTACTAATGACTTTTTTTTGGCTTGAACGCTTTTGGAGAATTTTCCAGCAAGCTATGCAGATACAGTTGTTGCTAACGTTGCGTTTTCTCTCTCTCTCTCTCTCTCTCTCTGTGTGTGTGTGTGTGTGTCTTTGTGCTTGGAGTTTTTCAGGGCTTCTTTGGATTAAACGGTCGTCTTTAAAGGTGTTTTTTTTTTTTTTTTTTTTTGGAGTGTGTGCAGGTGCAGATTCGACCTAAAAGCTAAAACGCCATGCGCTCACTGTTCCAGGGTGTTAGCACACACACGGAGTGTTTAGTGTGTTTGCACGGGGACGCTGGTGTGTTCTCCGCTTCAGTGCGGTTCTTTAGGCAGGTGAGAACACAGCGCTCACACTCGGGCGCGGTCCGAAAGCGTCTAGGCGAGTTCATCTCGGTCCGGTTCTGAGTGAACTGTGAGAAAGCGATTCGACTCGGAATTCGACTCACCTGCAGGAAGTGAATCGAACGTGACGTGTGTTTTGGGTCACAGCGTTAATTTCAGACACTGAATGCGACACGCAAACTCAAGTTTTAAATTCATCATTTGTATAATTATCGAATCTTTTTTTTTTAGCCTCAGCGCCGTGTTCTCAGTGCTTGGGTGATCTTTTGACATTTTTCCCTTTGCTGTGTTTCTGACCAGTGAACGAGACATTTTTCAGCCTCACATGCCTCTCAGACAAACAGAAGAATGAAAGTGTTTTCTTTCATTCAAAGTGAAAGTACAAATGAAACTCTTTCAGTGTATCAGTGTGGAGTCCTACAGTCATAAAACTCAATGTTTTTCCGTTATAGTTTCACGGTTATGAAGATGTTAGCATTGTTAGTTAGCAACTGACAGCAATAACTCACCCCAAACCATGTGAGAAAATGTGCTCTAATGCGATGAGACCGAGGTAGAACTTTTTGGGCGTAACTCTGAAAGATATGTTTGGTGCAAAAAACAAGACAGCCCCAAGTACGCCATACCCGCGCTGAAGCACGGTGGTGGCAGCATCATGCTCTGGCTCTGATTCTCTAGTCAAGATAGAGGGAATCATGGATAGCTCCAAATACGAATCTATTTTAGGGCAAATCCTGCAGGCGTCCGTTACACAGCAGATGAAGAAAAACTTCACCATCCAGCATGATAACGACCCAAAGCACTAATCCAACAAAGTCAACAAAGGAACAGCTTCAGAAGAAGAACGTCAACGTTTTGGAGTCGGAGCCCGGATCTAAATCCTGTCAAAAACCTGTGGAACGACTTGCAGAGGGCTGTGCACAGGAGATCTGATCGCGATCTGATAGATCTGGAGCATTTTTATAAGGAAGAGTGGAATAAAATGACCAAATGAAGATTGATTGATGAAGATTGAGTGCTGAATTACAAGCAAAACAGATAATTAGTTAAGGGATGTGACTAAATATACCAGTAACTAATACACAGTATATGTCTATACTTTCTGTATGTACGGTATTTATACATACAGTGGCGATTATTGCTCTACCGTTTTTGTTTTTTTTTTGCTAATCTTGTTTTAATAATCCTGGAGCGTATTTCAGCAGCCGCACAGCATCCAGAAATAATGATGTAATGTCATTACGATGTTATACAGTATACAGAGATACTCATATATCACCACCCTAAAAGCCGAACAGGCATCGCCTCCATTATAACCGAGCAGACGCAGGGAAAAGTCAGCTCCTTCCTCCAGCATCTAAGTTTAGCTCCACCTACGGCCTGGGCCGCTTCTATCACACACACACACACACACACACACACACACACACACACAAAACAAGTCAGAGATTGAGTGTTCTCAGGACCTAAGGCAGATCACAAGGCTCTTTCTCATGCCAGATGAGCTGTCATCGCTATTCAGTAAACGATGCATCATTATTCAAACGTTTGCGTACTCTATATCAGGACTAACGGCCCGTTTTTTTTTTTTTTGTTTGTTTGTTTGTTTTTTAAACTTCGAATCAAACCGTCGCTAAACACCATTTTCCTTCACTCGGTCTCCTTACGGAGCGCTGTAGTGCAAGCTGGTCAGCTTTTCATTAATATTCCCTCACGGTTCCGAGCCAACGTCCATAAATCAATTTCCAAGAAAGTGCTCACGGTCAGATGCTATTCCCACGTTATCGGATTCGGATGTGTCTCAAGGTGGGGAGGGAGGGAAGGAGGGATGGAGGGAAGGAGGGAGGGAGGGATGGAGAGATGGAGGGAGGGAGGGAGGGAGCAGACAGCCGTCTGGTTTAAATGCGCTCGTGTACGAGTCGCCGTGATTATCCTCATCCTTCACACCTTCTCAAAGGTCAGAGAAGAGGAAGAGGTTCCTTTCTCATTCGCTCCCGTTGTCTCGGAGGCCGGAGCTCTTCGACGTTTCAGAGCCAGACTTAGTTCATTTATTTTATATCACAAGCTGCCCTTTAACTCGTTCTTTGTCCGAGCCGTAAATCCTCGACCGGCTCCATCGACTCGCACCTCACGTCATCACTTCCATCAGGTGCTGTTCAGGAAGTTCAGGACTCTGTACTCAATCTCTGCACGAGAAACAAATAAAGAACCAAAAAAAAAAAAACACTACAAACACATTAAACCTGCTCCCAGACAAGAAGCAAACTCCTTTTTAAATATGAATTTATTTTGAATTTTATTAATTTATTAATTTATTTTTAGGAATTCCATCTAAATCAGTTCAGCTATTGCGCTGTGTTAATTATTGTAATCTTATTCATCTTATTTTCTTTAGTCGGAAGGGATTACTGCGTTTCCTTTTCTGAATTTTTACACATTTTTACCCTTAAACAGACTTATAAAATTACCGTTTGATGACAGTCAGAAAGTCAGAAACTGAGTGAAATCTACAAGTTTCTTTTCTTTTTTTTTTTTTTTTGAGACCATTGAGAAAATACACGCAGCTAATTTGTGGATATTTTTGGGCTTTTTATACAGAAATTAATGAGAAATCTTCACATTATTATTTTTGTTATTTAAACTTTTACATCAAGTTATTCTTTTACCCTTGGTTTTAAATTCCAACTTTGACATTATTTTTTATTTATTTATTTATTTTTATTTTAATATTGACGTTAGCTTTTTTATTCAAATTCTAACATGATTTTTTAAAATTCCAACTTCAAGATTAGCTTCTTTTTTTTAAATTGCAATATCTGACCTTAGGGTAATTCTTTAACATTTATTTTACTAATTGATTTTTTTTTTAACACTGACTAATTTTTTAATACAAAGTTTTCAAAATTTACTAAATTTTTCAAACCAGTTTTTTAGATTCAAAGTTTAACATTATTATTATTATTTTTTATTTATTTTTTTTATTTATTTATTTTTTTTTACATGACCTTACTTTTATTATTATATTATATTATATTTTTATTTTAACTTTGACATTAGTCTTTTTTAGTTAGGTATTTTATTATTCCAATTTTGTCCTTTGACCATTTTTTAAAAAATTCAACGTTGAAGTTATGTTTTTTTATTTCAATTTTGAGCTTATTCCTTTGACATTAGATTTTTTATAAGTTCCAACCTTGACCTTGGTTTAGTTTTTTTATAATTACAACTTTGACCTTTTTATTTATTCCTCGTTAATTTAACTTTGACATTCGATTTTTTTAATTACAATTTTGTCTTTAAGGTTTTTTTTTCCATTCCAACTTTTTATTCCCACTGACATTAGTTTATTTAGTTGCAGTGTTGACCTTAGGGTTTGTGACCTTGATTTTTTTTTTTTTTTTCAATTTTGACCTTAGAGTTTTATTAATTCCAGCACTGACATTAGGGTTAAAAAAAACAACAACAAAAAAAAACAAAAAACACTCACATTACTGTAATATATTGTAGTACGTCTTTAACATGTTAGAGTTTTGTGTGGGGAAAAAAAAACGGAGTAAGAAATGTAGTCTAGCTTTAGGCATAAACAGAGGGAACTGAGCCACCTGCTACACCGATGTGTGTGTGTGTGTGTGTGTGTGTGTGTGTGTGTGTGTGTGTGTGTGTGTGTGTGTGGTGGAGGCATGAACGCAGTTCATATATCAAAGTTCACCACAGCGGAAAAATGAGCATTGATTTTCCCTCCAGCTGTGTCGGAGCGCTCTCTTAAACCAACGCGTCAGTGTGTGAACGGGTTTCACTCTCTAATCACACACCAGAAGGAAAAAAAAATAAACATTAAACAGTCATTTATATAATATCGTAAATTATAAGAAGGCTATAAACATGTTTTACAAGATTGAAGAATGTTCACGAGGTTAGGACTGACCGTCGTAAACGTTCAGGACGAAGGAGGAGCGTTACGTAAGGAATGAAACACTAAGGGTGTGCTGAAATAGGAAACTAATCAACGACAGGGTGGTGCGAGGAAGCCGAGTTACTGTCACCACCTCGGAGTTGATTGTTTTCCTATAACGGCATGTCCCCAGGTGTTTTATTCCTCTTACACCACAGAGATTTTCCAACAATTACAATTTTGAATGAATTAAAAACAGACATACTTTTTTTTTTTTTTTATCTGTCTATAGTTACATGTAATGATCGTGAAACAAGTCAGTTCCTGTTCTCACTTACGTTATAGCAGCTATAAACGGTCGTTCCCTCACCGGCCGCTCTTAAAGTTAATAAGACAAAAAAAAAAAAAAAACACAGCTAGTTGAACCCGCAGCTACTAAGAACACTGGACACTGACACAGCTGACACTGGAGACTCCTTCCATAAAAACGTGAAATAAACATCTCCTTACATATCAACGATTACACATCTGTGAATGAGCCGTTACTATGGAAACGATAACGAGCACATCGGTAATGAATGAAATGAAAATCTTCCGACCAATCAGAATTGAGCATTCGAGAGCGCTGTGGTCCAGCGTTATATAATAATTATATAATAATTATATAATAATATTCAGACTTGCTCGTAATGGAAAATGGTGAAATGTCAAGATTTCAAATCAAGACAAATAAAGACATACGGTTCCACGTTTACACTTAGCAAGCAGAACGGGATTATTTGTACAGTTTCTGAAACGAAACAGAAATACTATTGTTTATTTATGAAGTACTACGATATAAAAATGTAATATTATAACTTTTTTTTTTTTCATTTCATTCATAATTCTTGGTCACAACATAATGTTTTAATAATAAACATGACACTAGATATTAATTTGTGGCCACGCCTTATTGAAAAAAAGTGTGTTGTACACAGGAAGAAAATCTTTCAGCGTATAGGTCAACCTGAAAGGATTGATTACTGGATTCAATCAGCGCCGCTGGTATTCATCGATTTTCGTCAACATCAGCAGCCAAAAAAAGGCGTAAAAGTCAATACCTCAGCTGGACTGTTATATTTTGTTGGCGTAATGTGGAATTTGAGTGGACGAACCTCTTCTTCTGAGCAGCGGATAAATAAAAACAGGTCGCGTCCGTGGTGCTAATGGCCTCCAGAAAGCGCTGACCGTTTGCTAATAACGGCATGTTTTGTCTGGCACCTCGAGCAAACATAAATTGCTTGTGTCAAGATCTCATTCTGCCTCATGAGGCGACCAGACCAGGTTTGTAAAGACTTCAGGTCAAAAAAAAAAAAAAAAAAAAAAAAAGGAAAGCAGACGCTCTGAGGAGAGAGACAGAGTATTTATATCACACACAAAAAAGCACTATGAGAGCATCACGCAAAGAAAAGCTTCCTGCAATCGACCTGCCGGCGTACGGCTGTTAGAAATGTCAAATACTTCCCGAAATCCGATCGGCTCCTGCGTGGCTGTGTGTAGAAACATCTATTCTTCTGAAAATAAAACAAAATCCAGAGTATTTACTGAGGAATAAGGAGAGGCGTTCGCCGCACCTCACGGATGTCTGCTCCGAGATCAACATCCTTTACCACGTGGTACTAACCCCAGCGTTTCACAATTAACGATAAAACTCGGCGTGAGGAGTTCGTCGATAACGGGACGCAAAAAACAAACAACATAATGAAATAAAATCTTCCGTTCCATGACGATCTGTAAACATTTACAGTAAAAAAAATACTAGTAGTAATGTTGCGGAACTTACTTACGTTACTTATGTTATAGCAGCTATAAACAGTCGTTCCCTCACCTGCATCTCTTTTTTTTTTTTTTTAAGTAAAAAAAAAAAAAAAAAACGCAGCTTGTCATGTTACCGAGAAACCGAGAACGTTACGGCTTTACAGAGCACTGACACTGGAGACTCCTTCCATAAACGTCACCTTGTGTATCAGAGATTAACGCACGCGCTAGTTTAATCCGTGTATGTGGAGAATCCAGTATCCACCGAAAGTCCCTGTGAATGAGCTGTTACTATAGAAACGGTAACCTATGAATAATGATGAACCTGTGATCTGACCAATCGGAATCGAGAATTCAACAGCCTTGCGATTTAAGAAATAAATAAAGTAGAGAACGAGAGAGAGAGAGAGAGAGAGAGAGAGAGAGAGAGAGAGTGGTGTTTGGCCTGAAGGCAGACAGTGAGTAAAAATAAGGTCAGGTCTACACCTGCTCCTGAGACACAGCTACTTCTCTCCACGCAGCTCTAATTTACATAATGACTTATATGAACATAACCTCTCTCTCTCGCTCTGTCCGTCATTAACGCGAGCCTTTGCCTCGAGCATGGAGAGAGCTTTTAAAAACACCACATCGGTTCTGTCCTCTTCATTTCAGCGCAGTTTAATAGGACTGTAACCCGGGTGTGAATGTGACAGCGTCCACTCCAAGCTTTACTAATCGCACATTTGTGGAGTTTTTTATTTATTTTTTTTTTGCGCAGGTTAATGCATGCGCCGTGGACGATCTCTTCATGTAAATGTTCTCATTCTGGAGTCTGCAGTGTCCCAGATACAAACCACCTTAGCAACCAAGAGAGAGATCAAAAGAGAAACGCCTACTCAGCGCACACTTTCAGCGCTGAAAAACAGTGAGTGATAGGAACCCATGGCAACTCCTCAATCTTGATAGCTTTCTGTAAAAAAAAAGATTCTGTGTGCCAACACAATGACACTATCTGTGTATGTATATGGATTTAAACTGGATGTGGGCGTGGCCTAAACGTGAAGGTGTATTTTTTTTTTCTTCCTTAAATTAAATACAAACCCTTCCACTATACCTCTGGAAACACAGGAAACACTGGCATCAGTGTATTGTGTGAAATGTGGCTCTGACAGTTCTTCAACCTCAGCTACATCACTCCAGTCCATTATTGATCTCGACCAGAAACTAGAATTCCCGCTCATGCGCTTTTATTTACTTCCTGGTCCAGTCTCCATCTCCTGCAAGTGTGTGGGACTGTTTCCTGTTTCAGTTCTCTGCAGTATATTTAAACAGCTCACTTCCTGTGAAGTGTTAAACTACACTAAACCACGTTGGATTTACGCCTCCATGCGTACGTTCCTGTTCTGCTGTCAGTTCCCGCCTTGCCTAGTCTTTTGTTTATATCTGGTATTATTTAGTTTTGAATTTGTTGTTAATATTTACTTTTAATGAAAGCTCTTGAATGGATCGTGAGCCTACAGCCCCTGATATTTTCTATTTCCCAAAATATAAACACACTAACAGCCTAATTTAAACCAGCGTGACCCTGACCAGGCAGTTACTAAGGATGAATGAGTGAACGGTAATGCACATTGTCTTTGTTTTTTCCCATTTGCGCGACTAACCATTTCTATCACACATCGTTTAATCCGAATGACATAACATGTCTGTACGTTAAACCTGTTCAAGGAACAGAGGTGTGGGTTCGAGAAAAGAGCGAGCGCTTCCTGGAGCGAAGAAAAAGCACAAAACTTCTGTATCCCACAGGACATCACGGAGACTGTACCAGCGCGCCAGTTCAGACGGGATGTACATTGCACCTGAGGTTTTCTGAAGTTTTGAAGTTTTACTGAAGGTAAAATACGGCGAAATATTTCAAAGCCTGTGCAGATGCTGTGCGTTAAAAATGGTGGATAAAATCCAGCACCACCATCAAAACACCACCTGACAGAATATCTTTTGAATTCTATCCAGTACACATCAGTCCAGAGGTGTGCAGAATCAACACTAAGGGGCATGAAAGCTGTTCTGGTTCCTCACTTAAACACGTAATGTTGTTTTTGCCTTTAATCTGTACAGAATTTCCAGCACCACTTTAATGTAAATGGGGAAAAAAAAAAGCCTTCTGAAAGGACGTGTGCCATATTTTGTGTTTGGGTCCTCCGGCTGTCGCAGTAATATTCCAGTGATCTCCTGTCACAACACTGCATGGGATGAACCCTGGGCTGTCTGTTATCAAAACAAGCACAGCTTGCTGAGTGTCAAAAACAATTAGCCAGGTATGATTACTGGTGGCAAAAGAAAGACACACGTGATTGGATTTATGCACAACACCTGCCAACCGCGACAATCTAATACGCATGCATTAAATATTTTGGACAATGAAAATGATTTATGTAAAATAGGAATATAGATTCAGTAGCAAATCACATGCAAAACTCATTTCTTCTTTCATTGCCAGAGATTTTCCATGCCAAGTATTTTCTGCATTTACTCATCATCATATACAAAAAAAGCTTAAAAGAAAACTTAAAGCTGATTGAAAAATGCTTGGCCCCCTGGCAGAGGAAGTGACATGCTAAATATGCTTTGAAGAGATTGTTTTTGACAAGTTTGTACAGTCCATATGACACGAGATGCCATCTACTAAACCAGCCGTGATGGGATACTTACACGTAAAAAATTTACTTTACCTGCGTAATGCACTTGGAGGAACCTCTGGCTTCTCCGCTTGACCCGAGCAGCTAACTGTTCCGTCCGGTATGCGGCCTTGCTCTCGAAACATGGCGGCCGCGGCATGACTGAAAATCCCCACCGCGTCCCTCACACGGGTTTCCAGCGGATAGTCCCACTCGTCGTACGCTATGGAAATCATTCCCGGGGGAAAGGTTTCAGGTGTACGCTCTGGGTTGCCGGATGTAAGACTGGGAACGATCCAAACGAAGCCGGCGCCGACCAACCCGAGCGATCGGGCCTCGACCAGCACCAGCTCAGCCTCGTCCTTGGAGCAGTAGAGCAGAATGACAGGCGACTGGATGCGCTTGAGCTGCACGTGCGCTCTGTCCTCAGGCTCGCCGACGCCGTCTAGCGTCACCACGCTCTGCAGGTCCCAGCGCACGAAACTGTGCTCCACGGTCACGCGGATGGTGGCGACGAACTCCTGGTGACCGGGGAACCTGGTCGTTACGACGGAGAAGACGTGCCAGTCGTATTCCTCCATGACAGCCAGCATGAGCAGGGCTTCTTGATGGAGTGAGGCGCTGAACTGGAAAAAAGAGGAGCTGGCGTCCTGGGAGGAGAAATTAAAGAATAAAAATTAGGAGTACACACTAGGCTTGGGTGATATGCGGTGATTTTTTTTCCCTGCTTACTATTTAAAACAATCCAGATACACAATTTAATCAATCCAGGAAATGATAGCCTAAAAAACATGAGCGTTTGCAGCATTTCAGGTTTAAGGAGAGTAGAGGAGGGTGTAATAATATTACCAGTCAGGAACTGCTTGGTGGCAGTGCCATTCGTTAAAAACACAGCTGGATTGTTTTTCATTAAACAGTAAAAATAAATAAATAAATAAAAGTACAATTTTGATATAATCCTTTTACACATCGGTTGTCTAATGTCCACATGGCCGACATTGAGTCTGAGCGCTGACCGGCGTGAGAGAGAGAGAGAGAGAGAGGAAAAAAAAAAACAACGTCGTATTTAATCGCTTTCTAATTATCATCAATGTGAACATTATTTGTGAAGTGTTAGATTTGACTCCATTGTAAGCCTATTTAATGTCAAAAAGTTTCACTCTTTTTGTGCTTTCTTTATTCTTCGGTGGCGTCCGTAATAAATATAGCTAAGCGATGTTGATTTATGTGTCTAATGTTAGCTGAGTCAAATCTAAATTGCTAGATTTTGTCATATTAATGAACTCAAAATATTAATAAATTACCTTGATGGAAAGCGAGGAAAGCGCCCTGCAACCCGTCTACTGCAGATCACGTGAGATCGGGGGAAGTGGGCGGAGCTTCCAGGCGCCGTCGGTTAACATCGGAGCGTTCAATACACCTGTGCAACTGGGCATCATTCCAGATCTGATGTTTTTACTGGAGGCAAAGAGAAGACTGCTCTTTTGGCATGTTTTTGAGTAAAAACTCGCAGTAGTGTACTCCGATGTTAATCTGCGGCGCTCCTACACAAGATGCGTAAATGTTGGCAGGTCCAGTAATATAATCGGAAGTCGTGACAGTGTGATGCTGTGTAGAGACGATTAAATCCTAGTAGTCGGTGAAAACATTAGAGAGAGAGAAGAGAAGAAAGCTCAGCCTCGAGCACTGCTGCAGTCTCCAGCCGAGTTACTTTAGAGTAATGACTGCGTCTTTAAAAGGTGACAGAATTACAGCGTGAAACACGAAGTCGTTTAAGCGCTCCAAAACTCATTCAGCTCATGAATAGCCGCGCGCACGTACACACAGATATCCCGATACACACCGGGCGTCGCATTAAAAGACGGGAGTTATGCACACTGCAGTACTCACGTAAACGGGTTAAGCGGGTATAGAAAATGGGGTTTATATTATATTATAGTCTGAGCTTCAACAGAGTTCCGTTTAGGAGAGAAAAATGGACGCAGGAGAAAATGATCTCGTGTTCCTTACAGCACTGGGAGCTAGAGTCTGAGAGCAGCCTTAGATAGATCAGGATCGCAGCAGCCAAACGAGCGGCGCGGCGTGTCGTGACGTGACGTCTCATTAATGACGTCATCAGAGTGGATTTCTGATTTGTTGAAGGCTGTAACTTTCGACGGCGTGAATAACAAACACTTTAACCAAAAGACAGGAAAGTTCTGTCGTCTGTCCTTTCTGTGTAATTTTGAGAGGGTGAAAAAAAAAAAAGGAAGAAGGAGTAAATAATCCACTTCGTTCACATTCGTATTTTCTCGATCACTGCTGAAACTATCAGAGAGGGGGCGTGTCACTCTGTCTGATCACCTGACTACCACGGCTGTCACTGATTGGCTGCATGACTCTACACTCTGTGGAAGAAAGAAATCAGCCCCAGCCTCTTTTCTCACTTCTTTACAACGTTCCCTGGGTTTTTGTTACAGACCACAAGAATCATAAATTATATTGATTTATATCGATGTCTTTTTTAAAAATTATTTATACCAACCGTCCCTGATCCTATACGTTAGGAACTTTACAGGCGGAAATAAAGACAAAACGTGAGGTTTAGCCGAAATCATATAATCTCTATCTCTAAAAATCATGTGAAAATAAATGAATTATTTGTAAAACAAAACAAAATAAATGCATTGAGTAAAAATGGTGTAAAAAAAATAAATTAATCATTTGGGGAAAAATATGTGGATTTCTTATATGCGAAAATAAATAAATCATGTGAAAAGATCATCTGTAAATATTTTAATAATGTGTAAATATCACAAATAAATGAATCATGTGGAAATATAAATAAATAAATTGTGTGGGGGGAAAAATCATGTAAAAATAAATGAATAACGTTTCCTGTCCTTCTGTCAGCGGTTAATAAGTCAGTACCTTGTTTATTAGTTACTGTATAAAACGACGTGTAAACGACGTGTACGCAATAAAACAACCGTCGTCACGTGTGCAGCACTTCAGCGTGCAAGAGGCTCGAGAACGAAGTGGATTAGAGACGCACTCTCAGGTGCTCACACACACACACACACACACACACACACACTCACACACACACACTCACACGCTCACACACTCACACACACAGACACACTCACACACACACACACACACGAGCATATCTAATCAGCAATGCCTGCTCTCTTTTCAGGTGTCAGCCATTTATCACACACACACACACACACACACACACTCACACTCACTCACTCACACTCACACACACACTCACTCACACACTCACACTCACTCACACACACACACACTCACACTCACTCACACTCACGCTCATACTCACTCACTCACACACGTGCACACACTCACACTCACTCACTCACTCACACTCACTCACTCACACACGCGCACTCACTCACACACGCGCACACACACACACACACACACACACACTCACTCACTCACTCACTCACACTCACTCACTCACACACGCGCACACACACACACTCACACACTCACTCACACACGCGCACACACACTCACACACTCACTCACGCACACACGCGCACACACACTCACTTCTGGTACACTTGAGATTCTGAGTGGATTGATCGGATTTTCGTTTTTTTTTTTGTTTTTTGGCAGCGAGGGCTGATAAATGTGTGAAGAGAGTCTGGACTGAAGCAGGACACACTCACACACACACTCTCACACACACACACACACTCTCTCTCTCTCTCTCTCTCTCTCTCTCTCTCTCTCTCTCTCTCTCAAACTTTAGTAACTAAATTGTAAATATACAATTTATACACCACTTTAGTTTGATTTACACGCAATGTGCCAGGCTTGCTAGCTGCGCTAGCTACGTAGCGCGCAGCAGACGCGCTAACGATCTCTGCTACGTCCAGCCAAGCTTCGTTTCTCTCCGTAACGTTTCTGTATACGTGTAATGACAAACTGGAGCTGACTGCAGGTAGGAGCTAAAGTTGTGACTGAGGAACAGAAGAAACGTCCCTGAACACATGCACCCCTGAGAAACGTTTGGAATATTCAACAAGTCCTGGAGTTAAACAGGAAGTTACATCATCGGATTTCCCAGGAGTATGAAATTGAGGAGGTCAGGCTGAAAGTACAGCTCTGCTGAGCCAATCCTTACAGTCCTCATGCCATTAGCATGGACGCTAGTTGAGTCCATTTTATATATATTTATGTATAAATAAAACCTCAGCACTGTTACTCATGTAAGAGCAAAATGTCAGCAAAGAAACCTTGTTAAAAAATGAGAGATATTTTTGTCTGACATGTTTGATTGGTTAAATCCGCGTGAAGTCAGTGTTGAAAAATGATTTAAAGAACAGCGTTTAAAAGCAAAATGGACGTATTGTTGGACTAAAAGTGGGGGGGAAAGAATCCTTTTATGAGTATGAACATCCAGCACAATGCAAAATAACACAACACAAAGCAAAATAACGGAACGGAGACGACACAATGCGATATGTAATATCGAGGCGTATTGTAGAAGACACAATATGGCGTGGCAGCTGAGAGACAGCAGTCAGCGCTCGCTGCTCAGACTCGTGAAGGAGCGGATAAAGACGGCGTTTCCGTGCCGGTGACGGATTGGGACGAGGTGCGAGAGCTGCGGAAAGTCCGGGCCGCTGAATTTCCATTGGATTTACAGACTTTTCCACTTTCTGAAGGTTTACGTGTGAAGTCTCCGTGCACGATTACTCACTTTCTGTGGAGCGCTGATGCTTAGAAAGGAGTAAATCATGTACGGTATAGAGATCGTCAGACGATTCGACCACGACGACGAGTGATGCGGAATCCTTTCGCGAATCATTTCTCTACGCTAGAGTCTGGAGGGTTGTGTGTGTTACACGGGGTTTTGCCGCTCGTCTGTTTCTGTTACTACTTTCTTCCTGTTCTAGGGCAAAACAATTAGTAAGAAAGTGCGATGTTCTTTTTTTTTTTTTTTTTTTTTTTTAAAAATTTGTACTTTATCTGTAAAGTTGTACTTTCATCTGAGATTTCTCAGAAGTAAAAGTGACGCTTGGGTCTTGGACGCCGCTGATAAAAACGCTACCGTATGCATTTGGCGTCTAATAAGGAAAGATCTAGTACGTTGAGAAAGTGGGTGGAGCCTCATTTAGCTGCATTGTAGTGTTGCAGCTTATCAGCAAATGAAAATGAAAAAAAAAAACAAAAAACCTATAATCGTTGATATGGCGACGTCTTCTGTAAGGAGTCTCCAGTGTTAGGGGTGAAGCTGAAACCTTTTTGGAAGTTTTCCACTTTGTATTTTCTTGGTTTCTTTTTTTTTGTAGAATAACGAGAGTCTGGAAAAGTGTCACGTGTCGTTCTTTAATACGTGAAATTACATCCTAAATGAATACTTTACTGAAAAGTGTAATCGGCAAGTCGTATGAGAGGAATAAAACACTTCAGGAGGTGCGGTTGTTGGAAAATAATCAACTTCAGAGGGTCAGAGGGGTGGAACAGCAACTGCTTCATCACTGATTGTTTTCCTATAACATCGCACCCCCAAGTGTGTTATTCCGTGCTTGTAGATGTGTCTCGGGTCTCTCCTTCACTCGACCTGAGAATCGTTTCATCAGAGCGCCGCCCTCGTCTATCCATCCATCCATCTATCTATCCATCCATCCATGTATCCATCCATCCATATAACCGATGCTCTCATCCATCAAAACAAAAGTGAACGGAAAAACAGCACCACCTTGAAATTCTTCTGTCCTTCTGTCCTTATAGCCGAGCAGCCACTCGTCCGTCAAACACCCCTCTGACCTGTGTGTGTGTGTGTGTGTGTGTGTGTGTGTGTGTGTGTGTGAGAGAGAGAGAGAGAGATGATGCCTCCATCATGCCTCCATTACTTTATCCTTCAGGGCAGAGTGGAAGGGGAAAAAAAAAAAAAAAAAAACTCCCAGAATTCATTAGTCCTTCATTACATTTTACCTTCAGGGAAAAAACGAAAGAACTCCAAGTCCCAGAAAACTGGTTAGCGCATGAAATTCATGCAGCTCGAGCGAAACCGAGTTCCTGTTCACCCACACCATGCCGGTTCTGCTAATCCTCTCCTGCAGGAGGGAAAAAAATTGGAATCTTTTTTGTTTCTTTCGTCATCTTTTTTTTTCCCTCCTTCCGTTTATTAAGTTTCGTATAATTTCGAGATCGCAAATTCACGCTCGCCTGACAACTTGGTTAATGCTAATTCGTTAATATTTAGGAGGAGTGCTAAAAAAAAAAAAAAAAAACACGCCAGAGGACAAGGCGAAGGTGCACACACACACACACACACACACACACACACACACACACACACACACACACTTTGCCTCTGCTGATATCAGATTGCACTCGTTTTTTTTCTTTAAGCGTTTGTGTAATATTATGCAGAGTAGTGTTCTGTCAGAGATGGAAATGTAACATCACGTCTAGCTCAGAGAAACACACACACACACACACACACACACACACACACACAGAGAGAGAGGTCTAATTATTCTCATACAAACGCAAGAATCACACTGATCTTATCGAGTGAGTGACAGGCCCGGTATTTAATTAAACGCATTTAATAATTAAACACAGGGAATATAAAACACTCAGGTGAGAACTGCGTGTGTGTGTGTGTGTGTGTGTGTGTGTGTGTGTGTGTGTGTGTGTGTGTGTGTGTGTGTGAGTGTGTGTGTGAGAG
>JAKKZJ010000026.1:672027-682027 GCA_033441845.1 Pangasius mekongensis | reverse complement strand
TGCGCTGTCCATCAGCTCGGGCACGCTGAGCGCTTCTGCTCCTCCCACTGCGTCTCCTCTGGTTAAATCCTGCGTCATGTACGGAAATAAAGATCCCTTTTAAAAGGGAAATCATGCTGGATGTGTAGAAAATGAGATCAGCAGCAACAAAAAAAAACCCTTGATAAAATAATAAAGTGTGTCATAAAAGCAGGCCAGAATTCAAAATGCTTTGTTTTGAGATGGCCACTTTAATAGGAACACCTGTACACTCATGCAAATCAACCAAATCGTGTAGCAGCAGCACAATCCATAATATCATGCAGATACAAGTCAAAAGCTTCAGGTGATCTTCACAGTGAGCGTGGTGTGG
Source organism: Pangasius mekongensis (assembly GCA_033441845.1). Taxonomy (NCBI): domain Eukaryota; kingdom Metazoa; phylum Chordata; class Actinopteri; order Siluriformes; family Pangasiidae; genus Pangasius; species Pangasius mekongensis. Next base: position 681,675 of record JAKKZJ010000026.1, on the reverse strand, counting down.
TGAGCGTTGGTGCCAGTTTGAGGATTTCAGGAACTGCTGATCTCCTCAACAGTCTGTAGAGTTTATACAGAATGGTGCGAAAAACAAAAAACATCCAGTTCTGCGGGTGGAAACGGCTTGTTGATGAGAGAGCGTCAGAGGAGGACGACCAGAGCTGACTCAAATGACCACTCTTTACAACCGTGCTGAGCAGAAAAGCATCACAGAATGCACATCACGTCAGACCTTGAGGTGGTTGGGCTTCAACAGAGCCACTGAGGACACTCTGACGCTGTAACATGATGTTATTGGTTACGCTGCCGCTCCGTGATTGGCTGACTGGAGACTTGCATGAACGTGCAGGTGTTCCTATTAAAGCGAGCACAAAATGTGAGAGAGATTTTTTTTTTGGTTATATAGAAAAGAGCCTTATCACGTCTGTTATGTACGCTGGAGGATGTGGAAATGAGATGTTCTGGAGATGTTGCGTTGTTCTGACACTTTATCTAGTCTGTTTTTTTAAATGTTCTTTTTTACACCAAGTGTAAACTTTCTGATGCGCAGTTTAACCCGACTTAAGAGAACGCAGTGTACGCGGTGAAACGCTCCCACCTTATCAACGAGTCACAATGAGGATTTCATGCAAGCCGGTGTTGCGCCGAAGCTATCGGTCCTTCCTACTGATCATCCTAATGATTATTCAAGTCTACTACTGAGGCAATGAGGCTTTAATGGATTTGCAAGTAAAATAAAATTAGCCTCGTACTGCTCGAGAGCTGGCTAATGGATATGAAGAGAACCGAGACTCATTTCAAGCTGCAGCTGAGCAGGAAAAGTGGACTACGTACAAAACTAAACAAACAAATCATTTACGTTTGCTGTTTGCTTTCCTACGCTGGATTTTACCCCCCTTATCTTTTCCCTAATTTGGCCCCGCCCACCATCCATCTCTCCCCTATCACACGACACGTGTTTTCTCAGAGACACGTGGAGACAGATAACCTCATCTTTACGAACTGCTGAGTCACATCGCAGCGTAACACACTCGGAGGAAAGCGCTATCCGCCCTCTTCCACATACATGACCTCGCAGACGCTCTGATTGGATAGCTTATCGCCTCTGTGATTGATAGGGGATTCACAGACAGTGAGTATGCCCCTCCCACCCTGGGCTTCACACGTGCGTTCTGCTTGTTGAAATATAAATAAACGAGACGTTTACACCACGGCGGCGTGCGAGCTCCGTGTGCACGCTCACATTAACGAACGTAACTTTTTCTTTGTCCCCTCCCCTTTCATTTCAGCATGACTACGCATTATTCTGTAGGTTTTTTTTTTCTTCATAAACACTTCCTGTTCGTCCGGTTCGCGCCTCTTTATCGTCTAATCACAACAAACGACTCAGTTTTTTCCTCTTCTCGCTCCACCTCTGACACGAACAATTGAGAGCAATTGGTTCCTAATGGTCTGTGTGATGACCAAGAGAGGGGTGTGTGTGTGTGTGTGTGTGTGTGTGTGTGTGTGTGTGTTATCACAGCATCAAGGTCAGCTCATCAAGGCAGTGGATAGAGTTCATGATTAAAAATTAAAATGCTTAAGTTTCTCAAATGCATATTAACACACACACACACACACACACACACACACAACATTCTCACTAATGGAGGATGGGTGTCTCTGCTTTTGCACAAACTTCTCTTTCACTCTCATTCTCTCTCTTTTTGTTTGTCTCTGGTTTTGCAAGAAATGAATGACTTTTTTTGGATGTAACTTCTTCGGCAAAACTGTAGAAGTGAAAGAATTTTTTCCAGACACGGATAAATTCATAGCGTCAGTGTTGACGCGACAGAAAAGGTTCTGTCTAAAGATGATGTTAACGAAGCTAAGGAGGGATAAAAGTACATGCTTCACAAAAATAACCGTGACTAAATTGCACAGGGTGTCTTTTTACCTTTTCTTTTTCTTTCCTCTTTATATTTCTACCTCTTTATGGAGCCTTTAAGGGTGAGGTCCTTAAACATCAGTGGGTAAGTGGAGCGAGGTTAGACACCTTTTACTCAGGAAAGATGAATGCTTTTATTTCTCCTAATGGTTTTTCAGACCATCACTTAGTCACATTTGAGTTTGATCTGAAAAAGACTTCGAAACTCAGTTGTTATTATTGGCACTTTAGTGTTAAATTATTACAGGACGCTTTGTTTTGTGAAAAATTTAATTCTTTCTGGAGCAGTCGGAAGCTGTGGAAGGATTCTTCTGAAAATCTTGGTCAGTGGTGGGATGTGAGCAAAGCAAATAAAATAAATTTTTTTTTATCAAAATTAGAATTCCCATGCTATATCAATGTTGAAAGCAACAGTGAAAAGTCTTCAAAAAGACAATCAACTTTTACAGAGTGTTCTTCTAAATAATAATGGAGCAGGCCAGGATGACCTTCTGAATAAGAAGGGGAAAGAACTTGGGCCACTCCTACAAGGGCAAGGAAAGGGAGCATTAATAAAGGCAAGAGTCTTTTTTTAATCTTGAGAGGAAAAGTGCACAACAAAAGCAAACGTACCTGATGGAACTATAACATCAGATCCTGTAGAAATAAGGAAGCTGGCAGCAGGATTTTATACAGATTTATACAGTGCTGAGAGTCGTGGATCTGAAAGTGCTTCTGATTTACTCAGAGAATTGCCTCGGTATGAAAAGGAGGATGAGCAGAGAAGATCTTTGGACAATCCAGTCACATTCCAGGAGCTTACAGAGGCAATGCGCCAGCTATCTACTGGTCGATCCCCCGGGCTGATGGACTGCCCGCTGAGATTTATCAGCAATTTTGGAATGTAATACGACAGGACTTACATGGAGTCACTTTTAGAAAGTATCAAAAAATAAGTCACTTTTAGCAAATAGGCTCAAATGTTGTCTGGATTTATTGGTTCAAATTAAAGACCAGACGTACTGTGTTCCTAACAGATCAATCATGGACAGTCTGCTTTCACTAAGGGATGCAATTGATTTTAATCAGCTTAATAATTCTAACTTTGGTATTCGTTCACTGGACCAGGAGAAAGCGTTTGATCGAGTTGATCACGCGTATCTTTTTAAAGGTTTATAGTAATTTGGGTTTGGTGACAAATTTATATCTTATAAATATTGCTGTATTTTAATGCCTGTGTGATTGTTAAAGCTGGCGGAGGATTAAGTGCAATAATACCTGGGTTTAGGGGTATTAGGAAAGGCTGCGCACTTCCTGGGCAATTATACAGTCTTGTTATCGAGCCACTGTTGTGTAGGATAAGAAGGGACCTCAGTGGAACTCTAATTCCGGGTACAGATACAAGGGTTAGAGTGTCTCTAGCAGTCTATGCTGATGACATTGCAGTGTTTATTACAGGTCAAAATGACGTTACAGCTTTAACTCCACCAGCTTTGATGTAAGGTGTGAAGACTTCTTTAAGGGCCTCCACTGATCTCCACTCATCCCTATCCAAGATGTGACCCAGCTTTACAGCACCATTTACCTGTAGACGTGCACGAACACACACAGAGGACAGAAGCCTGGTCTGAATCATTGGATTGAAGAACAGTGGTTCCTCTGGAACCCAGTGCCCAGTGTAAAAGCATGAGAAGGCATCATCAGCAAGGGTAAAGTGGGGAAAAAGTGAAGGGTTTATTATCGGTCAGTGGGAGGGAATAGGACCTCCGCAGCTGCCAGGTGGATTACTGCGGGGAAGGGAAGGAGTGAAAAATGTAGGTCCTTTTTTTTAGGCAACAAACAATTTCAGACAAATCATCGGGAGGGAATGCTGGAAAAGGTGTCTTCCCGATTGCCTAAATGGAAATGGCTGTTACCACAATTGTCGTACAGAGGGAGAGTTCTGGCCGCCTCTACCGTGTGGCACAGAATTATAGTCATTGGGCCACCTGATGAACTGTAAGGTCTGTAAGATACAAAGGACAATCATGGACTTCTTCTGGAGTGGAGAACATTGGATTTGTGCAGCAGCACTTTATCTTCCTGTCCAGGAAGGAGGACAAGGCTTGGTGGATGTGAGGAGTCGCATCTATGCTTTCAGAATACAAGCAGCACAGGGATTCTTGTACCATAAGGACTTGGCTTGGACTCAGACTGCAAGATTCGGCAGAAGGCACGTGATCTTGGATTGGACAGACATCTCTTTTTAATAAGACTCGGGGAGGTTAGTCTGTGTGAGCTTACACCCTTTTACACTGGGCACTGGGTTCCAGAGGAACCACTGTTCTTCAGTCCAATGAGTCAGACCAGGCAAACGTCTACAGGTAAATGGTGCTGTAAAGCTGGGTCACATCTTGGATAGGGATGAGTGGAGATCGGTGGAGGCCCTTAAAGAAGTCTTCACACCTTACATCAAAGCTGGTGGAGGAGATTTTCAATGCATTACCAAGTGGTTACGGGAAGTATGGTACATCGCCAGGGGACACTTGCTGGACATGAGAAGTGAGCAGGATTTTCCAAGAATCAGAATTTCTCCTGTTATAAATGAGGAGCAAGAAGATGAAGTTCAATCTTATCTTTCAAGACCCCTCAGAAAGAATATTTTGGATCTACATCCAAGACAGTAATATATTACATTACAGTTAATGTTATGCACCAGGACTCGCTCAGAAGGCAAAAAGTTTCTGGGTGGCCAGGACTGTTGGAGCCGGACTTCCTTGTGAGGGACAGGTGGAGAACCCTGTGTAAACCTCCTGTAGAGAAGCGAAGTGCAGTGAGGATTATTCACAGGGCGATAGCTGCAGACAGACGCGAGACACACCGGGATACAGCAGTGGGGGTGGAGTGTAGGTTCTGTGGAAAGGCAGAGGATTTAGAGCATGTTTTTAAGATGTAGAAGACTGGAAGGTCTTTTAAAACTTCTTAAAAGCTGGTTTCAGGAATTTGATGAAAAAAAGTATTTACTGGAGGAGTGAAGTGCTGAAAGTAGAATTTGCATATTAGAGCCTTAGAAATAATGCGTTTTTGTGATATTTGGTGTGTTAATGATGTTTTATGTGCATTTATGTGATGATGGTCTGTTGATTTTGAATTTTTGGATTTTAAAATATCTAACCTGAGATATTTTTTTTAATGATGTACGGATGTAAATTGTAACAATAAAGATTTGTTAAACCTCTCTCTTATTCTCTCTCTCTGTTTCTCCCTCTAACGCTGTCTCTCTTTATTTCTCTGACTTTGCTTCTTTCTCTCTCTCTCTCTCTGTCTTGTCTCCCTTTATAACAGAGGAAGTGACTCTTTGTCATTCATTCTGTTTCTGTTTCTCCTTGTCTCTCTCCCTCATTTTTCTCTCGGTCTTTCCTTGTCTCTCTCTCTCCCTCTCCCTCCATCTCTGTCTCTCTTTCTCTAGCTTTCTGCATCTCACTCTGTCTCCCTCTTTGTTTCTCTCTTGCTTTTTCTGTCCCTATCTCTCCCTTTCTAGTACTCTCTCTGTCTTTCCTTCTCTCTCTCTCTCTCTACTGTCTGAAATCTACTACAAAAAATTAGAATTGATGAAAACTTTGATGACCTGTCTAGTCAAAATATCCTTTTCCCACCTCGCTGTGTTTTGGCTGTCTCAGAGAGAAATATTGTCAAATGTAATTTAGGTTCAAAGAGTGAGAGTAAGTGGCCTGATATAAATATATGTGTGTGTGTGTGTGTGTGTGTGTGTGTGTGTGTGTGTGTGTGTGTGTGTGTGTGTGTTTGGCCATTCACTCTCTATTATTGTCAGTGTCTAGTTTCTAGAATAATAATGTAAAGTCTGAGGGAACTTTATTAAATTTACCCTCAAACTCCGCTTCAGCATCACACGTGGTTCAGACGGCGTAGCCTGACGCTACTCTTGTCTCTTGTGGGCGTCGCCTGGGGTTTTTTTATGGTTTTTTTTTTTTAGTTATGATTAAAACAGTTACTTCAGCTTTGTTCTCAGATTAGACTAGCAAAGCTAGCTGACTATACTAGCTACTTACCGTACACTCACCAGAGACACCGACGATCTCTGCTACTTCCTTCCCTGCTTTATTTCCCTCTGTGACGTACATATGCTCTATACGCATTTAACGACAGGATAAGACACCGCGGTTCTTCCTTATTGTGTGCGTCAAGCAGTAAAAGGGAACTAATTGCAGGTAGGAACTAAAGTTGTGGGCGGGGAACAGAAGAAACGTCGGACCTCACGCTCCACAGGAACTGGTCCGAGGAATCGTTCGAGCCAATCGCATTACAGCATCATACCTAATTTGCATAGAATAGAGAAAATCTCTTTTCAAACACTCGTCTGTTGCTTTGTCTCTCTCAAGTGTGGACGTAGTGTAAGTTAGGAATAAGCCACTCGGGGGGCACAACGTTCTAGTAAAATAATCAACGACAGGGTGGTGTGACGCGGCTCGATGCCAAGTGGAGCTACTACTCTTACAACCCTGACGTGGATTATTTTCCTTTAGCAGCATGCTGAGAAGTGTTTTATTCCTCTTACACCACGGCAGTTTGTCAGCCATAAAACTGTGACATTCATTAAAGCACGAGACACTTTACTTTTTGTCCATTTGTAGTTACATTTGATTTTGTGAAATATCCATAAAATGAATTCCTGCTCTCGCTTACGTTGTCTTCTTAGAGACTTCACGTTACAGCTTCACCTCTGACACTGGAGACTCCTTCCATAAACAGTAAATCAGCACTTTTTAAATACCTGTTTATGTGGAACGTCAAGACGGACAAGTCCCTGTGAGTGAGCTGTTACTATAGAAACGAGCTGCTGTTACTGAAAACACCTCCTGACCAATCAGAATCCAGATTTCTGCATAAAGTAGTATAAAGACGTCATATAACGCTGATGTGGAAGCGGGGAGTCGGGTCGCCGCGCTGATCTTATCGGAGGTAAGATATATGGACAGTAAAAGCAGCGTTTGACCGTTACACACGTCTCACACTGATTTACAGCGTGTTATAGTGCAGAGCAGCGCTCCAGGTTTCTGTGTTCTAATACGGCTGATGCAGCTAATCGCAGGTTTGACAGTTATGTGATTAGCTGAACCTGCCGGTGAAACACTCTCGCCCTCCGGGACAGAAACCGCAGAAACCTGGTCTATCATAATAGACTGTGAAACGGGGGGAAATGAGAAATGGAAATCATTTAGTTTATCCAGATTATCAGGAGTGTCTCAGGGTGATGGAAGAATCTCTCTCACTGGGTAAACTGCGAAGTGGATTAGACATTAAATCCGTCGTTCTGCTGTCAGAGCACATCATTATATACCTAGCATCTGGGCTACACAGCGTAACGCACGTGGAACAGCGTAAGATGTATTTATCCGAGAAGTCAGTTTTTGAATGTTCAGCTGTGTGCCACAAGAAATGTGGTTTGAAAGGAAATCCTGTAGATTCGTAAAAACGTTCGTGTCCTAACGCGTCCTCACGCTGGTTCACTCGCTCAGGGACTCAGAGCTCCATCCACAACATTTAGTCCAAACCAGTCACTTTATTTTATTGGCTTTAATTAAAGAATATAAAGAGCTGAGACACACCCATAAATCAAGACAAATAAAACGAATCTCATTAATGTCAACGAATAAAGTGTGTCTAAGTCTAAGTCTAAGAATCATTTAATTATTATAAGAGAAACGGCGGTGTATAAGCGGAGGACGGGCCGCTCTGTCTGCGCAGAGCCGTAAGCCGTAAACACACACCTCAGCTGACACAAGACTTACAGCTGCCTTATTATTATTATTAATATTATTATTAAATAGTTTTATTGGTGTAGAAGTGAGTCTAAGTGAGTATAACCTGCACTCCTGTTTTTCAGTCTTTACCCTGATCGCTCATTTCCTGCTCCCAGCTCTTTTCTGGAGTTTTGTGGGCGTCGCTAAATGCAAATGAGCTGCGGCTGCGCACGCGGTTTGCACTTTACTGATGATCAACACGCGCGTGCGAGTATGAAGACAATCACAGTTTCTGAAACTTTTGGAAATCTGATAGAAAATTTTAGGTTGGTTTGGCTTACACAAACTCTTACACATTTACAACTTTACTAAAAGTCTTCTCTCTGCACTTACACTCGGACTTTGTTTTGCAAAAAAAAAGTATTACATTTTATCCTTTGCAATAAAACAAGTATTTTTTTAAATTAGTGTGATGTGGCGTAAAGCCACAACGTCATTAACTGTCCTGTCTGCTTCTCCTCCCCTGAGCATGGGGCAGCGTGATTCCTGCCCCAACGGGCCTCTATTAGCGCTTGTTGCAGTTCCCATGTTTGGCCACTAGGCCGCAATAATAACAACTCTGTGGAGTTAAATGGGGCAACTAATTTTTAGGGGAAGTTAATTTTTCAATTTCCAGAATTTAAAACGTTCATGAGTTGTTCATGAGAACTTAATGGACGTTTTATCCAGAAGCTTCAGTGCACATAACCGTAATGTTTTTCAGGTTTGAGACCACATCGTGATACAGTAAAGAAAAAAAAGAGCGTTATTTATGAATGCATTGTTTTTCCAAATCATTTGATACGATTAGAAGCTGAACACTGATATCGATGTGATCTCCTTCTTCTCACTAATTGAGAAATACATACACACCGTCTCTCTGGACAGAAATATCGATCATGGCGGCTGGTAATTTATGTCCCACCTGCTGACTCGATCCAGCATGAACATAAATAACTGTAATGTCCACACACACACTCACACACACCGCGGACACACACACACACTCACACACACCGCAGACACGCTGTAAGAAGATTATTACCACATAAAATACGGAAAATACGAGGAACACCAGCTTACAAAGTGAGGACAAGAACTGTGTTCCCATGTGCACTTTCCATGCTGCACTATTTTAGTGATTTATTTCTCAACAAAAAAAAATCGTACTGAAATTTCTTTTTCGTTTTTTTTTTTAAAGGTAACGCATCCTTTGCATCTAGAAGAAAATAAACTCTGATAAACAGATAAACTATGTTCTTATGATCATCTAGCGCTCGACTTCTCTTAAGTATGAAAAAGGTGGTGATTTTTTAACATTTGCTTTTATTTTTTGTTTTGCTTTTTACTGCCATGTTACTTTGATCTTACTTTATATTATTTGTTTATTAATGGGATTTTATTCTTCTATTTCTATTATAATTTTTACACTATTTATTTTTTTTATTTTTAGAATTTGACTAGTTTAAGTTTTTTTTTTACTTCACACTTCGCAACAGCATTTTGAGATGCATTTTAAATATATATGTAAATAAATAAATAAATAAATAAATATTACTAAATATTAAATAAACCTAAGTATTAAACATTAATATATGTATAATTATTATAAAGTTAATTAATAATAATGTTAATAATAATAATTTGTATTGACATTACTTCATTTGTTTATTTATTTATTTAAAAAGAATTATTTAGCATTTTTAAAAAATAAATTTTAAATGCAGCTGAAAATGCTATACAAATTTTTATCAGAACTGAAAAATAATATTATAATATGTGTAATATGTGTGAGTGTGTGTGAGTGTGAGTGTGTGAGTGTGTGTGTGTGTGTGTGTGTGAGTGTGTGAGTGTGTGTGTGTGAGTGTGTGTGAGTGTGAGTGTGTGAGTGTGTGTGTGTGAGTGTGTGTGAGTGTGTGTGTGTGAGTGTGTGTGAGTGTGTGTGTGTGAGTGTGTGTGTGTGAGTGTG
>JAKKZJ010000026.1:645813-650813 GCA_033441845.1 Pangasius mekongensis | reverse complement strand
AGGACTCTTTCACACGCTAGCTAACTGCGAAGTCTTGCCAATTCTTTCATTGAGTAAGTTCTTAGCCATTGTTTGCACTGTTTTGTCACTGCTCTTTAGGATTTGTCCTTGGTGTGATGGTTACCTGGATTCTCTGTGCCATGGCTTCCTGCTTGGTTTTTCACTCTGATTTGGATTTCTGTTTTGGACTTGTTGATAATCAAAAAATAGGCTGTTCTTTACCACTTTGAGTGTTGGTGCTACATAAAAATAATTTAAAAACAGCAGGTGGATGAAACTAACGGAGCGCCTACCATTTTGCAAACCTGCATGCACGAATCAGACGTAAGGACATAAGACGCACAATCAATCCACGGTTCAGACAAACACTTGAGATTATGAGCCCTAAAACAATTCCAGAAGCGGTCCTGGATGTGGACCCATTCACAGTCCCTTGATAACTAATCACAAACACACACACACACACACACACACACACACACATCTTTAAATAACCTGCATGTTGTCCTGTTTAGTGCAAAATCTCAATCTTGCATTCTGCTGGTGATGATTCCTAGCATTTTGTTCTGATTGAAATTCAGGTTTTGACTTAGTCCTGTATAGTTTATGAGTTTGCTCTGAGCTAGTGTACTCGATCTCCTGACCCTGCCTGTTTTTCACTCTCTGGAGAGTTCTCTGGATTGTCTGTTCATCTGTTAATATTTTCCATTTGCATCCAAACCCTGTGAGATCTCTTGACACTATCAATTTTTGTATAGAATATGTGCATATTGCACATTACAGCTTGACTATCAAATAGATATCAGGTGGATGTGTTCATAAAAATAGAGTAAAGCTCGTAAGGAAATATAATGCTACTAACAACTTTAGGATTTACTATTTCTTGAGCATGTCGTAGGAGGTGAAAACAGCACCGGCTGCATGATCATATTACAGGGTTCCCCAATTTCTTTCCTGCAGCACCTGATTCAGCAGAGTTTAGAGATTTCCCTTCTCAAACACACCTGATTTCATTTCATCAGTTAAACACCAGGCTTAGTAGGTGTGTTATAGCAGACAAATCACCAGACTGTGTTCAAGGTGTATCAAGGTCTCCAGGACTGAAATTGGAAAACTGCTTTTGTATTACTCTTGTGACAGTGCTGGGTCTGGTCAGTATGTATCAGGACGTTTTTCCAATGTGAAATGGCATAGTTCTTTTTAAATCAACTTGCTTTTTATGACATATTTAAACAGAATTTTAAAAATATGAAGACTCACCTAACTCGTTTTGGTAATAAACACCTAATTCTGCCCTTTAAAAGAAACAACAACCACTGCATTAAGGGTCAGTGTGGAGGAGATGATGCTACATGTTCTCACCAGCCCACTCGGTGAAAGCCCACTTAGAAAAAGCTAGTAAGCGTTATACAGGTTTGTATATCTAAAAGAATACAACTGTTTAAAGGACTTTTGTTGATAAAAGAGTTTTACTTCACTTCCACTCAGAAAATAAAATAAAGCTGTCTTCCTGTAATGACTTTCTGGAAGGATGAATTGAATCAATTGTTCCAAATAAAAAGAAAAGTACCCATTTATTATGGCTATATGGCCTTGTATCTACAATCATTGGCCCCTTTATCAGGTACTTTTACTCCATATGAGCACTTTATAGGTGCAGAGTTCTTGACTGAGCAAATCCGTTGCTATTTTATCAGTGATGCTCTTTCCTGATAATTAATGGAAATGGACCACCATAAATATCTAGATGATTATTAACAGAAAATGGGCATGGATAGATTTAAATTTTACACCTCCACGGTGGACCAACAAGGTAGGTGCTATTTTAAAAAAAACAACACGGTACCATGTCCTTCCAGCACATTTTCCCTGGAGTTTTATACCTTGACCAACAATGATTGTGGAACTGTAATGGGGGACTAGTTTTGTTCTAGATAGCCAGGCCCCCACTGAAGAATCTTGGGGAAGAGTTGTTGAAAATGTTTGCCATGCTGGTTGATAAACTGATTAATATGAACCAGGAACTTGATACACCTGACAAGGTTTGGGATGGAAGGAGTAGGACCCACATGGGATCATAAATCTGTAAAGATCAGAATTGTTGTAACAGGATCTGGGTGTAAGCTTCAGGAGTAGGGTATGCTGGACTTCTGTTATAGGATCTCCAGGAGCGAGATGTTGCTATGGCTCATAGCAACATTTTTTGGTTTTGAGGGAAAAGTTGAACAAGGGAAGGGGTGGATGGGGAATGGAGTTTGGATGAATAGGAGTGAGAGTGTCCCTGATCCTTCAGAGAGACAGAGCATCTGAAATCCTTAAAGGGATAGAGCTTCTGAGATCCTTCAGAGAGGCAGATTGCCATCTTTCAGAGGGATAGAGCATCTGCAATCTTTCAAAGGGAAAAAGCATCTGCGATCCTTTACAGAGACAGAGCATCTGCAATCTTTCAAAGGGACAGAGCATCTGAGATCCTTTACAGAGACAGACCATCTGCAGTCTTTCAAAGGGACAGAGCATCTGAGATCCTTTACAGAGACAAAGCATCTGCAGTCTTTCAAAGGGACAGAGCATCTGAGATCCTTTACAGAGACAGAGCATCTGCAATCTTTCAAAGGGACAGAGCATCTGAGATCCTTTACAGAGACAAAGCATCTGCAGTCTTTCAAAGGGACAGAGCATCTGAGATCCTTTACAGAGATAGAGTGTTCACTTCATTTCAGTGAACTGACTATGGAAGTTGGGACCTCCAACATAAAAACCCATTGATGTGGTTGTGTGTCTTTCATCTCAAGGTGGGCATGTCAGTAAACCGATGTTATCTCACTGATGCATGCTGATAAAGGCCTTGTTATGTTTACCTCTTGCAGTTCTCACGTAGAGCAACACGTACTGCAGAGCATCGCATTCTGCGCGAGGATATCAAACTGAGAAAACAGTGAGTGCCGATGGGTCGAAAGCTCTTCGTCTAATGCGTCAATATCAATTTTACGAGATAAGCAGGAAAACATTTAGTCTTCGTGGAAGCGTTTGGTGTAGCTGTGTCATGTGGAAGTAGAGCAATGGTAATTCATAGAACGTTAACTAGGAAGGTAGCAGACTTTCAGACTTGGTCTTTCTCTCACACTTCAGTTATATCATAACGCCATTTTACTTGATAGAATTGACTCACTCATGGTTTCACAAAGTAGATAGAGCTTGGTCATGGATCTCAGGACATGAAGTAATTGATATATTTTTATTTTTATTCTATAGTGTCCTTATACCAGTGTAAGATCCAGTTTAATTGATGTACCAGTGTATGGGTAACATCTAGTTAGGAGATATTAAGTGTAAGTGAAGTGACTTGTGGCCAAGTATAGTGACCCATACTTGGAATTTGTGCTTCTGCATTTAACCCATCCAAGTGTACACACACAGTAGTGAACACACACACACCCGTGAACACACACCCGGAGCAGTGGGCAGCCATTTTTTTTAGCTGCGGCGCCCGGGGAGCAGTTGGGGGATCGGTGCCTTGCTCAAGGGTCTCACCTCAGTCGTGGTATTGAGGGTGGAAGAGAGCGCTGGTCATTCACTCCCCTCCACCTACAATCCCTGCCGGACCCGAGACTTGAACCCACGACCTTCGGGTTCACCTTCGGGTTACAAGTCTGACACTCAGACCATTAGGCCACGACTGCCCCCTAAGAATAAGAATCACGCTAGAAACTATAACGTAATAGAACGCATTAATAAGAACCTGTGATTTCCTTTGCAGCTGGAGCTACTGTCAGAGCTGCTGTTATAGAAAATGAATCAACCTTCTGACCAATCAGAATTGAGAATTCAAAGGCACTGTGGCATAATACCAATTATTTGCCCTTGATCTAATTATATCTATATTTAATGATTGAGAAACATAGGAAATGACTAAAGCATGGATAATTCAAGAATTCAGAAGAAAGAAAGAAATTCCTGGTTATCTACCTGCCAGTGTCCTTGGCTTACAGAGCTAAAGAGAGGCACAACCCCTCTGCGGTTTGGCTGAGCTACTGCAGAGCCCTGCTCCAGCAGCATCCGGCAAACGTCTAGCTTTCCCCGCCCCGCTGCTGCAGTCAGTGCTGACGATTGAATAAGAGGGCTGTCAGTCAGCTGTTTAACACATACATTACTGCAAAGCTATGGGGTTACTCCATTTACCTGTTTCCCCCCACAAAGTGTCATAGTTGTTCATCTGAGCATACTCTGTAGCCTCTTTTTCTTTCTCAGGAAGATCCAGCAGGTATGATACAATCTGAAGAAACAGGAAGTAACACAGACAAGTTGAGTATTAACGGTCACTTATTATACATACTATTAATGACTATTCACTGTTCTCACTCTTTTATTTTCTTTGCAAAGTATTATTTTTATTAAGAGGTCCAAATGAATCCCATTATTTCTCAAACTGAGGACATAGTCTAGCTAATGGTAGAAACTATTTCTACCATAGCTTGGACGGATACTAGACAATCTTTTCAACGCTGAAAAGTTTCTAGCACAACACGCAGTCAGCTCGTATTTAGACATGTGTTGAGTGAAAATGAAGCCCCAACAGCACAGCTCATAGCTGAAAAGTTGTCGAGGGCGCAAACAGGATATGCCTCTTCACCAGAGACATTATCAAGAGAGGATAAAGACTGTAGCTACATAAAGTCATCTTTCTAGGGATTAAAGCACACGCTCATTTTCCTGCATCTATATTAATGCATATAATTAACCTTGCATTCTTTTGAGTTAAATTACGTTACTTGCCAAATTTAACCAGTACTATTCAGCACTTTGGAGCTTTCACTTACTCAGTGGTCTAGCTAATGAATTGATCATTTGTCCACACACCATATATATATATGTGTGTGTGAACAAATCTTCTTCTTCTTCTATCAGCTTTTCCCTTCAGGGGTCGCCGCAGCGAATCATCACTCTCCACCTATCCCTATCTTCTGCATCCTCAACACTTGCACCCACTAGCTTCATATCCT
>JAKKZJ010000026.1:632958-644281 GCA_033441845.1 Pangasius mekongensis | reverse complement strand
AATGAATGTGTATTACATTTTTTCAAGCAAAAACAGTGTAATGAGCCTTTGATGGATGATCATTATCCACTTTATCAAATAAACCTGTTGGAATCCCCTCAGTAAAATGCTAAATGTTTGCTAGAAAGGGGCACAGTTCATCAAATTGGGTTGCATAAAATTTGCATATTATTTGTTAAAATCATTTACTTGTGCACATCGAGTACAAGTAAAAACAAACTCTGGTATGAGAGGAATGATTTTCTGAATCCTTTATGAAATACTAAATTATTTACAAATGGAAATTATGGGAATATTGGACTTAAATTGCTCTATAAAAAGTCTTCTTAGAGATGTTATTATCAACACCAGGACATCACAGCATTGACAGCAGAACTGCTGATATTTCCTTATCACAGAATATCAGCATACAGTTACATCATCACACCTACAAAACAAATATCCTCATGACAGTCCTGCAACTGCGGCCGTGTTCCTTAAATAAAAAGTGTCATATGTTACGTTAATGTAAATATGTGGAACCATTCATTGTGACAAATATGCCATAATCTGTAGATGCAGATGTTGCCAACTTAGTGACTAGTTAGACTAATCCCTGAAACACCATTGTTCTCAACGACCAATCACTGATCACCATTGTTCTCAATCACCAATCACTGATCACCATTGTTCTCAACGACCAATCACTGATCACCATTGTTCTCAACGACCAATCACTGAGCACCATTGTTCTCAACGACCAATCACTGATCACCATTGTTCTCAACGACCAATCACTGATCACCATTGTTCTCAACGACCAATCACTGATCACCATTGTTCTCAACGACCAATCACTGATCACCATTGTTCTCAACGACCAATCACTGATCACCATTGTTCTCAACGACCAATCACTGATCACCATTGTTCTCAACGACCAATCACTCATCACCATTGTTCTCAATGACCAATCACTGAGCACCATTGTTCTCAACAACCAATCACTGATCAACACTGTTTGTCCAATTCTTGTTCTTCATTTTAAATTCTCTTCTTGGTGATATTTACAGTAATAAAAGTGAGTAATTCCCTCAGTAACCATTTCCTTAATGTATATTTCCCAGCTCCTCTCTAGCACTACTTCATTTTCTATATGTTCTTGATAGAAATTTTGTAAATATATAAATAGTTAGTTTGTTGTTCTGTGACCAAAGACCACTTCATGTGATGTCATGTGCATTAGCGACTTCCCCCTGAAAGGAGTCCGCAACACTGGGAGTTGCCTTTAGAGCACGGAAACTCCGTTAACGTAGAATTTAAGATATGATTTTCAAATCAAACTCCACACCACAAAGCAAAATACACTTTTACTCCAGTGAATTGGAAAACCCAGCAGCGAATATCTGCACGTTCACTAACAAACACTTCAAATGAGCTTCTGTAGGCAGAGGATTATGTGTACTTGAGTTTTGTGTAAAAAGTGGCTCAGCTGCAAAATGAAAGGAGGGAGTGCTCGGTCGCAGGGGGGGAGCGTTGCTGAATGTTTTGAGTTGCACTGATGCGTCTTGGAGCACCTCTTAGTTTGATTATGATTCTCATGACTCCACTAAAGCGAGGCCCTAACGCGCCTGAGCCGTGATAGAGGACGTCATTTCAGGCAAATGAGGGAGTAAATAAATCAGGCCCCCATGAATTATGAACGCCTTCGCATATATATATCCAGCATAGCAAACATCCCTCCTCAAATTACAATCAGAGAAAAAAATATCACACCCTACGAGGCGTAGGGGATCGGTTTGTCATCGCACGTTGCACAAAAATGAATTTACAGCTAACACATTCGGCAGCGTAAAATGAAATTGGCAAAGCCGACATCACGCCATTAAAAACCTCACTACAAAGTCGTTATGAGTTCAAAGCACACTGAGGCTATTTCATCAGCATTTAAGAGAAGCAAATCGAGTAAAATGGCCGCATTAGTGTTCGTCTGAAGTCAGTTCAAGTTAAGCTGCTGATGAAACCGAGTGACATGGCAGCTGGCAAGACGTTGATGTACTTATGGGAGTATATTATGTGGCTCTATGTCACATTAGTGATATAATATGAAAAGAATATGAATGCTATAGTGCAGAGGTATTCAGCTAACCTTTGTGAAGATCTAGCTACATACAATTTCTTGCTTAATCATCCAGACCAGCATGACTGAATTGCGACAACGGTGACAGTTTAATGCTTAATCTTTAGTGATTAGTTCATAATAAAATAAGTCTTATTACATTTTGGTAGTTATGTTTTATTTCGTAGTAGTGTTTCATGTTACAATTTTTGACTAGTGCCACAGACTCTGAACAGATGAGATACTTTCGAACTTCACTGATCAGTAAAGTATGAATGGAAATTGAAAAAAAAAAAAGTCTATGACAATATTCCTTTCCCGGTGAGCTGCCGACAAGTTCGGATATTAATTTTAACATGTGGTTAAAGACAGGACGCAAGTGTGTATGCTCAGCGTGTGTGTTTTATTAAGTTTAATCCATTAATCATAATCCAATTTGATTTTCCAAGCGAAAGTCAATAAACAAGAAGGCAACATCAAAGAAGGAGGATACATAATCAAAAAACAGTAACATGGCAGCATCAGAAAACCGAAAGAAAGCAGAAACAGAAAAAACAAGACTTCGAAACAATATGCAATAAATAAATTAAAGGCTGAACACAGAACAGGTGAACACAATGTGGTAACAAACCAATGACACAACAGGGAGCAGAGACATGACCAAAACTAAAACAAAGGCGAAATATAAACAAAAGCACGTGGAGAACTGGGAACAACAGCAAGCAGAGCTCGCGACTCGCCCTGAAAGCGGGGGAAAGGGGGGGTGCTGGACACGTGACAATAATTTACTTAAATGTATGTGACTGGATGCAGAATCTGCTACAGGATTAGGTTTAAAAAAAAAAACTTTAGTTGGTGAACTATGGTCAGATTTTTTTTTCATATGTTGATCAGTTCTGTGCAGTACTTTTCAATACTATATGCCAGTTGATGACCCCGCTATAGCAGGTATTACAGATACTGATAATTGAGGTGTAGATTTAGGACTGTATTCAGTTAGTAACGAAAAATTTCCAACACTAACAGAATTATCACTCGTACTCTCGGTTCAACTTTTCCCTGACATGTCTGTTTCTAAGACTGTCGAGCTTTTACACAGGTATTCCATCATACCCACAGACACACACACAAGAGCAACTGAATTTCCTGCAACAACTTGTTGCCAAAGATGACTTGCAACAAACAGATGAAAGAACGGGAAGCTGACAGGCAGCAGGACGTAGGACTGGCAACCTGACACAGTGTTTGGCACAGATGGCATCACCGATGCTGGGTATCTGTCAGAGATCTGAAACAGTGTCTAGTTAAATGTCACAAAGTTGCAGGGCTAAAACATGGCTAAAAAAATATCCAGTATTCACATTCTCTCTTCACTCACCAGTGCAAATATCTGATTTGTGTCAGCTATGATAAAATAGTTGATATTATGGGACAGGATAAACTAGGCCAGACAAACACTGGGGTAGCTGGCACCACCCCCAAAACCACCGGCCAGGAAGAAACACCTGTTCCTGAGTTTTATGGACCAGTTCCTCAGCCTCAATTTATTAACCTCAATATTTAGTAGATCCGTCACAAAAAAGTCACCTTTGTGCATAAAATGTTGAAATAGACTCTGTTCTTGGTAATGGAGTCGCACCTCAAAGAACCTTTTTTTGGCCAGTGATCCAATTTCAAGGGCTCAAAATTCTGGTGTATTTCCTATAGTGATAATTAGTAGAAATTAGAGGCTTCCCGTTTTTTTAAAAAGGATATTCACAGCACATGCACACCTCAGGTGACCCCCACGTGGGGTCAACTGCCTTTAGTGGCCTTTGCACCAGTCTTGGCTTTCAGGACTACCCAAAAATCTAGACTTTAGCTGCAAGATAGATTGTGGGGAAGATTTCACAGCCAGAAACTGAGTTATGGAAGATCTTACCTTCTCAGCCATGGTCATGGCTGCACCTCCATGGACACCCAGGATGGGCATGGCAGTCTGGGAAGAGACAAAGTCCAGCATCTGGGCGATAGCTTCCTGGTCAGTTCCGTCACCATACACAAGGCCATGCAATCGCTGGCGTGCCATGAGCTGGCACAGGTGGGTGAGCATGCTGCCTGGGTCTGTGTAGTTCACCTGCACAGCGAGCACACTGATGTCCAGTGGTGCTCCGATGCCTGGTGCTGGGCGCAAAGCCCGTTCGGGGACACCACGAGTCTCGCCCAGGATCACCGCCACGCTCAGAGAGGGTGCGCTCTCAGCTGCCTGAGACCAGCCCAGCAGAGCCCAGGCCATCAGTGCCAGGCGTACTGCGACTCCCATGATTCTTGGCTTCAGCCCCTGCCAATAGAGAATGGACAACTTTACACCAAGTGCTGGCTGGATGGATGGATGGATGGATGGCTGGATGGATGGAGGGATGGATAGGTGGATGGTTGGACGGATGGATGGAGGGATGGACAGATAGATATACGTATCTTGAATGTGACATTAAAAGTTTATTGCAGTTTATTACAGCAGTGTAAACCCAGTGTTAATACATCATGGAGGAAAGGATGGATGAATGGATGGATGGATAGTGGACGAATGGTATTGATGGCTGGCAAGAAGTATGGATGTCTTGCTGGTTGGCTGACTCGATGGAAGGAAGGAAGGAAGGAAGAATGGATGGATGGATAAATGGATGGACAGATAGATAGACATCCTTTGAGTGTGACATTAAACATTTCTGCAAATTACAGTGAAGTAAAGGGTTAATGTACCAGAAACATATTTTGTCTCGGCTACATTTTTAAAGAGAAAAAACAGTGCATCAGCAAAAAAGTTAAAAGTGTCTAAAAGCTTCTACTGATGTATGATGCACTCTTCTCATCCTATCCATCACACAAAGCTGGTAGTTTTTAATTAGCCTAAACTGTTTAATGGGACAGCGGTTCACTTTCCACTAATTAACTAAGATGATTGTGTTACCTCCGGGCAGTCTGAGTGTATTTAAATGGTGTACTTAACTGACAAGTGTCTTAAATAGTTTATAGCGGGAGATGGCTAAATTTGTTGCCTCACAGATTCCATATGTCTTGCGTAGCTGTGTACTGAAGCGCAGTAATTATTCGTGGCACCACGCGCATAAGGGAAATGCATCATTACTTGATGACTGAGGAATAGCTTACATAGGGTTAAGTATAGAAATGCTGCCGGCAAAATAAGCTGACTGATGTGCAGCACATGAGAGACTTAAAAATAGTGATTAGATTTTAAAAAGCAGCAATTATAGGGTACAAATTAGCAGAAAAATAATTAAAAACGCACTACCAAGCTACAATGCACGACCCGGAAATACGTAGAAAGAAAACTGTCTAATATATCTTTCTGTTCATTAATATTTAATAGTTCATAAGTAAAAAAAATAATCCAAGCTACGCAAATAAGAGGACGTGGATGCCATTTATGCCTCGCTATCCCGAATCCTGACAGTAGGTAACATCTCTGAGAGTTCCTATGCAAGTCATGCAGACGTCATCAGTCATCTTGCTCGTGTTTATGGTTTAGACACCATAAACCAATTCATTGTCCAGTCGTTATGCGGCAAGGAAAAAAAAAAAAGTCAGGATGCTGGAGGATTTCACAGCGTACTACAATATTCAACCATGATTGCAAATTCTTTGTCATCTCAGTGTAAGATTTAGTCATGAAAGTATGTGTGAACTTTATCTAACTAAAGACTGCTCCAGGGACTGGCATTACAGGCACTAGAAACAGATCTAATATCTGAATTGTTAAATAATTGAAGCTCTTTGTTAATAAGTGTGTGAATCTATCACCTGTAGGTTCACATTCCGGTTCAGGCTGCGATTTTCCAGTCACGCTCGCTGTGAATGCAGGAAATAATGAATACAGTAGTGATGAACTGGGTCTAGATTAAAAAATTCTCATTAACTCTAACTTTTAAAGAAGATTTCATAACATTTCATTAATGTTTTACAATAAAAAAAACACCATGTTAATCGGTATCTGTCGTCTGGTTGTTAAACTTACTTGTTTGCCAGGCAACTACGAATAAAAAAACAACACAATAGCTCAGGCTTCTCCAGACACCTACACCAAAGTTGATTATTTTCCAACAACACCATGTCCCAAAGTGATTTATTCCTCTTACATCATAGCAGTTTGCCAAGAATTACTATTTTTTATTTACTGAAGAATGCCACATCGTACTTTTTTTATCCGTTTATAGTTACATTTAATGTCAGGGAAACAAGTTAGTTCCTGTTCTCACTTACGTTATAGCAGCTATAAACAGTCGTTCCTTCACCAGCCTCTTAAAAGACAAAAAAAAAAGTAATTTTTTTGTTACCAAGAAACCTCAGAACGTAAACTGTCGTAAAACTTACTGACTGTTACAAAGCGCGGATACTGGAGACTCTTTCCGTAAATGTTAACTAAATGTCTCCTTACAGAAACCTTCACTGTATTAATGATTATACTTTTAAAAATATATGTATAACAAAATGGATTTTAATCTGTTTGTTATTAGTGTCAGATTATGAGCAGTTTATTAGTCCCTGGAAATGAGCTATTACTATAGAAACAAAAATGTATTAGAAAAAACATATTAACATATTAACATATTAGCCTATTAACCAATTTTCTGCACATACTTAAGTCACGTGTACTTTTTACTCACAAATTCCCCATTTAGTTTGATTTGGGCTATTGTAACATGAAACTGAACTAGTTTACTAGTTAACCTGTTATTGATAATTGTATACTAACACCTAAAAATGACACAGTTGTCACTAATTGCCCCACGCCCTTCTTTTCCCAGTGTGATGTGTCGCTTGTTTTGTCGTATGTGATTTTGTTTGTTACTCCTGGTGTGTTCCACGATTGTGTCCATGTGTTCCGGGTTAATCCTGTAATAGGTTTGTCTATGCATAATACCACTTCACTGTCTCTACACGAAGTCTTTCCATCATTTTTATTACATTAAATCTGATCTTTGTTTTTCAAAGATGTTTGTTTTCACTTTCCTGATTATGGATTATCCCTGTTTAATGTTGTCCGCCTGCTTCTTGACCTATACTACAGACACTGCTAATGATTTTCAGGTTGTCTCTAATAAAAAAAACATTTAATATGTTTACTGATTTGGCTGAATTCCCTCTAGGCACTGAGTTGAAGGTTAAAAGCCTTGCTGAAGGCCAAACAGTGGCACTCCTTGTACTTTTTCACTAACTGCTGAGCTGTCACTGACCGGTACTTATCCTTTCATGAGACTAATGACTTATCAGGATGCACACCAGAAGCACCGACAATTACCTACGAGGTTGCTGTGAACTGAATCCTAAACAGGCTGAATGATTCTCGCCATGAATACTTTCTATACAATTCCACAACTTAGTGTGTCTCAGACTGATGGGTGACCAATTAGGCCCTACTTCTACCTACTGGCAAACAGCTTAGACATGTTAACAATAAAAAACACTTCAGGCCTGATGCAGCGTTTGCTCATTAATGCCAATCAAAGCAATTGCTTAATTGGTTTCTTCAGTGGTTGTTTATGGGGTTTAAAAGGTCTTCGTGCCTCATTGGCCACAGCAGAAACACAGAGACACACATTTGTGCTCTCCTGCCTCTGGAACTTTCTCATTTAGCTGGCCTAGCTAATGTCTGTAATTAAGCATGGATAGAAAGCAATCAGAGCCGCACCCTCAGGCGAGCCTGGAGTTGCTTTTAGCACTTATGGAAACTCTGCATCTCTCTCTTTTTATTCTATGAGTGTGTGTTTGTGGTTTAAAAGGAAGCTTCTGAGCTTCTGCAAATCCACAAATGAGGGCAATTGCCTAAAATGTGTGAGACTGTAGTTCACAGAAAGCAGTTACGCTAAACCCTGTTTTGTGTTTACCCCCAACACCTGCAGTCAGTCAGAAACACCAGTCCTTCATATTCAAACATGCCTGTCCCACACACACATACACACACACATACACACACACACACACACACACACAGGTATTTTTCCCCCGCATTAGGATTTAAGCAATGCAGCAGAGAGCTGCCTCCGTGCCAACGTGAGTAAACGTGTGTGTGAGCGTTCACGTGGGAGAGATTCAGAGCTCGACTCTGAGCGTACCTTGCAGTTCTTGTGACCTTTCATGAAGTCTGTGTTTCATAATTCAGAACCAGAATTTCTAGTTGCCAGCTAAATCTCCACTGAGACACACAGATTTACTGACCCTATGTTCAAATATTGTTTTTAGTAGTCCACTAGGTTAAGTTGACTTTGCGCGGTATGATTTTCAACCCAATTTTGTTGCCACTAAATTCACCAATTCTTTGGTCGTGAGTTGAGATTGGTGTCTTACATACGTAACATAACGTGTTGACAAGAAAGTTCTCAGAGTGTGAGAAGTTTTACGCCGCTGCAACACAATCAGAGGACGGTATAGGAGAGACGCCAAACTCACAGGACAGCTACAGATACGGTAGTGGCGATGGCGAATCGTAAACCACCGGACAGAAAAAAATCTCCTTATCACCTCAAGCCGAATTTAATTTCTGCATGAACATAGTCATTTTCTTTAAACACAGGTCTATCGTTAGAAGATCTTCATCGTGTAATCTGACGTGGAGCATGCACGCTATCGTTATAGAATTTGGACAAGATTTAATTAGCGATCTCATACAGTACTGAAATCATGCAGTCTGAACCCAGTGTAAGATGTAAACTACTACCGTGTGCAGTACAAGAGGACCAAGGAATAACAGTCAGTGAAAGACACTCAACCTTGGCATCAAGAACAATGTCATTGAACCTGGGTTCTTTTTCCTTTAAACCTCTGCATGTCATCTTATTGGCTTGTTAACTGGCTTATGTTTATATATTTGCTAGCTTACATTTACATGTATCCATTTGCCAAGTACCTTTACCAGTGTGACAGCAAATCGGAGCAATGGAAGGATAAGGATGGGAGCATTAAGAACACTTTTTGTAACATTTGACTGCAGCTGTCAATAAAGTCTCTGATCAGAGGAGAAACTCCGGACTCTCTGAGGCACCAGACTCTGCTAAAAAAAAAGCTGATAAACACCACCAACATCCAACCAATCAGGACACACAGTTCTCTCAATCATGCTGCTTATCAATTCAAAAAGCTTCTCGTCTTACATTAGCATTCAAGCGTTCTAGCCTCAGCAGTGGGATTTGGGGAAGTAGGTTTGGAAGAAGGGAAAACTGAAAAAAAAGGAATGTTTGTTTGTTTGAATTTTGAGTTTCATTCGTTTTCCAAAATCTAGTTGCATGTAGGAATTATAATCGATTCGAACACAGAATAAGCGTTCTGTCCATATCGCAACTTACACTTGCTCATTACACTGATAATATCTAAAACACACACATCCTTTTTATGTAAACATTTTGTTTTGAACTTTATTATAAGCGCCGCTGTAAGAGGCGTGGCCACACATAGGTAGATTGGTAGATCACATGACCACAAGGTGTCTGTCGTCCGTACCTGTGCTAGGAACTTGATAACGTCCCTAAAACCCCTGAAAGTGTCACTACCCCTGAAAGTGTTCTGACTCGTCCTTTTAAATATTTTATTGTTCTGAGTTTTAATCTTGTTTTCGTTTCGTCTGGAGGCGACAGAAAGGAGTGAGCGCTTTCCTCCTGAAGAAAAAGTGCAAGACCTCTCTTCCCACAGGATATAACATAATCTTCACTGACATGTCGGTTCAGACGGGATATACATTACCTGGGGTTATTTCTACTGCTCACTTTACGGAAGGTAAAATACGGCGTAAATCCTTCCAGACATGTGTACGCGCAGTCCATTAAAATGACTGACACGACGGGT
The DNA here is from genome assembly GCA_033441845.1 of Pangasius mekongensis. Taxonomy (NCBI): domain Eukaryota; kingdom Metazoa; phylum Chordata; class Actinopteri; order Siluriformes; family Pangasiidae; genus Pangasius; species Pangasius mekongensis. Next base: position 634,347 of record JAKKZJ010000026.1, on the reverse strand, counting down.
TCGGACTACAATCCCAGAGGTACTCTGGTAATAATCACATCACACACCTCTACATGGAAAACTAATCCAGTCCGAATAGGGCTTTAACTTTAACTTAAGCGCTAAAATCCGTGAGAACACCTTTAAACCTTTAAATCCAACAGCGACGTTCTGGCAGTTGGTGTATTTTTAACTCATAACCGTTTAGTCTACTACAGAACCTTAATCGCTTAGGTACCAGTCTCATCAACGAGTGATCTTTCCAAAAAAGTTAGAGAAATAACAGAATGAAGTTGCGTCAGCTGGCATGTCACGCAACACCTAATTGTAATATGAAAATGAAGAGCTTCAGGGTTGCACTACAATGACTTCTCAGTAGTCTCCAGTTATGCTGACTTGATGACTCCAAGTATTTAATGCACTTCATGTAAGCAAATAAAGCAGCGGCATTCAACTAAAATTCATGACGGCACAGTTACGTTTAAAAAAAAAAAAAAAGGTGACCGAATGGTGACAACAGTTAATATATAGTCATTAACGATTAGTTTATGGCTTTGAGTAATAAAGTTAAGCCCTATTCATACTGGATTACTTTTAAGCTTGGGTAATGTAATTATAACTGGTGTGTCTGTGGGATTTTAGTCCTGTCCGCTTAAAAGGACGTGTCAGAGAAGCAGCTTTTCTGAGGGATTTAGATAACATATTAAGTAAGTTACAAAATACAGGCAGGGTGTCCGAAAAGTCAGGAACCACTGAGAGTAAAACTACACATACTTAATCTTATATTTATTATTTACAACATACGTATACTCTACATGTTCATCCTTACGCGCTACGCATTTTATCAGCCGCTGTATCATGTTTTTGTGGATTTCGCTCAACATATTCCCATTGGTTCCCGACTTTTCAGACACCCTGTAATCAGTCTGTATTAATATGAATTAATAGAATTTTTAGCACATTGTGAAGACACGCCCAGCTCTGTGATTTCTACAGAGATCAGTTATCCCGTGCAAATCCATCGTAATCATTACAATCCTCTGGCAACGTTACCTGACAAACAAGTGTCCGGAAATCTTATAGCACTCTTAAATCGAAGTGGTTATGTTTTTTTCATTGTTTTGCACCTTTAATATGCTTTAGGGACAATAATGGCACACTTTTCTTTCCATTCGTCTTTAAACGTACTGTTTTCATCATCGACTTTTTACAAGTCATGTCATCGGTTCACTAATCAAACCAGAGACGGAAGCTAAAAGGAAAAAAGTCTGAGAAAACTCGCACTTTTCTGACCTGATGTCTTTAGCTCTCTCGGTAGCTAGGCTCTGGTGCGATGAGCTGCCTTCTGCTAAATAATTTGCGTAAATGCATGTGATTGGATAAAACTGAAAAAGGAAGATGAAATACTTT
>JAKKZJ010000026.1:596900-610827 GCA_033441845.1 Pangasius mekongensis | reverse complement strand
ATCAGTTTAACTTTACTGTTTATTTTTACACTTTAATTTTTATCAGTTTAACTTTACTGTTTATTTTTACACTTTAATTTTTATCAGTTTAACTTTATTCTTTAACTTTACAGTTCTTAAAAACAAGAGCTCCATGAATAATTTCACATTGTTCATCACAAGGCGTATATTAAAGGCCTCACCATGTAAATAAAGCAAACCAATGGAAAAAAACATTGTAGCTAAAAGATAAAACATGGTTTTTGAGGATGTGTGATTTTTTTTTTTTTCATTTTTGTTTCAAGTAAGAAGAACGTTCTATTTCTGGTACTTCTGCATTCTGTGGTAATGACGGAGCTCTGAGGAAAGCTTCATTTTCAAAATGATACCACAACTGCAAAATGAAAGCAAAGATAAGGAACAAAATGACATGGGACACTCATGTCAGGTGTGAAGACACGAGCGAGAGGTATCAGATCAACACCAGCATGATGATGAACCCGCTTCAGCTGTGTGGACACAAGCTCCGCCCACTAACCCCTTAATTACACGTAATACACATACAACACACTCCTGATTTACCCTCATGTACACCTGATTTACAGTAAACACGCCATAACTCATAAATCAGAGTCAATAAAAGAAAGCCAAAGTCCAAAATTTTAGGAAAAAAGTCAATCTAGCATGCAAAAATAAATTATTATATAAGAATTATTGTAATCTTCACGTATGAGCCGATGTGTTACTTCACTTGGCAGTTGAGAGGTTTGCCCGTGATGGACACGTCCCGTAGCTGATGAAGAGATGACACTCATTTACTGAATTTATGATCTCGGTGTTATCTTGTTGCTTAAACAGAGCATATTGTGAGATAATAAAACAATTTCTAAGCAAGTGAAACTGCAAGTGACACACTGGCCATAATCCTCACATTCACAATTAAATAAACAAATAAATAAATACCCACTCACAAAAAAATAATCCCCACATTCTCAAAAAAACATATACATAATTAATGATCTTTCTAAATACATTTCTAAATACATTCTAAATAAATAATACTCATGTTCACAATAAGGAAGTAAATAAATAAATACATAAATAAATAAGAGAAATTTAAAAGAAATGAAGCTTTAAGGCTAAATATGTCATATGTGCACATTATGCACATAAACATGTCATTTGTATGTAATTACCAAATTCATACTTTGTATACGAATCATAGTTCATATTTCAGACATTTTCTTATTTTCTTGTAAGTTAAAAAGCCAGAAAATTAATTTGGCCACATTAAACAGAACGGTCCACTGTTACTCATCCCCGGATCATTCCAGTCCTATTTTTAAACACGTCCTTTAATGACATGGAAGCGTGTATCAGCAAGTCCACAGAGGGAGGAGTGTGTGTGTGTGTGTGTGTGTGTGTGTGTGTGTGTTCAGAGACAGAAGTGTTCAGTGTTCAGGGATCAGCAGGACCAGGAGGCGACTCGGCAGCAGGAAGGATGTTACTGAAGTGATTTCCTTCATGATTTAAAAGGGTTTTAGTGGCTTTGTTTTATCGAGCTAGCTAAAGAGAAGTGAAGTTACTTCAGGTGTCGTGTGTGTGTGTGTGTGTGTGTGTGTATAGTTGATGAATACTAAGCAAATAGCATCATCCAGCATTGTACTGTTTCGAAAAAAAAACAAAAAAACATAGTCTTCTGTGGTCTGATGCCTCAAACACTTCATTAATAAAATATTAGAATGACCTGTGAGCACAGCTTTGAGCTTCAAGGCTGGACTTCTGTAAATGAAACGTGCACCGCTGCCCTCTGCTGGTCCACCGCACTCACTGCATGAGTATACAGTACCATAGATTTTCCACCGAGCTCCGTTCTGATTGGTCAGAATATATTTTCCGTAAGAGCAAGGCTCAGACAGAAGTTCCTGCTGCAAGGTTTATATTAATGCGCTCATTCTAATACACTCACGTTTCTATAGTAATCGTTGCCCTGATGACGTTTTCTGTAAGGAGATGTTTATTTAACGTTTATGGAAGGAGTCTCCAGTGTCAGAGTCAAAGCTGGAACTAAGTTTTAAGGGTTTTTTTCTTTGTTTGTTTTATTAACTTAAAAAAATAGCGTAGCCAGTGAGGGAACGACTCTTTTCTTGATTTCCTGGAAGGTGCGAATTTGGGACTTGCCAAACACGAAGTCGGGCATTTTGAGTTTCGCTTCTTCTCCTACAAATTTTGTGCATTATGAAATCTGGCTCACAGTGAAGGTTGTGAGATCAACGCTGAACTAAACCTGTTTCGTGTGTTTTTAATATTCAGGACATTTCATCAATAATCTCTGAAATTTGAACCATTACACACAAACACACACACACACACAAAAAAAAAACTTAACAACTTATTAAAAAAACATACATGGTTCATCTGTAACACAAAGTCACCAAACAGGAAGCGAGGTCATATCACAGCAACGGCTTGACGTATTGCCATTAAATTTAGCACGTCTCCATGGGAACAAGCGCTGATGATCCCAGTGTTTTCTGGTCTTCCGCTGTCACTAAAGGGTGGAGCCAAAAAAGTGCTTGGCCCCCTTAAACACTGCTTGCAGCTATATGAAAATTAATATTGTGGTACATTTTTATTGTACTTTTAGTTTAGCTTTGAGTGGATTAATAATTTCTTCGGTTTCATAATTCTGGAAGAGAGAGGATTTTGAAACCAGATGCCTTACTGGTTGTCCAGAATGTGTACAGAGTGTAAAGAAAGCTTCCTGCGCAGCCGAGTCCTGACCTGAGGGATGTTTTGTTCACCGATGGGCAAATGTGTGAATTCCCCGCTGAACTGGATTGAGAATATTACGTGGCTACGTTTGTGTTTTGATGTCTGGTGTTTTAATTCAAGTTTCTTTCTGAGTGCTTTGCTAATTACGAAATACGCTCGGAACGAGACTTACTGAAACTCGTAAGGACTCTCTTAAATTTTCCCGACATCCTCACCACTTCCTCTTTGGGTGTCGGATGGTGTTACTGTGGCACACTTCAGCAGTTTCGATTACGCCAAATTTCAGCCAGAAGCTACAGGCCATTATGCCACAGTGCAGTTTCTAAGCAGAAGGTGAGGATTCATTCTCTGTAACAGCAGCTCTTACAGTAATTCAAAATCTAATACATTATTAATGGCAGAATCTCCATTAATTATAAACGTATTAAAAAGAAAAACATGAGTAAGTGATAAATAACATGGTGAAGTTTTCTGTAAGGAGATGTTTATTTATGTAACATTTATGGAAGGAGTCTCCAGCGTCAGCGCTTCGTAACAGTCTGAGGTAAAGCTGTAACTCTACTTTTTTTCGGACATCTTCAGGACAGAGGAGTTTACGCTTCTTTGCGGAAAGGCTGTTGATGGAAAGACTGTTACAGCTGCTATAACATAAGTGAGAACAGGAACTAACTTGTTTCACAGATGTTCCACAAACGTAACTATAAACGGACCAAAAAAAAATGGCACCGTCTTTAATAGATTAAAAATTGTAATTGTTGGTTTAATTGAAATGCAGTGGTGTAAGTGGAATAACACACTTCAGACTGTCCTGTTGTGGGAAAATAATCAACATCGTGGTGGTGTGCGTTACCACCCTGAAGAACCACCGTGTGTTGTTCCTTCCATATGCTAATGTTTTAAAACAATCTTCACCAGGTGAAGCTTACTTACGAAAAATGTACATCAATGTATGCAATTAATTAAAATTGAATTAAAATATGTATTAATATTTTTAAATAATTTCTTCATTGCTAATCACCTGAGCGCTGATTAGCTCTAGTTAACAGGCTACTTTTGTCATAGCTAGTTATAACAAGCTAGCAACGTTAACACCTAACATATTTTACTCTAGACATTGAGCAAATCCGATTAATTAGCATTAATTTCTTACCAGCGTTTTTGGGTTAGTGTTTCTCCTCCGCTTTGTGTTTTTCGGCCGCAGATAGATATGAGCGCTTCGTAATCTCGATCGCAACCTTCTGACATCAGTTACCTAATTTAGTTACGTAAATTGCAGTTCCTATTCTTTTCCGCACCACAAGGGGCGCCATACTAATCCTACTCACGAATACTAATCAGTGTGAGTTGATTTATGGTCAATTTTAATAACTAACTTGCCACGTCTGCTGAATTTGTTGCTTAAATAAATATCTACAGTACTGATGAGTTCTGTCACATCATTGCCTTGTAATTCCTCCACCAACCACCAGAGGTTATCACAGCCCAAGTTCTGACTGATGACACACACACTTCATCCTTTTTGTCTTATATCTGTGCATCATGAATTTTATTCAGGAATGGGATCGACGTTAAGCTAAAATGTTCCCACTTGTTATTATGGATTAGCGCCAAAAGACAGAGCGTGCTATTCGGCTGAATTAACGTTAAATTAACGCATGGTGTAACTCTAGAAGATCCTGTTGGCTCAGTGTCCTGTCATTGGCTAAATGGAGAGAAATTAATGGCATGTTTCCTGATGATTATAACTTTGTTGTTTGTTTTACGATGTTGATTACAACATCGTAAACAAAGCTTAACAAAGTTAGCTAGCTAAACGTGTCCATTACAAGCGACTCCTCAGTAAGAACGTGGACTAGATCTCTAGGTTTAGCTAGCTGGTTTCTTGATGTCGATCTTGGGTGAGCTGTGTACTGTAGGCTTGTTAAAGCAGTATAGTTTAGACGTGTTAGCTAACTAGCAAGCTAAACCTTTTAAATTAGTTAACGAGCTAACTTCACTGATATATCAGAGTTAGCTGCTTAGGGGAAATGAAATTTGCGCTGCAAAGACGGAGCGACTCGGATCAATTATCCGTCCTAACTGTCTGTAACAACAACTTCTTTATTCTTCTGTTGTCTGTTCTGAGAGAAAAAACTTTGAAAGTACGCAGAAAAAACGAATGTGTTTACGAACACTTTTCTGATTCTGACTCCCAACAGCACGACACGACATTTTAGAAAACATCCTGTATAGCAATTGTGTTCTATTTTGCTGCTAAGATTTGTTTGTGGTTTCTCCTTAAAAGCCTTACAGAATAGCGTAGAATAGTGTAGCGTCCATTTTACGTTAATTAGAAGAGTCAAGAGAGAAACTCTCAGAGTTCGGAGCTAATCTTCAGTCGTCTCTGAAGCAGCTTGAGTGGATTTTATGCTAAAGTAGAAAAGATCAGTCTGGGTTAAGACACGAGCTGAATATGATCTTTCATATTTACGAGGACGTCCACGACTTTTTCTTTCTAATAAAAAAAACAACAACACTTGATTATTAACATGAATCCGGCCATTTTAACACTTCCAAGTTTTAAACAGATTGCGTTCCCAGACTTCAGGAGCAACGTCGGTAATTCTCGCCACCAGAAACAGACGACTCCATCTTGGAAAGGTCAGTGTTTATTCTGGTTTTACTGCTTTTCTTGTCGTTAAGTTGTGAATCTGGCTGTGCTGGGCGCGTACAGATTTCAGATGGAATTGTGGGCGGAGTGAAAGAGCATTGGGGGCGTGTCTATAAAATGACTGACAAGAAGCCAAACACAAACAAGAATTCCGGACTGTAACGCAGTTTTCCAAACAGCTTTCCTCAGCCACGTAATACACTTAATGCTCATGAGGCTTAAAACGTTATTTTTTAAAATCCTGTTCTACAGATTATTAGCACTAGTAAGAATAATTTTTTTAAAACTTTCTTTTGCACCTTTAAAACCACTGAGACAAGATGTAACCTGAAGTAAGGTTTTATGCCAAATAATTCCTAAATTAAGAATCGTAACGTAAGGCATCGTCTCTCAGGGTACCGATGACATCACTGACGCTGAAGCAGAAAGAGAGGAAGAAAGGAAAGGTGGCCGTATGACAGCAGGTTTCATTACGAATCCTACGTCGTATGCAGTCGTGAGTCGTAAATGTACAGAATTCTGCTTTTATCTTTATTTTGCCGTAATGTATACGGTAGGAAGGTAAAAGTGAAAGGAGTGTGATTTGTTCTGGAAGTAAAAAAATAAATGTAACTGAATTGTTTGTGCCACATGAAATTACTGACCACAAGGTTTTACTTCCTGTTTTTCCTCTTTTCAAATCCAGATTTTACACCATTTATGACACGGACCACCGTCAACAGCGTCCTTTCTTTATGTTCGTTGAAAAATGTTCACAATTTTATATTTTTAAATACAAGTTATAAATCAACGTTTCAGCCATACTTTATGATTAAAGACAGCTTTCGGTAACGCTAAATACGGAATCGTTTAGCGACACGATTGACTCAAAAAATTCTACACAGTGCATCCCTGATTGGATTTATCTTCAGTTTTTAAACGCTTCAAAGAAAACGGTGTGATAACGATCTGCTAATTATACGATGAAACGTACAGGTAAACCATTAGCTAGCTGAGAGAGCTAGATTAGCGCTAGCTGAGATTTGCTGATGTTATATTTTTACAGTATGCATTGCTCTGTATTAAACGTTACGTTGGTGTGTGTTGAATATATCTAAGTGCCGCTAAAGTCTGTTGCAAACTCTGACGATAATGTGGTGGGCGCATTTTTGCTAGCTAGCTAATTGTGTATGAATTAGCATGAGGTAACAAACCTAGCAGGCTACTGAAACCCCAGCGGTATTTGGCTAAGTTAGCTGGCGAGGTGGTGGCGATAATGGAGGTGGTGTTCATTTGTAAAATGGTGAATTATTAAAAAAAATTCAAAATTAAAATTTTATTTGCCACATACACAGTACGACTTGCAGTGAAATGCTTTATACAACTGTTCCGACATAAAATAAGAAAATATAGAAAAATATTCAATATAAAGAAAAATATATACATAAGAAATATATATATAAAGAAAAATATAAAGAAAAATATATACATAAAAAAATATATATATATATAAAGAAAAATATAAAGAAAACTATATACATAAAAATATATAAAGAAAAATGTAAAGTAAAATAATAAATATAAAGAAAAATATATACATAAAAATATATAAAGAAAAATGTAAAGTAAAATAATAAATATAAAGAAAAATATATACATAAGAAATATATGAAGGGATTAAAAACAGTGTATAATAATAATATAATAATAATATATATATATATATAAATATATATATATATGGACATATGGATGGTGGCAGCAGCCTGATAGTACAGATATAAAGTGCGGATATGTGCAGTTTTGTGCGATGAATAATATTATATAATATGATGTAATAATATTACTAGTACTTAGTGTGTTTTCTAATCATTGTGTTTTGTGTGTTTATTTTTGTTTTTTTCGCGCGTACATTAAGCACATGCTCGCTGGTCACTCTGTACTAAGAGCGGTGATCTTTATCTTAGTTTAAATGACGATTGTGCGTAACTCCTGATCAGCCAAGTGCAAAGCTTCCTCTTTTCAAATCCTCAAACCGAGCAGTGAAGTGAAACAATTCAACATGTCACAAGGTTCATATTTAAAAAAAAAAAAAAAAAAAAAAAAAAAAGGTTTTTCATGATGTAAAAAAATGAGAAGATCTTATTTTAAACTAAATGACTTCTATCCACTGGATAAGGACTAGCACTTTTATTTACTGTGTGTGTGTGTGTGTGTTTTTGGATTTTTGTTTTTTTTTTTATTTGCAGTTTCAGTTCTTCCTGTGATGCAAATCTAATTTCATGCTGATGTTCTGAGCTTCTCTGCAGGAACAACACGCATCCGACATGACAGCAATCAGGTAACACACTTAGCTGCAATGATAAATGCTATTTCTAAAACTATGATAAAACTATTTCTGTTTTTGTTGTTTTTGTAGTTAGAAAAATGTCAGCAGGATATAAAAAATTAACTAAGCTAGATTAGGATTATTTACACTTTTAACTGTATTCACAACTAATTACTAAACATAATTTTATAACATTTCTTGCAGTTAAATATTCTCCATTAAATAAAGCATATTGGATTAAATGCGATTTATCACTTGATGACAATATAGACGCTGATAAACATTTTCCTATTTTACAATATATGTAAATATCTTACATCTTACATCTTAGCAAGTGAAAGTATACGGTATAAGATCAAACATATCCAGAATTTCCTATAATATGATGACAACAAACCAAAAATATGAAAACTCACTTATGACTTTTTCCAATTTCAAGCTTAGAAATTTAGAATAAGAAGATTTAAAGCCTGAAATAGATCAAAGCATCTAACACCAGGCTGCAGGATATTATATTTATTTTAATAATCTCGAAATACGAAATATTAAATAGACTTTCCCATATTCAATATATTTTCACTTATTTTTGCCAGGTACATTGTTTATATTGTTTACATTGTATAGTACGTTCTTCTCATAAAAGTGTACCAACCTGGAAACTTCGAGTTAAATAAATGCACTTAAATCTGAACTAATTGTCAACGTCTATTTACAATATTACAATAATTTGATTAATATGCTATAACAAAGTTTAGAATTTAGGTTTAATCATTTTTGGATTTTAGGATTAGGTTTAATCTGGTCTTAAGGAATCCAATAATACTTGTTATTCAATTTACAGGAAAATAAATAAGTAACCAGTCTGTAAAATAAAAAAAAAAAACCACTATTATAAAATATAAATGTTTACAGTAATGATGTCATGAAGCGGTAAAAGAATTATAATAGAGATGTCACAATAACACTTTTTCATTTCCGATACTAATACTGAAACTTTGAATAGCAGCTGATATCGATATCCATCTGATATTTTTTTTCTTTAAAAATGACTAAATATATATAATAAAATCAATTTTAACAAACACCGACAACATAAATGTTTACCAAAAAAAAGCTGACATGATCGCATATTTGCTTTGCTGATTACTTTCCTTGTTGTTGTTGTTGTTGTTGTTGTTGTTGGTATTAGGCCACACAGAACTCATTTTTATTGCGTGAACCACTTTAAACTATTTACATTAACTCTGGTAGTCAAGATGAGATTTGTTACAGGATAGGTTCGGGGTTTTTTTCCTCCGATATCTGATCCACCATTTTTTGTCCAAACACCGATCCTGAGTATGGGATTTAGTGCCACCTCTAAATTATGTTTTTTGCAACAAAATACTATTTGTTTTGCATTATTCTACCTTATGTAATGTAGTATACATTTTCTGTAGCTAAAAGTTTTCGTTCCGTTTCAGCTCCAGGTTGCATCGCGACAAAATGTGGAAAAGTTCAAAGGGGGGTGAATACTTATGCAAGACACTGTATGAAAAACTTTACGTTTAAACAGTTTATATAAACGCTGGGTGCTGAAGTGACTTTTCCATTTATGAACCAGTAAATTTTTTATATTCTGTTTTCCGACTAGCCTGAGAAGAGTGTAGTGGTTGATTTCGTTGTTGACTTGTTCAGGACTGAGAAACACCAACAAGGTCACAAAGTGGGGTATAATGCAACGTTCTGCGCTTCTCTTTCAAATGTAAAAAAAAATCGCCTGTGTGTAGTGAGAAACGTACAAGATGGGGTTTTTCAACAACGTCTAGATCACTGCCTTTAAACCTGAAAATAGGATAGAAAATAAGGACTGAACTGCATGTTTCTTTACTGTCAAATAAAAAATAAAAACACTAAAGAAATCTAATATGAGTCGTGTATATTACTGTATGAATAGTCCTAGTTGGAATTATCACATTAATCACTGGTTTCATTTAACAAAATGGCTTCCACACTCATTATTCATCAGCACATAGAATAGCACTTGATCCAGCACTTGATGCTCTCTTACAGGTTCAAGTTCAGACTCGAACATCACTTCCTGACCTTGTTGGTGGGTCTCGGCACAAGGTGGTATCCCAGTGGTTTATAACAATACGAACTGAATCTGTTTTTTTGGCAGGATGAAGGTGACACTGTCCATATTTATCGGTTTTAGCCTGACTTGGACTCACACTCAGACCTCCGAGAGACCAAACTGTTATGAATGCGACGAAGATCACTTCTGCAACTGTTCTGCAAAGAATCTCCACCGTGTACCCATAGTTCCCGCCAATGTTCTTTCTCTTGACTTGTCCTTCAACGAGATTGAGTCCATTACTCAGAAGGATCTGACCATGTATAAGGAGTTAAGAACTTTAAAGCTGCAGAATAACAAACTCAGCATGATCCACAACACAGCATTTAATTCCCAGAGCAAACTGGAAGAGCTTGATCTGTCGTTCAATAAACTGCAAAACATTTCTTCACTGTGGTTTTCTAAGCTTCGATCTCTGAAACATCTGAACATCTTGGGAAATCAATATACAACCTTGGGATCTGTTGCCCTGTTTCAATTTGTCGAGAATCCTGCACTGAGAACGTTAAAATTTGGTAACCCTTCGATCAAGGATGTAAAACGGAATATGTTGCGTAAGATTAGACAGCTGGATGAGTTGATGTTTGTCTGTCGTAACCTAACATCTTATGAGAATGGAAGCTTCCAGACAGCTCATCCCATCAGGGCGGTTTCAGTCAGCCTTCAGGGGTTGTTTCAGGATGATCCAGAGCTCGTATCAAAGATTCTTCGAGACGTTTCTCACCCTGAGACATCACTGACCATTAGAGATGTTTCACTGGAGACAAGAGAACCCATACAAGCCATTAAAGAGGTCAGAGAAGGTTGCACCAGAAGCCTCACCTTTCAAAACGTAAGCACAACTGACGAGGGAGTCACCCACCTTCTAGAAGTTTTGGATGGCTCTCCGATGTCTTACATCGGTCTTGAGGATATTCACCTCAGAGGTCGTGGTTGGTGGCAAAGAGCTCAGTGTTCACACTACGAAAACCTGCACACGACTTTTATCCGCAACTTAGAAATCCAGGGCTTCTTCACTTTTAGCAGCATGATACAGTTAACATTTCTGTTGAAGCATCTCACCAAGATATCCGTTATCAACGGCACCGTTTTCGTTATTCCCTGCACCACCACCTATTTTCTGCAAAAGGTGGAGTACTTGGACTTGAGCCAAAATCTCCTATCAGATATCACCATGCAAGAATCTTTATGCAACGGTCACTGCATCATGCGCAATCTTAACACACTCAATGTAAGTCACAACTCACTGAAATCTCTCCATCTCATGTCACGCCTGGTCACGTGTCTCCACAGGCTCACATCGCTGGACATGAGTCACAACAACTTTTTGAAGATGCCACAGATTTGCAATTGGCCTGCAAGTCTCAGGTTTATGAATCTCTCTGCTACAAAACTTCATCGCATAACTCCGTGCCTACCTCTGAGCCTGACTGTTCTGGATTTGAGCCAAAATTACCTGACAGAGTTCCACCACCATCTTCCCAACCTTATGGAGCTCTGGCTTACAGGAAACAGGTTTATTTCCCTCCCGGAAGGTGGACGGTTTCCCAGCCTACGGATTTTGCTCATTCAAAGCAACACATTGAACGTATTCAACAAAAGCGACCTGATGGCATTCCAGTCTCTCCAGTTCTTGGAAGCTGGTCAGAACAATTTTGTCTGCAGCTGTGATTTTGTAGAATTCTTTAAAGGTCATATTGACCAGTTGATTACTCTAAGGGACGGACATCGCAGCTACGTGTGTGACTCTCCTTTCACGTTAAGGGGTCGTACTATCGATAACGCTCAACTATCAGTCTTCGATTGCCACATGATCCCGTCAGTATCCGTCCTCTGCTCTGTGATTGTCCTCGTCCTAATCGCCATCGGGGTCACCTGCTACAAACTTCACGTCTTATGGTATCTACAGATGACTATGGCGTGGTTAAACGCGAAAGGTAAACCAGCCATACACAGAGAAGGAGCTGTTCTTCGCTACGATGCTTTCGTATCGTACAGCCAGCACGATGCAGAGTGGGTCGAAGAAATCCTAGTGCCGGAGTTAGAAAGCGCCGAACCTCCGGTTGCTCTGTGTCTGCACCAGCGAGACTTCCTTCCAGGCCGCTGGATCGTCGACAACATCATCGAGTCCATCGAAAGTAGCTATCGGACTCTCTTCGTCCTATCAGAGAACTTCGTGACGAGTGAGTGGTGCCGCTACGAGCTGAACTTTTCGCATTTTCGGATCATCGACGAGCACAACGATTCGGCCGTCCTGATCCTGCTGGAGCCTATCGTCAAAGAGACGATTCCTAAGCGTTTCTGCAAATTGCGCAAAATAATGAACTCCAGGACGTACCTCGAGTGGCCTCAGGACGAAGAAAGGCGAGAGGAGTTCTGGCACAATCTCCGAGCTGTGCTTAAGAGGGAGGACGACTGATACGCCTCGGATCACCCCTGTGTCAGACTGGAGACTCATTCTGTATTGTCCATTATTAAGGCTCTGAATTACGTCAGTGCAGAAGCTTCATGAATTCTTACCAATAAAATGCTACCCTGTAGCATTCAGTGTATTATAAAAGCTTACTGACTAATTTAATCTAACATAATCGAGACCGTTAGAGTTTATTATTCCTATGCGCTTGTAAAGATGAGACTTCTCTCAAACCTAGACTCAAGCTCTGCCTTAAATCTGATAAAAATCTGCTTTCAATAAATAAACGTTTTATCCATTTAAGGATCGTTTGCATTAGGGGCTTTCCTTTTATTTGTCAGCTTCCTCATAAAATAGAGAACATACCACACACACACACACACACACACACACACACACACACACATAGCCCTTATGAGTAATTCTTTCGTTATTTCCTCAGTGGTAGATTCTACATGATAGTTAGATTTGCACTCTCTCATTTTATTGCACGAGTGGAAAGATTAATTCATTAATAATTCACTTGTAAAAGTAAAAGCAGTGATGGAGGAAACGGTGAGTAAATAAGTCAGCTGGTGAAAAACTTCTGGAGTAATTCTGGGTTTTTTTTTACGTCTTCAATGTTGTATATTTGAGGAACGCATTTCTGAACAGTGACGTTAACTAACCAAGTGAACACCATCTCCATTATCAACACTATTCTGACACACTACCTAGCATGGAAGCATGCAGTGTGCTCACCATCTAGTGCACTATACTGATGTATACTATTACATAGTGCACTATTCTGGCACACTGTGTAGTATGGAAGTACTGTAGTTACCCATTAGGTAGTGCACTGATTGGACATGCTATCTAGTGTAGACATATGCAGGTTTGCCTCATCTAGTGCACTATTCTGGCACGCTGTGTAGTGTGGAAGTACTCATTAGATAGTGCACTGATTTGACATACTGCCTAGTATGGAAGTATGCACATTTTCCCAACAATCTAGTGCAGAAGTATACCGTTTGCCCATTATGTAGTGCACTATTTTGGCATGCTATTTAGTGTGGAAGTATGCAAATTTGCCCATTGCATAGTGTAATATTTTGACACACTGTCTATTGCGGATGTATTTCACTATTTTTACAGAGAGAGAGAGAGAGAGAGAGAGAGAGAGAGAGAGAGAGATTAAATAAAACTAGAATACTACGCCACCTGGTGGGCAATAAGCTGTGTTCCACATAATCTCACCATTATAAGCACTAACATTCCTTCAGTACTATTCTATTTAGTACAGTAGTACACTAGTATACACGGTAACCCAATAAGTAGTGCACGCACTATCTAGTGTGGAAGTATGCAGGTTTGTTCATTAGGTAGTGCACTATTTAAAGAGAGAGAGAGAGAGAGAGAGAGAGAGAGAGAGAGATACTATGGAAGTGGAAGTATGCGGTTTGCTCACCATCTAGTGCACTAATTTGGCACACTATCTAGTGCGGAAGTGTGCTGTTTATCTATTAGGTAGTGAACTATTTTGACCTACTGTCTAGTGCGGAAGTGTGCATGTTACCCCAGGAGTCAGTGCACTATTTTAGCACACTATTTAGTGCGGGACTGCGCATTTTGGTACCTGAACTCGGACACATTCGTAAAAACCACATTTTAAAAAAATACATCATTCTTCTGATGTTATCATACACA
>JAKKZJ010000026.1:530020-544679 GCA_033441845.1 Pangasius mekongensis | reverse complement strand
ACTTTATATACGGTATACGGCACACACCTTACCTTTTACTATATATAATCACTACTACTTTATATACGGTATACGGCACACACCTTACCTTTTACTATATATAATCACTTCTACTTTATATACGGTATACGGCACACACCTTACCTTTTACTATATATATAAGTATCAGTATCTATATACTGGGGTGTAAATGTTATTATTCAACCCGTTAGAAGTGAAAAATACTTTACTGTGTTAAACTCATTCCAGGACTGAGTTTGTACAGCCTTTAATTTAAATTCATTACATCTGCTGCAGTGTGGCTACTAACGTGTGCCTTTATAATGGACAGACAGACAGACAGACAGAGAGAGAGATAGATAGATAGATAGATAGATAGATAGATAGATAGATAGATAAAACTACACACAGTGTGAACAGCAAGTCTAAAACTAAACAAAATCATACAAAAACTACCACAAGCAAATGTTTGACATACCATAGCAACCACCTTGAACACCACAGAAACTCCCTAGCAACACCATAGCAACCACCTGGAACACCACAGAAACTCCCTAGCAACACCATAGCAACCACCTGGAACACCACATAAACTTCCTAGCAACACCATAGCAACCACCTGGAACACCACAGAAACTCCCCAGCAACACCATAGCAACCACCTGGAACACCACAGAAACTCCCTAGCAACACCATAGCAACCACCTGGAACACCACAGAAACTCCCTAGCAACACCATAGCAACCACCTGGAACACCACAGAAACTCCCTAGCAACACCATAGCAACCACCTGGAACACCTATCCCGTCATCTTCGTCTTCTTCCAGAGAGAATAAACTCGACACCAAACCTTCACCTACTGGACTACTGTGCCTTCAGAATATATAATGAATGATTTAATAACAAACAAACAAACAAACAAACAAACAAGCAGACACTATGAACAAATTAAACTGAACTGAAGCCTAATAATAATAATAATAATAATAATAATAATAATAATAACAACAACACATTTGTTCGATTGTCGTCTTCTCCTGAGTTTATGGAGCACAAACTCGCCACCTACTGAATTACTGTGTCTTAAAAAAATATACATATATAAATAAATTCATTCATTAAAAAAACATGAGTTTTTAGGGTAAGTTCAGAAAAACGTGACACAATGAAACAAACAAACAAACAAACAAACAAACAAACAAACAAACAGCTTTAACCCGCGCTCCTCACAGGAAAAGGTTTTAATAATGTGTCATTTTATTTCGCGAGTAAAATAGAAACTTCAGTCATACTGATACAGAACATATGATAATATGATAATAATGTGTCATTTTATTTCGCGAGTAAAATAGAAACTTCAGTCATACTGATACAGAACATATGATAATTAACCACAAACGTTTTGTGTATGTTGTGTATTACACGTGTGTATTTTATTTAACTGAAGGAAATCTGGTTTCAGGTTTTTTTTTTTTTTTGGATAAATTATTTTCTTAAACATGTCGTTCTCATTAAGAGTCCTTTAACTCCGTGCTGTTCTCTGTAGGTGTAAACTGATAGATGTTAACGTCCCCGTTCAGGTATCCGGTGAGGAGTGTGTTAGGCCCCGCCCACCGCGCCAGGCGGCACACTTCCGCAGGCTCATTTGCATACGCGCAGGCCACGCCCCCCGTGAGCTTCCAGATAGCCAGACCTGACTGGTAAACGCCCACGAGCACAGATTCACACACATCACCGTCTATCAACCTGGGAGGAGAGTTAGAGAAGGAAAGACATTAAAGATTTTATAATTCAGAATAAACAAAACATCCATCACGCTCCGAAATCGTCATGTCACCTTCCCAAAGATCTCATCTTTCATCTCAAACAATTACAAAAGACTAAAACTACTGCTCTAATATGTTAGAAATCGGTTTTGTTAATATTATCGTTCTGTATTCTAGCTTTGTTCTAATAAACTGTTTCTTTAACAGTAATCGTTTTTGTTTTTGACCACAATGGTCTAGCACAGCTGTCATCAACATCTGGATCCAGAAAGTATTTCGGACCGAACCAAAAAAATGGCCGTACTTCAGCGCCTGCGGTTTAAACAACCATTTATATAAGTTATTATATTTACAGAAAGCAGCTCATGAAGAAAGGAAAGAGTTTATCAAATTAAACTGCATGGCGTATCAGTTATATCAGTCGTGGGAATCGTAGCTGGACGCAGTTTCTGTGGGTTACAGACTCTTTCCTGCGCTTTACCGCTCTGTGGGAGCCGACGGGGCGGTGATGGTGAGGGAGAGAGGGAAGAAAGAGAGAGAGAGAGGGAGAGGGAGAGAGGGAAGTGAGGGAGAGAGAGAGAGGGAGAGAGGGAAGAGAGAGAGAGAGAGAGAGGGAGAGGGAGAGAGGGAAGTGAGGGAGAGAGGGAAGAGAGAGAGAGAGAGAGAGAGAGAGAGAGTGCTTTACCGCTCTGTGGGAGCCGACGGGGCGGTGATGGTGAGGGAGAGAGGGAAGAGAGAGAGAGAGAGAGAGAGAGGGAGAGGGAGAGGGAGAGAGGGAAGTGAGGGAGAGAGGGAAGAGAGAGAGAGAGAGAGAGGAGAGAGAGAGTGCTTTACCGCTCTGTGGGAGCCGACGGGGCGGTGATGGTGCGCAGAGTGAAATGTTTTCCTGTGAGCGGATTCGTGGCGATCAGAGTGAAAAGCGAGGAACCGGTTTCTTCATGGCACGCACTCGTCTGCTGCAGTAACACACACAGTGCACCCTGGGAGAGAGAGAGAGAGAGGGAGAGAGAGAGAGATAGAGAGGGAGCGAGAGAGGGTGAGAGGGAGAGGGAGAAAGAGAGGGTGAGAGAGAGAGAGAGAGAGAGAGGGTGAGAGAGAGAGAGAGAGAGGAAGAGGGAGAGAGGGTGAAGAGAGAGAGGGGGGGAGGGAGAGGGAGAGAGAGAGAGAGAGAGAGGAATAGAGAAGGGGGGAGACAATGAGAAAGGAAACATGGATAAAAAATAAATAAACGTGTGCATGAAACTGTAGAGAAAATATGAGCCGTGCTGTTACTGATTAAATACAGTATTATACTGTAGTGTGTGTGTGTGTGTGTGTGTGTGTGTGTGTGTGTGTGTGTGTGTTGGGTGAAACACAGTGACACTATCTGTATCTGTATCCAGTGGGCGTGGCCTAAACCGGCTCTGACAGTTCCTCAACCTCAGCTACATCACTCCAGTTCATTACTGAGTCGAGGTGTGATGACGTGCCGTGATGAAGGCATCTGAAATCCAAACGTTTCTACTTTTCACTTAAATTATGTGATTCGGGGTCCACACCCCTACCCTGCAGGAGTATCCTCTCAGACAGGTTGCCGTGGAGACGCTCTCCGCCAGCCGAATCGTCTGAAGCAGCTGGCCTGATTTCATGTTCCTGAGGTTTACAGAGAAAGGCATAAAAAAAGTTTTTCACAGAATGTACTGAGCGTTGTTAATCAGAAATAAGACGTCAGTTCGAGTTCAGGTTCACCGAATGGACACGACGGGAATCAGAAGCAGAATTTCTCACCAAATGAGGAGACTCTTCTGTTCGGTCCAACCAATCAGAGCGTCTTTTTCCCTCTCCACCGCCACCAGGGTCTGAATGGTTTGAGAAGTGGACACCAGGGACAGAGTTTCTGTGATCCTGCAGAGAGCGAGTCACGACTGTCAGAGCTGCTGTTATAGGCATTTAAACCACACCTTCTGACCAATCAGAACCATGTGTGTGTGTGTGTGTGTGTGTGTGTGTGTGTGTGTGTGTGAGCATTACCTGCCATCCTGAGCGAGTGTAAACACCTGGACGTTCTGCTGAGGTCCCGGAGTGGAGCAACACGCCACCCTGTGGTCCGAGACAGCGAGTACAGCCTGCAGAGCTCCTTTACACAGCTCAGCCTGAGAGAACTCACTGTCTGTACTGGGGCAGTACAGTATCCTACACACACACACACACACACACACACACATACGTGATCAAGCATCTATGAATCTATCATTTTTAGTGATTTGTTTATGAAAATTAAATCTATAACCACTCCTCGCTGATCTCTACACTGCTGTGATTATTTGAAAGCAGAGTCTGTGTTGACGCTTAAACACAACAATTATCACTGTGCTGTACACAACATGCACACAATTCCCGCAACATAAAATGTCAAGAATTCAGGAGAAGGGTATATATATCTCCAACAAGCTCAAACTAACTCTGAAAATTTCAATTTATTAATTTATTACCAAATAATTACTGTCAACCTTAACAATTCAATTATGGGTAAATTTCTTCATATTTGATAATTGATAACATTAGACAGACAGTAGATATTTGGACTAAATGTGTGGTTTTGTCTGAGTGTGTGTGTGTGTGTGTGTGTGTGTGTGTGTTACCTTGCCTCTGTGATCTCCAGCCTCCCCACACACACACACAGCAGAGCAGAAGAGTCAGGAATCCCCTGAAGAGAGATCACGGACTGCACATAAACACATTCAGAGCTCAGAGGCAGAAAATTATCGAATGAGAAATAATTTATTACTTAAATCAGTAACTCAGCAAGCCAAAACAGAAATATATTAAAGACCGACTACATTAAAACATAATGATGTAGCTGATTATAATTTAAGAGAGAAATTATCATACATACTGACATTACACGTCAGAAAGGAAAGTGTGTGTGTGTGTGTGTGTGTTTACTTGTGTAAAGGTCCAAGTGTACAGAAGACTCCACTGCTGAACTCCAGCTTTCTGCTTCCAAACACACACACTCCACTCTCCGGCCACACACACACACCAGTCATCAGACGGCCATCGCAGCAGACACACATCCAACACACACCCTCCGTCCAGCGCCTGAAGAGGGAGACAAATACACACTGTAATTTTAGACAATTCACAACATATAAGCTATACTGTGTAGATATGTACCAGATATACTCAGGTTATCTGTAAGGAGTAACACACTAGGGGGTGTGCTGGATTAGAAAAATAATAATTGGTGGAGTTTCCTTTAACCTTCAACCACGTTACTAAAGACATTATTACCTTCAGCGTATGAGTTTTCCGGAGAGATCCACAGGAAAGGAGTTCCACACGTTGACTCTGGGAATCTCGCGCGAGTGTTTGACTGGTAGCCTCGCTATCTTCTCTCTGATTGGTTGAGACACCAGGAAGTGCAGATGTCTCATTGTTTAACACATTGCCGATATCTCCACATGGTGACGTTTTGCTTGTTGGTGTTTGGGAAGGAAAATCCAGGTCAGAGAAGGAGTAAGGAGGAAGTTCATCAGTGTCTGGAGTCTTCATTTTCAATGCAGGTTCATTTGGGGGGCCATTCTGGGAAAGAGGGGGGTTATTTTGGGAAAGAGGGGGGTTATTTTGGGAAAGAGGGCAGCCATTTTGGGAAAGAGGGCAGCCATTTTGGGAAAGAGGGGGGTTATTTTGGGAAAGAGGGCAGCCATTTTGGGAAAGAGGGGGGTTATTTTTGGAAAGAGGGCAGCCATTTTGGGAAAGAGGGAGGCCATTTTGGGAAAGAGGGGGGTTATTTTGGGAAAGAGGGGGGCCATTTTGGGAAAGAGGGAGGCCATTTTGGGAAAGAGGGGGGTTATTTTGGGAAAGAGGGCAGCCATTTTGGGAAAGAGGGAGGCCATTTTGCTCCGTTTCTGAGCAAATCAGGACCTCGTTTGTCAGTTTAGGAATTTCTGCGTTTTTGTCACGTGTGCTCATATTCACCTGCGTCAATCTTTTCTCGTCAGAAACGTCACAACCTTGTATCTCCACTTCAGCGTTCATCAAAGCGTTGTTCGCCGGTTCAGGTGTTTCAGCCTCCGTTTTAGAAACGTCAGAGCTGTAACTCCTGCTGTAGGTGTGCTCGGAGACATCACGCCCCCGCATCTGCACTTTCCGGCTGACTGAGACGCTGCTGGGTTCCTCGTCTTCGTTTTCAGGTGCTCCGTTATTCACTTCTACTCCGGATCGCTTTGAAGCGACATCCTGATCAGAAGGCAAGAGAAAAGGCGTGAGCTCTGAGGAAGGGGATGCAGGAAACACGTCGGGGGTGGCACCCAGCGAGATGAGAGAAGTATTGTGATCAGTCTGGGTGTGCGAGGTCAAGGACATGCTAAGGTTTAGCAGTAAACTCCTGCTAGCTGAGTGTGTGTGAGGATCATCTGGCTTGATTTGCTGTGTGTCTCTGTTGTGGAGCATTTCTGCTTGGTTTGTGATAGATCTATACAAAACATCTTCAGCTTCTCGCGTCTTACCGAGCGCTTGGCTCGTGATCTCGCGTTCTGATTGGTCGGCGTTGCCCGTCTCCGCCCGCGAACGCTCAGTCAAAGGAAGACTACTTTGCGGTAATGGGTCCAGAACAACCTTCTCGTTTTCTACCCGTCCACCTCCGGGAACATTCGTGCTCCCGTTCTTTCTGAAGCACGCGCTGTACGCGACCGACTCAGCGTTTGAGCAGGACGAGCAAAGCCGCTCCAGCTTCAGCTGGCCAAACTCGTCGTCCGGTAGGTGGAAATCCTGCACGTCGAATTTCGTTAGCAGACCGCTGGGGCTTCGGAAATCCTTCGTTCTCAGAGCTTCAGCGAGAGCCGTTAACGGAGGCAGAAGATGCGAGGAATCTGGAAATGAAGCACGCGCAATCTCATATTTACACGTACGTTAGCAACATATGCGCAACGAAGGATGCAGAAACGCAGAAAAAATTATTTAATGTCTTCAAAAATAAATTAACACTGAACACGAGAAGAAAATGGTTTTAAATGTATAACTATAGATTTTCTTTTTTTTTTTTACGATTTTAAATATTCCAAATAAAAAAAATCATATCACGCCGATATCCTGGTAAAATTTTATTATATGCTTTTCTGCAATATCGTGATATCTTTAAAAAAAAAAAATTTATAGATTTTTTTCTAAATTCGTTTTCCTTTTCAGCGTGCAATAGTTAATTATATTACACATTAACACTGCGTTTTTAGTTTAAAAAAAAAAAATGTCCGTTTTGCTGGAAGTTTCTCATCAGTCCTTAATATCGTGATTCGTGCTGCGTATCGCAGAAAGTCCTTAGTATCGTGATATGATATTTCGGTCGTATCGTCCACCCTTGTTGTGTATCATACTTAAATGATTTTAAATACATATATTTATATATATATAAAAGATTTATAAAGAAGTTACCATTAACGCTTGCAGGAATCTGAGGACGAGACACGCCAGCCCGTCCACGCCTCTTCCTGAAAATCGGATACACTTCGGAATCTGGCGAGAGCTCAGGGCTGAGGTGAGGTGGGGAATCCGGAGCGGGGTGTGAGCTCGGTCTGGGAGACGGGATTGGCTCGGATTCTTCCTGCGGGAGGGAAGACGGAGATTGGAGGAGGGACTCGGACTGACCGGACGAATCGGACTCGCGGGTTCGCCTGCGTCCTCGCCGTCCTCTCGGACCTCGTTTTTTACATCCGCTTTTATCAGGCGGTTTCTCGGACGCGGGAATCGAGGTGACGCGACCTCTGCTTGACCTTCGCCTGCCCCGCCCGTTTGAGAGCTGGCTCTGGATCACAGCGTTCAGATCCACAGAGCTGTGAGCCGACGCCATTCGCCTGGTGGTACGAACGTAATACTCAACAGGAAACGGCAAACCTTCGATTAAGGTGCAGGAAGTTAGGAAAGCTGCGCTGCCTGGACTCTTCTCTGCGTCGTGAGCGTTCCCGGAGCAGGACTGACTCGCCGTTTCGTTGGATGCGCTGGAATGATCACCGGAGCTGGAATGCGAGGAGGTTGACGGGGAATGTCTGAGAGCTGATTGGTCAGCAGGAGGGTCGTCAACTGCTAACAGCTTCGTTCGTGGCTGGTGGACAGAGGAACTCTCCGCTGCTGAGTGCAGGACTGCTGGTGCATGGTTCAATCCGTCCTTCAACGTTTCTGTCTTCTCCCCATCCTCCTCTTCCTGCTCCCTTTCCTCGTCGGTCCGTCCTCTCTCCACGTCCTCATCCTTCCACGCGCTGGTCCGCTCACTCTCGCTCGCCGTCTCCCCGCGCTCCTCCCTCCACCTCTCCTCCGTTCCCTCTCTCGTCTTTTCCTGACTCTCTTCAGTATCAGACTCTCTCTCCCTGATCTGCAGACGCAGGCGGCTGCGCTTGGACCGGAGACGGTGAGCTCGAGACGGGCTTCGATTACACGCCAGCGCGGAAAACGGAGAGGCGTCAAGAGGCGGAAGATGGAAACGAACCTTGGCTGAGAAAAACACACACAAGTAGCTATCATCATCTTCATCATCATCATCATCATCATCTTCAAATAAGAATCATTAATAAAATACAGTGTATACGAAAAAAGATGTTTATTTATTTAACGTTCATGGAAGGAGTCTCCAGTGTTAGCGACGTGTAACGGAGAAGTTTTGCGACATCTTCAGGACAGAAGGGGGTTTGCGCTTCACAGTAACGATAAATGGATAAAAAGTACACCAGGTTGTTCCTTAACTAATACAAAAAAAAAAAAATATATATATATATATATATATATAAACGTGGCCAAAAAGGAATAAAACAATTCGGAAAACAACTCTGCTTTGTTGATTATTTTCCTTTAACAGCACTCCCTGAAGTGTGTGTGTGGGTTTTTGGTCCTTGTGGTTATTTCAGTATTTAATAAAGTGAGTCCACTTTTGTTTTTCTTTAACCACAAAACTATAAAATTTCTCATTTTGTCTTACAGAAGCCTGAACTCATTTTGCATTTCAGCATTCTGAAGTTAAATTCTCAGACTTCTACATTCAGTACAATACAAATTAATTTTTCTTTAATTAAGAATTCATCAGGATAATATGTAGTGTGTGTGTGTGTATGTAGTGTGTGTGTGTGTGTGTGTGTGTGTAATACTTGTCGTCTGAGGACACTCACTCGTGTCTGAAGGAACGTTCCGGTTAGAAAGCTGCTCCGGGGAGGAAGAGGAGTTTTGCTCCACTATGGCTGACGCGCTGCTGTGCAGCAGCCGGTTTTGCTCCGAGATCGTGCTCAGGACATGCTTCCGTACCGCCTCCCTCCGCTCTGCACGCTAACACACAATCACAACACAATCACACGCACAATCACACGCACAATCACAATCACAATCACACGCACAATCACAATCACAATCACACGCACAATCACAACACAATCACAACACAATCACAACACAATCACACGCACAATCACACACACAATCACAACACACAATCACACACACAATCACAACACAATCACACACACAATCACAACACACAATCACAACACACAATCACACACACAATCACAACACACAAACAATCACACACACAATCACACACACAATCACACGCACAATCACAACACAATCACAACACAATCACAACACAATCACAACACACAATCACACACACAATCACAACACAATCACACACACAATCACAACACAATCACACACACAATCACAACACAATCACAACACAATCACAACACACAATCACACACACAATCACACGCACAATCACAATCACAACACAATCACAACACAATCACACGCACAATCACAATCACAACACACAATCACAACACACAATCACAATCACACGCACAATCACACGCACAATCACAATCACAACACAATCACAATACAATCACAACACAATCACACACACAACACATAATCACACAATCACAACACAAACACAATACAATCACAACACAATCACAACACAATACAATCACACACACAATCACACAAACACAACACACAATCACAACACAATCACACACAAATCACACACACAAATCACAACACATAATCACACAATCACACAAACACAACATACAAACAACACACAATCACAACACAATATCACACACCTGTACACATGGCTTAAAACATCATACACACACTCACACACACTCACGCTCACACACTCGCTCACACACACGCTCACGCTCACACACACACACGCTCACACACATGCTCATACACACACTCGCTCACACACACTCGCTCACACACACTCGCTCACACACACTCGCTCACACACACACACATACACTCGCTCACACACACACACATACACTCGCTCACACACACACTCGCTCATACACACACACGCTCACACACACTCGCTCACACACACACACACACACTCGCTCATACACACACACGCTCACACACACACACGCTCACACACACACACACACACTCGCTCATACACACACACGCTCACACACGCTCACACACACTCGCTCACACACACATACACACATACACTCGCTCACACACACACTCGCTCACACACACACTCGCTCACACACACACTCGCTCATACACACACACGCTCACACACACTCACACACACACACTAAGATAAAACTCATCTTGGTCTTTTCAGATTTCGCGTCTTCAGGAAAATGAAGCGGATGAGTGTTTGTACTCAGAACGTTATCATGAGCCTCATTTAGAACACTAAGGAATCTTTTTTTACACTTTACACATCATACAAGTTTAATTTGCTATTAATTCCGTCTTCTGTTAGTGAAATGTGTCTCGACATTTAACGTGAGTTTAAAGGAGAAAAGATCTGCGACTGCACGTGCCTGTAATCTCTGCGCCGTTCTCTCGTACTCTTTCTGCAGCAGCTCCAGTCGCCTCTTCAGCTGGGAGAAAATAATAAATAAACAGATAACAAATATATAAATAATAAATAATAAATAAGGTGCACTGACGCCACGGATGAGTCGATACGTCACTATATATATCTTGCTTAATATTACTTTTCAATAAGGTTTTTTTTTTATTCTGTAAAGCAATCAGTTATCCCAAACCCCCAAGCATATTATATATTTATACATTATACACTACAAAACCATGTGTCGAAATTATTGGCACCCCAGGGACATTGTTCATAACACGTGCTAATAGTTCTCATATGTGGTTTTATTAATAATATATATTTTTATCAGTAAGGGTTTTTATTATTTATAAGAGTTTTAATATTATTTTATTAGAAATTTATATAACATAATGAGTCTTAATGATTATTAACGGATTATTAGGCTGCATGTAAACAGATAGTGAGTCGGATCATTTCACTCAGATCAACAATAAGAGCCGATTCTTTCGGCTCGGATATTTATTTTCTCTAAATCGTACAAAGATGGCGTTGTTTTGACTATTTATACATCATTTATACATATACACTTATTTATACACTTATATATATCTTTGCCTAATTAGGTCTGATATTGTTTCATGAAATCTTACTCTACATTCATCAATTCTGAGTCGACTCTCAGACTTCACCCGAAAGAGCCGACTCAATGAACCGACTCATTCGCGAATGACTCACCACTACCTGTCAGAATCTTTAAAAAACATTTTAGCTTATTACAAATTTTAAAACACTTACTTCTTCTTTATCTTGGCTCGTAAAACTTTCCTCCGACATTCTGACTATTTTTCCTGTAATTGACATAAAAACAATTTAAAATAAAAATGTGTAACTGATATGGCTTTTCCTTCTAATTTGGGCTACGTCCCAAATTAACTCCCAGTTAGACACCTAGTGCCCTACACACAGCGCCCTAAACAGTTACACGTCATACCCTACGTAGCGCACTTACAAAGGGAGCACGGCGCTATTCAGGACACGACCATAGCTGAGGCGCTAGGCTGAGTTTACTAGCTAGCTAACAGCTAACGACAGGCTTTAAAGTGTAGCGCGAAAGAAAACCAGGCAAATACCTGGCTGATAAAGTTGTTCTACCTAACTACAATCATGACATGTTGGTCAAAAATGTCAGTTATAATTCAGTTAAGAACAATATTGTAAATCTGTGAAGTCGATAAACGTCTTCCCGGACAGCCATGACAAATTTCCCGCGACTGGAGATTCCAGGCAAAAGTAATCGATAACTAGATGTTGAGATGTGTGAAAAACTGTTGTTAACAAGGTTTGTTTTTTGTTAACTTGTTTAACTCTGCGATGTATAGCTATTTTATAACAAAAATATATTTATGTTTATATATTTTACGCTCTGTGATGTCGGTTATATTTTGGAATGTAATGGAACTGTTATCATGCTCGATGCTTGATGTCTGAGTTCATTATCTGGTTAATTCCTGTGAAGTATAAACTCCATTTTGTGCCAAAAATTAATAAACGAAAAGGCAAATAATCACAATAATAAATGATATATTCCTGAGGCATGAGGGAACATTTCTTAATTTTTGTCTTTTCTTTTATATTTGGCGTGTTTGCAGTTATTGGTTAAATAACAAATTAAATAAGTTTCCATCAAAACCCTTTTATTCAGTAACAGCATCTCCTCAGTAGTAGACAATATATAAATTATACAATAAATGTATTAAAGTGTCATAAGAAAACATGCAAACATTCATGTGAAGTTCCTTTCTAATTCAGATTACATTTACAAACACATTTTTTAATGGGAAAAAAAAATGACCCAGACAGTGGAAACTGTTGAACTGCTTAATTAAAAAAGTTTAGCCAAGAATTAAAAGTGTACAGTGTCAAATCCCTGAACAAATTCCCAGAATTCCAGCCCAGACATGTTTGCAATCTAAAGTTTGCTTCGGGAATGATGCCCTGGAGCTCTGACGCTCAGGGAAGGGAAGCATCTAGCTGGAGGTTGAGCTTCATACGATACCTAAATTATCACACAGTCGCCCTGAAAATAATAGCATACGTGCAGTTTCATAAAATAAAATAGTTCTGTATTTTTTAAAAAAAAAATTTTGACCTGTAATTCAAATAATAAGGCATAATTCCATGGAGCTTGGAGGCTGACTTGGAAGTATTTGAATATGAATTTCATATATATTTGAGTTATTTACACATCACGATAAATAATTGATTTTTTTCAGTAGGCTGTTTAATAAATTGACACTTTAACTCCACAACAAGTTTTGGATATTGAACTCAAGTTATATAATTATAAGTCTTCAAAAATTCAACTTAAACTAATCCATTGTCCTGACTTCTACGTTTAACCAACTTGAAATTTCTCACAGTGCAGGTTTCATATCTCATGACGACGACGAGAATGTGTCCTGTAATTATTTGACCTAGACTAAAAACATCAGTACCGATAAATTAGTGGAGGATGTGAGGGTACAGGCGGCTTTTACGTCATGGCACAGGGACACGTGTTGTTATGGCAAGCGAGAGAACGAAAGGACGTCTCATCTGAACCGTAATCCTGAAGGATTAAACGACGCAGGGTCAGCGTGACTGTTCCGTTCTGCTAAACACACACACACACACACACACACACACACACACACACACACATTACAGCTCCTCATATATATTCTAATTCACCACACACGAGTCAGATGGATGAAGATTTTC
This sequence comes from Pangasius mekongensis, assembly GCA_033441845.1. Classification (NCBI taxonomy): domain Eukaryota; kingdom Metazoa; phylum Chordata; class Actinopteri; order Siluriformes; family Pangasiidae; genus Pangasius; species Pangasius mekongensis. The sequence goes on along the minus strand of JAKKZJ010000026.1, from coordinate 531,307 downwards.
CTGAAGTTTGCTCATTTCCAACACACGCAGTTTATCTCTCGTTAGTGAGCAGATGAACTGAATTAACTTCAAGAAAGAAAAGTGAAGCTGCTGAGGAAACGACGTAAGTGATAACAGGAGCTTGTTTTACAGACGTTACGCCACATTAAATGTCACCATAAACGGATTTTTAAAAAAAGTATATGTTGTTTGTTTGTTTTTTTTAAATAAACGGTTGTGGTATAAGAGGAATAAAACACATTTTGGACGTGCCGTTGTAGGAAAATAATAAATATTTGTAACAGTTGTAGAAGTAGCTCCGCTCCTCTGATTATTTTCCTGTAACAGCACGTGCACACACCTATAACACACATTTCCTATAATTCCATACATTTCCTATAATTTTCCTATAACGGCATGTCATACACACTTGTATGAGCAGATAAACAAAACCAAACTTGGCCTTCGTGCTCGGATCGTGTTGTTGTTCGGTGGAGAGGACGGAGGTGTATTCGGGTCACTCTGCGTTGCCATGACGACAGTTAGCTGCATTTTTTTAATATGAATTGAATCCTGATGCTTCTCTCCGCTGATGCAGTGGGAAAGAAAGAATATGATCGCAGCACGTATTCCAATACGCAATATAGCTGATCTTTAGAGCACTTATTTATTAACGATGTTTATGAAAATAGAAATACGGCATATGGCCTCCGCTGCATGTGGAAGTGTAATACAAGTGTAATAACAGTCTTATTCTTTATTCTGCTTATACCTCCACTCAGAAAGATGTAAACTGTATGATTATAAAAAAAAAAAACATCATATAAAGTTATATAATTTGACCTGTAACTTTCCTAATTCCGGAAAAATGAATGTTATTGTTTAAGTGATTTAATGATAGCTGGCTAAACAGATCTGTCCTAATTATGTTAACTACTGAACAATATTATTATTATTATTATTATTATTTTTATTATTATTATTATTAGTGATGGTTGATGGTGATATAAGAGAGACACGCTGACCCCCAGGCTGTTGTTCTTCTCTCGTGTTCGAGTCAGAAACGTGGGTTCTGAGACCGTACAGCGCAACGAGTTATCATAAATAAAGCACGTGATCTGAAAAGCAGCTTTACAGAAATAAATGGATTCAGGATATACATTTAAATGGATACATTTATCCCTAATGAGCGAGTCAGAGGTGACGGTGGTGAGGAAAAACTACCTGAGACGATATGAGGAAGAAACCTTGAGAGGAACCAGACTCAGAAGGAACCCGTCCTCATCTGGGTGACACCCGATAGTGCGA
>JAKKZJ010000026.1:497308-499159 GCA_033441845.1 Pangasius mekongensis | reverse complement strand
GTGTGTGTGTGTGTGTGTGTGTGTGTGTGTGTGTGTGTGAGTGTGTGTGTGTGTGTGTGTGTGTGTGTGTGAGAGAGTGTGTGTGTGTGTGTGTGAGAGTGTGTGTGTGTGTACATACCAAAGCTCATGATTCATACTCCATGATTAAAGCCCCCACTGCTTTTTACACGCATTAAGACTCTCATAAGGAGAATCTGATTTCGGTTTCTGTCCCTCACACACACACACACACACACACACACTCTCACACACACACACACACACACACACACAACAGTATAAAATAACACATTAATAATATTAATAATAATAATAATAATAATAATAATAATAGTTTATATGATGTATAACACTGTGCCCGTGTCTGTGTGGGATTCCCTGCCATTCAGTGTAGGACATCACACACGCTACTCTCACACATCTTCAGTCAGCACTTTATCCCGGTCAGAGTCACGGAAGATCCGGAGTCTATCCCGGGAATACTGGGGCTGAGGCGGGAATACGCCTGGATGGGACACCAGTCCATAGACAATCCGCCTACTAGCAAGTTTTTGGGGGGTGTGAGGAACCCTAAGGAACCCTGAGGAACCCTGAGGAACCCAGAGGAACCCAGAGGAACCCTGAGGAACCCAGAGGAACCCTGAAGAACCCAGAGGAACCCAGAGGAACCCAGAGGAACGCACACAGACACGGGGAGAACACGCACAGACCTGAGCTCAGGGTCAAACCCGGGACCCTGGAGTGATGTGGCAGTGCAACCTGCTGTACCACCTCACTAACACTATTATTATTATTATTATTATTATTATTATTACTGTTGTTGTTGTTGTTGTTGTTGTTATTATTATTATTGTTGTTGTTGTTGTTATTATATAGTAATTGATTATTTGGTTAATTTATAGCACTGAATTGTTCATAATGTTTGTATTTATTATTAAATGATAAAGTGACCATCAGGTTACAGCCAAAGCAGCTAGAGTTCACAATACACAACACTACACAACACTACACAACATTACACTACACTACACAACACTACACTACACAACACTACACAACATTACACTACACAACACTACACTACACAACACTACACAACATTACACTACACAACACTACACAACACTACACAACACTACACTACACAACACTACACAACACTACACAACATTACACTACACAACACTACACTACACAACACTACACAACATTACACAACACTACACTACACAACACTACACAACATTACACAACACTACACTACACAACACTACACTACACTACACTACACTACACAACATTACACAACACTACATTACACAACACTACACTACACAACACTACACTACACTACATTACACTACACAACACTACACAACACTACATTACACTACACAACACTACACAACACTACACCTTAAACCACTACACAACATTACACAACATTAAACTACACAACACTACACAACATTACACTACACAACACTACACAACACTACACCTTAAACCACTACACAACACTACACAACACTACACCTTAAACCACTACACAACACTACACAACACTACACAACATTACACTACACAACACTACACAACATTACACTACACAACACTACACCTTAAACCACTACATAACACTACACAACACAACACAACACTGTACAACACTACACAACATTACACTACACTACACAACACAACACTACACTACACCTTAAACCACTACACAACACTACACAACACTACACTAAATTACACAACACTACACTACACCTTAAACCACTACACAACACTACACAACACTACACTACATTACACAACACTACACTACACCTTAAACCACTACAC
>JAKKZJ010000026.1:489808-492308 GCA_033441845.1 Pangasius mekongensis | reverse complement strand
AGTCTCTGTGTGAGTCTCTGAGTGAGTCTCTGTGCGAGTCTCTGTGCGAGTCGCTGAGCGAGTCTCTGAGCGAGTCTCTGAGCGAGTCTCTGAGCGAGTCTCTGTGCGAGTCTCTGTGCGAGTCTCTGTGCGAGTCTCTGAGCGAGTCTCTGAGCGAGTCTCTGTGCGAGTCTCTGTGCGAGTCTCTGTGCGAGTCGCTGAGCGAGTCTCTGTGCGAGTCTCTGTGCGAGTCTCTGTGCGAGTCTCTGTGCGAGTCTCTGTGCGAGTCTCTGAGCGAGTCTCTGAGCGAGTTTATTTTCCAGTTATAAATATATATTTCCTTCACAGCGCCTAAAGCAAAGAAGCGGAAACAGGACGTTGTCAAAAAGCTCCATTTTGAAGCGGCACATGATGAAGATGAAGATGATGATGATGATGACATCACTCCTCAGGGGTCAGAGAGGACGAGGTAAAGAAACGTGACTCGGCTACTTTACCGCTTCTGCGAATATTCTGAAATATTTGATGATGATTTGTAGATGAAAACGAGGCGCTGTAGGTAAGCGTGCACATAATTATTGGCACCCTTCATGACTGATGTCGCTCAGAACAGCGTTCTCTCTCTCTCTCTCTCTCTCTCTCTCTCTCTCTGTACAGGGCGGGGTTTTCTCTCTCTCTCTCCCCCGACAGATCCGTAGCCGCCGGCCCGCTCGGTGTGTTGGACATCAGCGGTCTGGAAGTGCTGCAGGAATCTCCGAAGAGAGCGGCGGCGCCGCGCCACACGCTGAAACGTCCTCCAGCGAGCGGAGACTTCATCACCGTCACCGACTGCACGGGCAACCGAGTGTATCTCCGCACGAGCGAGGACCAGGACCCGCAGGTGCTCACGCGGAAATACGCTGATACACTGATACATAAACACATCAATACATAAATATATAAACACATTAATACATAAATACTGTGGAAAAATACTCAGAAAACTAAAATGTACATTTAAACATAAAATAGACATAGAAAATAATTCCTTTATTTCCTTCTTCTTTTTTTTTTATTTGTGTTTTAGACAAATGTGATAACTGTAAAACTAATTTTTCCCTCTTTTTCTAATTTTTTTAAACAATAGATTATTATTATTATTATTATTATTATTATTATTGTTGTTGTTGTTTCATACCTCAAAAAGCTGCATAGTCAAACTGAATGAGAAAAATAGATTATTTCTTTATTATTGCCTCTGATTATTTTTTAAAAGTCTCATTAAATATTTTTTTTTATTCAATGTACAGTATATAGATAACACACACACACACACACACACACACACACACACACACACACACACAATACATTTTAATAATAATACATTTTATTTATAAAGCACTTTACATTTTAAAGAAAATCTCAAAGTGCTACATAGAGTCATAATAACATATAGCAATAAATAAATAGATAAATAAATAAATAAAACCAGCTGCCAACTGAGATTAGCACAGAAATTTTAACTCTAAACATTAAAACACTCATGTACATACTCATGTAGTTAATGCGTGATCGCGTCTGAACCGACTAAAAGAATCCAATTTATTACATTTTGTATTCAGACGCCGGATCCGAGATTTTTCCGAAATTCCCAGAATGCACTGGGGCTGCTGGCTGTTCCTGTCGAGGTTCTCAAAGAGCAAGTGTCAGAAAGAGTAAGCACACACACACACACACACACACACACACACACACACACACACACACACACAAAGACAATGGCATGAACCCTGATGTGTTGTTGTTGTTCTGCAGCGTCATCGTCAGCTGGTGGAGGAATCACAGAGATTAACAGAACTCCTCAACAGGTGTGTGTGTGTGTGTGTGTGTGTGTGTGTGTGTGTGTGTGTGTGTGTGTGTGTAATATGTGTATATATGGATGTTCTCAGTGGTATAGTTAAGCGCGTGTGTGCATGTGTGTGTGTGTGTGTGTGTGTGTGTGTGTGGGTGTGTGTGTGTGTGATCAGTGGTATAGATCCTGAACTTCTTGTGGATGAAGTGACAGAAGATGCTGAGGATGAAAACACTAACGCGTCTGATGAAAGCTCCGCCTCTCGACTGTGGGTGGATCACTTCGCCCCTCAGCATTATATGGAGCTCCTGAGTGATGATGTAACACACACACACACACACACACACTCACACTCACACACACTCACACACACACACACTCACACACACTCACACACACACTCACTCACACACACTCACACACTCACACACACACACACACACTCACACACTCTCACACACACACACACACACACTCACACACACACACACACTCACACACTCACACCCACTCACACACTCACACACACACACGCTCACACACGCACACACACGCACTCACACGCTCACACACGCTCACACACGCTCACTCACACACACACACACTCACACACTCACACACACACACACTCACACACACACACACACACTCACACACACACACGCACTCACACACGCACTCACACGC
>JAKKZJ010000026.1:403291-419672 GCA_033441845.1 Pangasius mekongensis | reverse complement strand
TCTGCTAACTACAGGATCACCTGCTAGCAAACATTTAACCAGCACACCTGTGTACCTGCCACCTCCTGCAGCTGAGCCGCATAAAGGACTAGCACGAATTGGAAAGGTCGAATAACAAATTGCACCGGATCAGGAATTATTATTATTGCGTGTGTTTAGTTTCTATCTTTACTTTCGGTTCTCTTCCAAACGCATTTTGGAGATAGAGTAAAGAGTAAATAATCACCTCGCTCATGTTCGCATTTCACGTACACCTTCTACGTGATGTGTTAGGGATGTGTGTGAAACACATCAGAGCAAATGGAGAGCAGCTCTAGGGGGCGTGTCACTCAGGTGCGATCACCTGACTACCACGACTGTCACTGATTGGCTGCACGAATCTACAGTCTGGATGGGAAAGAAATCAGCCCCAGCCTTCTTCATATCATTCGGGGTGCAAATACTCTGCTGTGGATGCTGAAATATGGAAACCGTATGGAAAAGACGTGTTATACAATATCACGTGACAGTGTAATTGGACGATCATATACGCGTGACGCAGTGTGCAGTTCTTCAGCTTGCTCAAGAGAAAATGTTCTTGCGTATCTGATGCACGTTACGGCCTTCTGCACACACTGAGTGTGAAATCCTGCTATTGTGAGTAAAAGAATCAGAAACCCAAGAGAAGAATGCTGAAGTGGTGTGTGTGTGTGTGTGTGTGTGTGTGTGCGCAGTGAGCTGTACAATTGTACAATCCGGGTGTAATTAGCACCAGAAAATCCTTCACATTGTTTTTTTTAAAAAATATTTTTAAAAATAAAAGGACAAAAGGTTGAAAGGAAGGCGCGCGTCGCGGCGTCTCATTGTGCATCTCTTTTCACGGCAGTGACGCTCCCTTCGCTCAAAACAAGGATAACACACGTGTATAGAATCCATTCCCCGAATACCATCATAATGACGTTAAGATTATTTACCGCGGCGTGCACGTTGCGCTCGTGATGACACGTGTGCGTAGAGAAATAACAGGACATTGTCTTGCAGTGCTGTTTGAAAGGAAGCTGCCGTTAAATTGGATTCAAAATCCACTTCGTCTGTTTTCTCGTCCTCTCCTCTTCCCATTCTCCTGTAATTCGCCACGACCAAACTAATCTTTCAGTTCCACAAAATGTTCCACACAGCGTGTTGCCAAGAGGGAAATGCTAACAATACGCTAACAATACGCTAACAATGCGCTAACAATGCGCTAACAATACGATCTAAAAATGCGCACCACGGCCCAAATCTCTTCGACTGAGAGAATTTACCTTCTGTGTACAAATTCATTTTCTACATTGACGTGAAAGTGGAGCATGCTATTGTGGAAGACTCTCTCTCTCTCTCTCACACACACACACACACACACACACACTTTGGAGCATGTTTCCCACTTCTGAGGCACATAATGAAAGGCATCTCTCAGACAGATGTGTTTGAGGACCACTTGAAGCCTGATGTGTCCACACAGCTGGATAGAGGACGTTTCAGTCGTTACCGTGGCCCCTTTTATGAATCCTGTATTATCAGAAATCATAAGAACTGCGCTTGAAATTCTTTCTAAGTTCCCTGTAAGTGTTTTAGAGACTCTAGCAATGCCTCGGTGTGAGCGAGGCGTCGAAAGTCAGCGAGACACTTACAAGAAAATGAAATAGCAGTTAACGCGTGGCGCGTTTAGCGTCCACGGCGACCTGCGCACGGCTTAGACGATCAAATAATCATCGGTTTCTGCCGCTCTGTCCTCGTTTTGCACTCTCACCTCTCTGTGAGCTTGGCCTTTTATGGAGTTTTGTGGGTGTCACTAAATGCAAATGAGCTGTGATTGACATCCGCCGACGTGCATACGTGAGTACGAAGAAAAAAAAAAACAGCAGAAAAAAAAAACGGTTGGTAAATCGTGAAAAGAAATTGATTTGCACAAGAAATCGATAAACGTGTGTGTGTGTGTGTGTGTGTGTGTGTGTGTGTGTGTAAAATGCCTTACGAATGCATTATAACATGTTATTAATGTAGTCATAGGTCACACACACTGGAGGAAGAAATATCTATATACTGTATATGTATGAAAATATATTATGGAAAGTAGGAGACGAGCTCTGATGAGTGCGTGACAACCATGTGACTCTCTCTCTCACACACACACACACACACACACACACACACACAACATGCTAATTATGCAGAAGAGTGTGAAAGCTCATTCACCGGCCAGACTAATTAAACAGCATCATCTCATTTAAATTCGTAATTAAACACTTGAGCATAATCACACAACGCACTACGACTCCAGAGGAATCAATTAAAAGCGTTTGATTAATTAATTTATTCCAACGACATTTGTCCCACTTCCTAATAAATGGATGCTTTGTAGCCGTATAATTTCCCTCCCTCATTTATCTTTCTTTCTTTCTTTCTTTTCTCTCTCTCTCTCTCCCTCTCTCTCTCTCTCTCTCTCTCTGTCTCTCGGTCGAAATAAACGCAGGTGTAGTTTGTCAACGCTGTCTTAATAACGTCTTTTATTTATTTATTTATTTATTTCTAGAATCTTCACTCCATTGACTACATTCACAGGTAAAAGCAGGTGAGCAGGTCACCATCACACACACACACACATACACACACACACACGTGTTTAATACGTGAGCTTCATGTCTCTATCATTCCTGTGTACTGTAGAGCAGTGGAGAATGAAAAACCTGTTTTGACAGAAGTGTGTGTGTGTGTGTGTGTGTGTGTGTGTGTGTGTGTGTGTGTTTTCCGGCGACTGCTCTGAGCCCCAGTGGTCCCATTTACCTAGCGCAGTGTTCAGGTCTGTGATATTAATTAAGATAAATTTACCTCCGTATTCGGCGGCCATGCTATCGCCCCATTTATCAACATTAGCTTCATTATTTCTGTGCACCGGCAGAATTATTACCTTTTTTTCATGTCTTGTTTTTTTTTTATTTTTTTTATTAATATTCATAATTTAATAACGCAGCATTTGAGGCTGTCCGTAGAGGGAGCATCTCCGAGATAAAGCACCGTGACATCCACATCCACATCCACATGCACATGTGCTGTTCCTCTCTCTCTCTCACACACACACACACACACACACACACACACACACACGGAGCTTGTGTTTATCAGAGACAACGACACGTCTGCTGTAAGCGTGTGCATATTTTATTTCATTAAACGTTACGCAGCTTTGTGTAACTGTATTAACACTACGGATGGCACGATAACACGTTCTTCTTTTTCGATACTCATCAAAAACTAGTGAGCTTTTTTTTTTTTTTTTTTTTTTTTTTTTAATTGAACTGAAGCTCTTCACAGTTAAACCCTTTCACCCCCCCCCCCCAAAAAAAAACACTTATATTGCAAACGTAATCAAATCGATCCTAACAAGAAAGAAGGAAAAACAGTGAATAATAAAATAATAATAATAATAATCATTATATAATAAAACATAGAATAGTTGATATGGTGAAGTTTTATGTATTTAACATTTAAGGAAGGAGTCTCCAGTGTCAGCGCTTTGTAACAGTCTTCAGGACAGAGGGGTTTACGCTTTTAACTATTTTAACTATTTTAACTATTTCAACTATTAAGCGCTAATGTGTCGTTCATTAAGAAAGTAAACAGTGGAATCGTTAGCTGATTGCTGTATCATGAGCGGAATAACACACTCCAGAATAAGCTAAATTCATTCGAAAAAATTTTTTTTGCAGACAATAATAATGATAACGTGTGCGGGAGATGTAGCTGAGGTTGAGGAACTGTCAGCTAGGGGTGGGGTCTGTGTTTACTAGGCCACGCCCACTTCAGGTTTAAATCTGCATACAGGTAGTGGCATTGTGTTACACTCTGGGTGTAAAGATTACAGGATGTAATGGAGAGATATTTCAGTTATTCCTTTAGAGACATCAGCTCGGGGTTGAAACCGTAACACACACACACACTCACACACACACACACACACACACACACACACACACACACACACACACACACACACGTGCATCTGAGAAAGCCGTTGTGTGATCTGAAGCAGATGAGACTTATTCCTGACTAAACACATTTGGTTTCTTTCCCTCGTTCATCTCTCTTTCCTCCGCTCTCTCTCTCTCTCTCTCTCTCTCTCTCTCTCTGCAGGTGAGGAGAGCTGAATTGACATTTTCTCTCGTCCCCCTCCTCTCACCATTCTCTGGTGCTGTAATTTGGCATAATTAATGCTAACATTACTGCTGATAATTTAGCTACTTAATTAAACTCCGAGGACTTCATTAAGGCCAGGATGGCGTGCTGGTTGTGTGTGTGTGTGTGTGTGTGTGTGATAGATCATGGATTTAGTGTAGTGCGCCTTCATTTGATTGGCTAATTGTTTCTGTCATTAGATCAGTGGTTGAAATGTGTATACCGAGTAAAAATACTTGCACCTTAAAAATTTCTTCGGCTTGTGATGTTCTTTTTTATCCGTCGCTCTGAAAAGATTTTACGCCGTTTGAAAGATGACGACGTTTTCAGTCGCCGAGAATGAACTAGCTCGCTAACGCTGAAAAGTGACAGAGTTACAGACCAATCAGCTTACTAACCCGTTAAATTATTTATTATTATTATTCGCTTTTATAAAAAACATGAGTGATTTTTTTTTTCCCACACCAGGTGTTTGTTGTACCGGACTGAACCGGATTCTCCGATGCTTACACCCCTGTTCGTTTCTTTTCCGGACTCGAGAACCCGCCGAAACGCCGGCGTGTGCTGATGAACCCCCCGTCTGCGAAACTCGGCTGTAACCCGCAGTGAAGGTAGTGACTGTACTACTGCGTCCTATTCAGGGCTTTTTCTACAAATATTCCACAGATTGGAAAATCATTATTCCAAATACATGAAGTCAGGATGGTTTAATTGCTGTTGAAAAAAGCCGCGATCTTAAAATCCACACCAAATAAATCAGCTGTGCAGAAAGAGCTCCATTTTCTCCTGCGCGGGTTAACGGCTGTCTGTTTTACTAATCACTGTCCAAATGGTGGCTTGAAATATGTTTTCATTCATACATTATTCATGTGTATCACTGGCAGTGTGTAACTTGGCTGGCGAGTTTGAAAGGGCCAATAATTCACCGCGTGCTTGCCTTCTGCTCGGTGACCTCCTGCCTCACCGCACACTCACCGCTTTACCAGAACTGATTAAGAAAGAGAGCTGAAATGGAGGTGCGAAATGACGGCAGAGTGGCGCGCTTTAATCTCCTACTAGCATCGCTGGAGCGTCTCTGGAGGATTTGTCCTAATGCTTGTTTCGTCTGTGAAAACAAGCTTCTGCTTCGTACTTCAAATGTTTACACAGAAATCAGCAAAACTGAAGAACACATCAAGATGACGTTATTATTATTATTATTATTATTACTATTATTAAGTGGGTGAATTCAGGAAAAGCTCCAGATCCTAATCCAGTCCAGACATTACAGCTCGCTCACTCACCTGAGCCTGGTGTGAACACACACCTGCTTCCTGTTTGCTACTCAGCACGTTGTATATTTAAGCAGCTCACGTTTTCCCCTCATTTTCTTCACGAGCGTCTGTTATTTCTACAGCTTTGCGACTTGTAGCTCTTCCCCTGTTAGTCTCCTGGCTTCAGCTTCGACCTCCTTTGCGTTGTGTTTTTTTACTTTAGGATTCGGATTTGCCATTAAAGACATTTTAACTCGTGACTACAGTCCTGTCCGAGTCCTCGTTCATGACCAGGGCATTCGGCTCAAAACACATCTGTAGGAATTTAAATTTCCTGTGATGGTAAATGGGTAAAATGGCAGCATGGTGGTGAAGATCACCTAGATGCCTCCAGGAAGTCAAGGCCTTCCAACAAAGTCACATAGTGATGTATGATGTTAACAGGATTGACAGAAAGATAAGGATTAGCAGCGTGTTGGAGGAGGAGGAGCGCGACGTAGCGAACAATTACATTATTTTCTTTAAGCAAAGGGTCAAAGCTGAAGGTTCACCGAGAACGACAGCAGGAACAAATAAATATCTCTGAGAAACATTGTAGAGGAAGGAGAAGAAAGCTGAATCGCCGTTAGTGTAGTGAATTATTTCGAACCGAATCTAATCATTCACCATTTACACACAAGAAAAGAGCTCACGTGTAACGATTAGGAGGAGCACTTCCTGAATTTTAATTAAAAAAAAGGTTCACAGGGTGTCTAGTTGAGACTAGAGGTGTGTATTGGGACTGGGATCCTATTCAAAACTGTGTCCAGTGAATACACTGTTCTTGCTTGGTGTGTGTGTGTGTGTGTGTGTGTGTGTGTGTGTGTGTAAAGGAAGGTTCCAAATCAGGTGTCTTGTCATGCTGAGTGGGTTTGGGATTATCTGTGTTCTAATTAACACCTGGGCTGAGCAGGTGAGAGAAGGTCTGTCTCAGCTACATCACACACACACACACACACACACACACACACACACACACACACACACACACACACACACGCTGCAGTACGGTGGAGTCAGGCCAGCACACTGGCATGGAAGTCTCTCTCTTATAACAGTAACCAGGATCAAACTGAGGTGTGATGAGGTCGTATTTAATATACCACTAGTGTAACGTAACGCAATGACGCTATCCCCAAATATCAAAATACCCGAAACCGTATTTATTTTCGGATCTAAATCAGAAGTGGGCGTGGTCTAGGACGGAGAAGAATCATTTACAAACATGCACAATGGATGGATAAGTCAATATTTTTTGCAAACGAATTGAATGCTTCCTGGAGATGCTGTACTCGGGGTTAGATAAAATCGCAGAAATGCGTGCGCACCACGGTGAACTTCAACACTCATAATTATATCATATTTTGATATTTAAATAGTATTAAACATTTATATACTATCTTTGTCATCACTGCTTATTGGAGCGTCTTTTTTTCCACTACGTTCTGCTCTACGTTATCAGGACTTTCCATGCTAGTTAGCAGCTGAACGTCCATACTTCATTTTTATGCTAATTACATTTAGCTGCTTTCTGTTTTGCTACTAGCAAACTATTACATTTTTATTTCCAGGGTGCATTGCACATCCGGTGTTATATTCAGGGGATTGTATTCCGGGAACTCATCTACAGCCCCGACGTAACTAAGAGTAGATATTGATATACGTGTTGTATATGATCCTGAGCACTGCTTTAAAGCTTATACCACTTCCACTTCCACTTACATGAACAGACGTCGGACAGCATCTCACCCCCTCCTCAATCACACTCATCGTAGCCACACATTCCTCACAGCCTCACTTTTTTAAAAGCAAGCAGCTTCTCGACTTTATTGAGCGACTAGCGGAGACGAGCGCTTCATTTCCTTAGTGTGCTCTGTGTATATATTTTGATGGATGTAGACAATGAAGCGATGCAGTGTTTTTCTCCACGACTCAGAAGCTAATGGCTAGCTACGGGTTAAGGTTATAGGTTTGTCTATTTAAGTTTAGGCAGAGTGGTGCGGAAAACAAAAAACATCGAGCGAGCGTCAGTTCTGTGGGCGGAAACAGGAAGTTGCGCCGACAGGAAGTCCACTGTAATTCAAATGATCACTCTTTCCAACCGTGCTGAGCAGAAAAGCATCTCACAGCGGGTTCCACTCCTGCAGCCACAGTGCACACAGGTGACTTTTTTTTTTTTTTTTTTTTTAAATATTTACACTAAAAATGAAAAGTGCCACCATTTTATTTGAATAGACCGCAATGAAATAATTCATGTTTATTAACCAGAACCTCTCTGCTCATAAACACACCGCTCTCAGAACCAGTCCCGATGAAGATTAACAAGCTCTTTACAGGGGCAATAATTGATTTAATTAACCTAATTAGCGACGACACGGACAAAAATGTTTCTTCTCGCTTCTGAGCTGCTCCTCCACACAAACCGCTGTCAGGCATAAAAAGGAGTGAAAGGAGCCTATCAGCTATTAGCTCCGATTTGAATTTAACATCAACTGCATGTAGCAGCAAAGAAAATGGGAAGCTATGCCATTACTAGCAAAGCGTTTCAAGGCTACAAGACCTATCAGGCAACTCGAGGCAAGATGATATGATAAGCTCTAATCAATCAGGAGCGTGTAGAAATCCTTAAATGGCTGGCGTAACCTCCCTCAAATTCAATCAGCCAACCTTAGAGGAAGGCCATACAGCCGAGTCCCGTAAGAGAGCGCGGCTCGGATATCACGTAATTCCATCACGGGCGCGTGATGAAGTTTTACACAGCCACTGGAAAGGGAAAACTAAACGATTGGAGGATTTTTTTAATATTGGAAATTGTGGGATATTATATCATTCAATTTGTAAGAGAGGGAGAGGAAATGCGATTACATCGTCTAATGCGCTTTGGTTGAGAGAGGTGTCTCATCTTCAGTGGAAAGCCAACAGAGGGGTTGTAATACACTGTGATTAACTATCTAATCGACTAAACGGAGGAGGATCTGTCTTCATCTGCGCAGACTACATGGACTGAAATCAGATTAGCTCGGAAATCCGAGGATGGCGCTTTGGTGAGAGAAGGGAGGAGAAGGGGTGAAGGGAAAGAAATACGATAAAAGAGGAAAGGAGCGAAAGAAAATGAAGGAGGAAGGGGGGGGGGGTGTGACAGAACGAATGAGAAGCGCACTGGTGCTAAAGTCGAGTAAACGGTAAACACCGGGCTAGTGGGGGAGCGTTAAAAATGGAACACGTGTACTGTTTACTCCTTCGGTTTTTATTTAAACCTGCAAAGTACTTTGTCTCTCGTCCAGCCGGTCGCTGTGCGCGACACACACAATCGCTTTATTTACAGTCAGTGTGGGGGGAAAAAAACTATCACCAGTCGTTCCAACATCACAAGATGGAAAACTCTTCAGTTTGGGCCGTGACTTAGTGGCATGAAGAAGAAGAAGAAGATGATGATGATGATGATGATGATGATGATGATGATGGAAGACGCTCAAATTGCTCAGGCGTCCTATGTTAAGGTCACAGTTGTGTGCATTCAGACAGACAGAGCATGAAACCCACACACACACACACACACACGAAAACATTGCTCTGACGTCTGTTTGCACACACGCATCCATGAGCAAACGCACAGTAAGCGATAATTATGCTTTCGACTACGTTCGTCTTGGAATTTGATCATTTTTCATCATGATTTTCAGAGAGACAGAGAGAGGGACACATGACAAATAGTCCACGCGCTCTGAAACTCACGTCAATACACATGATTCACAGCCTCTGAGTGAAAAAGCAGCACCACATTGAATTATATATCAGTTTCTCCTCACACACACACACACACACACACACACACACACACACACACACAGCATGAAGCCTCAGACACAGCCTCAAGCCAGTCCAGTAAAACAGAAAGATCTCACACTGAGCATGACTTTAATCCTGTCCAGGTAGACACACGGAGAGAAGGCAGGAGACAAATGATGAAACCTGTTCCTGAGCAGAGGAACAAGGCCCCGCGTGAACCCCGCTGACCATCAGGGCAAGACAAAATGGCAGCATATGGCCTCGGAAATATTCACCAGGCACGACCCGTCTCAAACGTGGAGGAGGAAACGTCCGATAAAGACGTGCTGAAGGTGTGAGAAGCTGGGATTCTGGGTTCAGTTCTGCTTTTTATTCAGCATCTAACAGACCTGATGTTTTTGGAGATTCTATCTTGCGATCTGTCGCTGAAAACCTGAAGTACCTCTAGAACCGTACAACCCCCCCACACCCAGAACCCGGTAAGAACCCCCGGTGTAGGAACATCAGCAGCGCAGCACATCCCTGATCCCGGTGTATCATCATAAAAATGAAAACACATCATCATTCCTGGTCAGAAACAGTGTAAAAAAAAAAATAGCAACTCGTTTTTTTACACTGTACCTCCAGTTCTCTTTGCAGAACAGACAACCCTCGCTGCTTGTATCTTGCCCACCCAATCCTACCCCCTCCTGTTTCCATCACGTCTGCGCTGACTGGCGTTTCGTCTGTTTGTTTCAATCGAAAACAGTCGCTAGCTAAATGTTAGCTAAGTGGAACACGCACTAATAACTCGCATTAATAAAGCCAAAACATTTCGAGAGCCACGTCAGCGCATTTGTCCCCCGGCAGTCGAGACGAGACGAGAGATTACTAACGTGAAATGGTGTGAAGGGGGCGGGGCTTCTGGGGCTCAAAAACAACTACTACACGACTGACTGTCGATCATGTCGATTGGCTCATCTGCCAATCATCTGTTTTTACTGGAGGGGGAAAAGAATGGTTTTTGTGCATTTTTAAATGATAACTTCAGCAGAATACGCCAGAATTTTTATTTATTTATTTTTTTAAATGTGCATAAATGTCAGCAAATCCGCTCTGCTTTTTGTTATAGTCGCACGTAACATTCACAGCCTGTCCAAAAATCTGAAAATCATGCACAAACAAGCCATAAAAAGCTGTGTGTGTGTGTGTGTGTGTGTGTGTGTGTGTGTGTGTGTGTGTGTGTGTGTGTGTGTGTGGCTGAACTGAACACCGACCGTCTCTACAGGTCATCTCTAATGTCTTTTCCAGAAATCTTTACACACACAATGAAAGGATTATATTTACGTGTGTGTGTGTGTGTGTGTGTGTGTGTGTGTGTGTGAACGCTGTGGGCAAAAAAACAAACGGGTGCCACTGTTTTATAAAGACACTGACACACACACACACACACACACACACACACACACACACACACACACACACACACACACACACACACACACACACACACGGCTCTTTTAACCTTCATTTTTGACATCCATTTTCGAGCCCTATACATTTCAGATGTCACT
Source organism: Pangasius mekongensis (assembly GCA_033441845.1). Lineage (NCBI taxonomy): Eukaryota > Metazoa > Chordata > Actinopteri > Siluriformes > Pangasiidae > Pangasius > Pangasius mekongensis. The sequence goes on along the minus strand of JAKKZJ010000026.1, from coordinate 408,844 downwards.
TTAGAAATGTTTAAAAAAAAATAAAAACCAACAAATCCCAAACCTGATAACGCTCTTTCATATGATTTTCGATTTTATTTTCTCCCCTGATTTATGAAGTTTGCATCCCGGAAAAAAAACGATCCAAAGCCAAACTGCGCAGAAGTTCTGCAGCAGCTTCCTCGAGTCGATCGGAAAAACATAACCAGACAGTATTTCGGAGGAAACCGTGGAACAGGTACTGAAGAGGACCGAAGATTGAAACACATCATGTTTCAGTTTAAACTAAAACCATAAAACCTTGTTTTAAACCGTGGGATTTTTTAAAAATCCCTTCATATTCTTTTTTTTATGCATATATTCTTCTTATATTTAATATTTTTCTATATTTTCGTTTCTAAAAGCATTGCACTTATTTCCATTTCCATTCGAATCATCCAATCGGTGCCAAATCGGTCATCTTCGGTCTCCGCAGATTAACTTTAATTCGGTTAAATCAGTTAAAAACGTGTACTTTTTAAATACTCGGCTAACTTTTTAAGTTTAAGTTGAATTGAGTAACATTTTGACACTTTAATTTCAGCAGAATCTTTTTTTTAAACCTTTCAGAAAATAAGGTCAGGAACAGCGAGAGCTGCCTTTGTTCTGGTTTGATTTATACTTTATTTTCAAAAAAAAAAAAAAAAAAACTTTATTGATCCTCTTACATGTCATTATTTTACATCTGAAATTCAAACCAAACTTTTTTTTTTTTTTTTTTTTTTAAAAAGGCACAAAAATCCATCACTTTTCGCGTAGAATAATCCAAAACATTCGGCATAGAAACATAAATACTAATAATTTAATTGGGAAACACTAACACGTTCATATTCCATGTACATTCCACATATTTCCATTACATCAGCCATCAAAAAAAAACAACAACAAAAAAACAAAAACATGACACTGGTTCCTGCATCTCCACAAGCTGGACCCGTTCCTCTGCCTAGCGTAAGCTACGGAGTGCCTCCTGCAGGTCACACTCCAGAACTACAGCCAATCCATGCTGGGGATTGAACCGATCAGAAAAAGACTAAAACGATCGGCCAAATCTATATTTAAAAAAAAAAAAAAAAAAAAAAAGAACAGACTCGGGTTTGTGGACGGACTCAATATGTGATTCAATATGAATCGGTATTTCTCTACTTCTCATCACGTTCTCGAAACGCAGTCCTGCAGAAAGACGTCGCTGTAGAGCTCGGCCCTGCGCTTACACGTACACGGAGATCGGAGATACACTTCTGCTGGACGTTTCCCGGGACGGAATATTAATCTGATCTCTACGGAAGGCCATTTGCGCTCAGACGGAAGCCACACGTCGCATAGGGGTTTGTCTTCGTCTTTTTTTTTTTTTTTTTTTTTTTTCTCTCTCTCTCCGCAGCAGAAGCCGCAGTTGCATCATATCATCTCATGTCAGAACTGTGCCACGTGCCGGTCCCTGCAGAACTCCGTCTCCTTCCTGACGGCGTCTAGCGCAGAGCTCAGAGCCATTTAGCCGGGATAAGCTAGCTTAGCTAGCTTAGCTAGCTTTGTATGCGGGTGGCTAGCCTGCTAGTTTGCTAGCGAACAGTTTAAATGATCGTAGGGCACGTCATACTAATGATGCATGAACACCTAAACACCCGCTGTTCTGTAGTGTACCAGTTTAAAGATGGGATCGGATGTCAGGAGCTAGGCTCCTACTAACCGGGAAAAAAAAAGAAAAAGAAAGAAAGAAAAAAAAAAAAAAGATTAGGGAGTTAACTTGTGAAAATGACTTTGTTTCGATTTCTCAGGGAAAAAAAAAAACACACATCTGAAAATACATAAAATCAACGTAAAATCTGTCCATGATTCTGCAACACACACACACACACACACACACACACACACACACACACACACACACACGCGCGGTCAGTTCTCAGCGGCCTCGCGCTTACTCTTCCAACCAAACAACTTGGACATGGACGATCTTTTCTTCTTTTCTTTCTTCACGTCTGTTAGCAGGAAGAAAAGTGTGTGTGTGTTAGTGCGAGTACAAACGTGTGTCATTATGACACACACACAGACACACACACACACACACACACACCAATTTCCTGCACAAACCTTATTAAAAACCACCAAAAGTAGAAAGTGCGTGAAATTAATTTTCAAATGTCTCAAAAATCTCTGTTCAGAAAAGTTGACATTTGCACTCAGTTACAGAGAAAAATCCCAACTTGTGGATCATATTTGGATTTGTTCGATTTTATGCTAAAAACAAACATTAAAAAACACTTTTTTGTAACAGTGCCTGCTATTTTTCTTGAGCTTACTTTTAACACACATTTGTGTAGTTTTTCTTCCCGTGGCGAGTTTATTCGCAGTGAAATGAAGGCTTTAACATCCTCCAAAGACGCGATCGCTGGGTTTTATAACGTTCGCATCTTTCGGTGGCTGAAGCACAAATAACCGTCGACGTTTTGAGAACGTTTGGGTGCAAAAGGAACCTGTGAGGTTCTCAGCTATAACCAGGCGAAGATTACTCGTGTTGTTCGGGTGTTTTTTTTTTTAATCGCTCGCGTGCAGAATCTCGCCGTCAGAGACGCCACAGGAACTTTCGCATTAAAGGAACATTTCATCTGGGGACCCAAAAAAAAAAAAAAACAACCAGCTTTTAGCAGTTTTTAAAAATCATGAATTGCAAATGCTTGTGACTTTTGCCCACGTTTCTGGGACGGCTTAATTGGCTTGGTGAATTATACGTTGTTGTATTTTTTTTTTTTTTTTTTTTCTTTTTTGTGAATATGCATTTCAGAGCTAAAAAGTGTGCAAGTCACCCGGCGTGGACCGATTCCGATAGTTTCCATTAGCAGTCATTAAATCAAAATGGAGCGCATAACTTCCCGTGTTATTCACATTTTGGCCTTTAGGAAAAAAAAAAAACACACTGAATACATAAACACACACACACACACACACACACACACACACACACACACACACACACACACACACACACACACACACACACACCAATTACTGGTAAGTTACTGCGCACGGCTCACGGAGGCGGGGGGCCAAAGTGTCAGCGCTTCCTGTAAAGAAACTTCAGCCTTGTTTTTTTAGTTTTTTTTTGTTTTTTAACCAACTTTCTCTTTCAAAACAAAAAAAACGAACCACTACAAACTGACACTTGAATGCAAATGATGTGGATCACGGCGAACTAAAAGGTTTGGAATGGAAGTGCTTGTGTAATTATCAGTCGTCACAACAGCGCGGCTTTAGGGCCAAAAAAATTAAATATAAAATGTCCGAGTCCGATGGTACGATATCTGAAACAAAAATGTCGACACCCTGTGCTCTCCTTTAACTTCTTTTCCTTTCTTTGCTGTGATACCGACTCACTTTTTTTTTTTTTTTTTTACACACTTTACAAACCGAAATGATGTTTTTACCTTCGAAAAATACGCCTTTTAATCTGCTTAATGATAACTTTGTGTATTGGCTGATTCTGTGCTAACAGTGAAGCCTGAGAGACGGCATTTTAATGGTTAATGCAGGTTTCCTTAGATTCGTTCTTAAATGAAAGTTCTTTTTTTTTTAAAGAGTTTTGCGAATAAATAACACCCTGATCGTGCAGCTCATCTTGAAACGCATCGCTCTTTAGCGCTGCGTGTTGCACGGTTACGGTTACTGTGCAGGTTTCTTTTCTCTCTACGTACCGAGATTCTGCATCATCTTATTCAGCTGCTCATCCTCCTCTTCCTCTCTGCAGAAACACAAAGGAAAGGGGTAAAAAAAACAGAAAGAGAGAGAGAGAGAGAGAGAGAGAGAGAGAGAGAGATCTTCCTGTCCGAAGGAGTCTCCAGTATCAGTGCTGATGACGGATCGACCTCTAAACATTCCACGACGTTAAGTAGCAACTATAAATGGATAAAAAATTACGAAGAAGTGTCATTCGATTAAAAAAAAAGTAAAAGTTGCAATTGCTGTGGTGCAAGAGGAATAAAGCGCTTGGGGATGTGCTGTTATAGGACACTGACACTGTTCCATTGCAGACGGCTTCATATAGAAGAGTTGCACAAAAAAATATTATATATACACATAATGCACACACACACACACACACACACACACACACACACACACACACACACACACACACACACACACACACACACACACCTCAGTCTGTCCTCATCGAGTCCGTCCACAATAGCATTTCTGTCATTGACTATTTCCACCAGTTTGACCATCAGCTCCTCTTCTCGTTTTCTATCTTGCGCAGTCTTCAGGTGATCTACACACACACGCGCACACACACGCACGCGCACACACACGCACGCGCACACACACGCACGCGCACACACACGCACGCGCACACACACGCACACACACGCACAGAATTATCAAGTGTTTATTACAGAAAATATGCTAATCATTTTTAAATACAGCTTCTTCTTTTTTTTTTTAAACAATTGCGGCAGTATTTGATTGACAGCGTGCTGTTCGGGTGAGTATTCATCATCATCATGGCCGTTCTGAGTGAAAGCTCTTATTCTGATGTTTAATTTATGATAAAACTCGGCAGCCCTTCTTCACTTTAATCTATTATACAGTTTCAACCAGTGCAGCTTTTACCGCTCACACACTTAACACCCGACACTTAGCATCAGAGTATCAGGAGCAGTATGAAGCGCGCGGCTCGCTTTAATGGCCACTTCCTTTGTTTTCGGAAATAACTCGCTGGCGTTTTTTTCCACATGAGAGAGGAAAAGTGTAGAGATGTAGAGATGTAGAGATGACGGGTTTATTAAACCTCACGCCGAACTTACCCTGGATTTGCGTTCGGCGGGAAACGTGCGTCATCGCAACATTAGTACGGAAATATTTCACAGAACCGTGGAGCTTCGTCCGCACCAGGAGCAGAGAGCTACAGCGCAGCGCTGCAGTTCCGCAGTGACTCAAACTCACAGCGGCTTAAAGTGAGCAAACTGCATTCACCACTAGTTAATTAATCAATTAATCAGTAATCAATTAAGCAATTAATCAGTAATGAATTAAGCAAGTCAGTTAGTCAGTGCGTAAGTCAGTCAGTAAGGTGCTTAGTTAGTACTCAGCAGGGACGAGATGAGGAAAGGTGTGAGTAAGAGGGCAGGGATTAGGTGAGTCAGTGTGTAATTAAATCAGTCAGTAAACAAACAAGTAAACAAACAAGTAAATAAACAAGTAAATAAACTAGGAATGTAGTGAATGATTTGGTACCTGGGATCTCCATCAGTTTGCGAAGCTCTGCGTCAACATTAGGCTGTTCCTCCTCCAGGTCCTGAGATCTTCCACTGGCACACACACGGTTACACACACGGTTACACACACGGTTACACACACGGTTACACACACGGTTACACACACGGTGTCTCACACGGTTACACACACGGTGTCTCACACGGTTACACACACGGTGTCTCACACGGTGTCTCACACGGTGTCTCACACTCTCACACACTCTCACACACTCTCACACACTCTCACACACTCTCACACACACACACACACACACACACACAC
>JAKKZJ010000026.1:365001-383438 GCA_033441845.1 Pangasius mekongensis | reverse complement strand
TAGTGTGAGGAGGTTTTCTGTCGTGCAGATGCACATACGGTCTTGGCCTTCAGGCTGCCACCCAGAACATCTGCGTTAAAGAAGTTAACATGCTCGTTCACCTCAGTGCACTTACTTTACCGGAAATACCGGAATATACACAGAATTCCTTCATACGTGGTGTATAAGGAGGGTTTTCCAATTCGTTGTCAGGACAGCCGTCTGCAGATCCGTCGAAGAAATTCGACGGCTCGTTCATATCCTAAACGACAAAGAAAGGAGAAAAAGAAGCGAATGTGGGAGGTGAAAAGTGTAGTCATAAGACATCGATCCCAAATCACAGGCGTCACTCACGATCCACAGGCCATCAAACGGGACTTTGCTGTGAAAGCTCTGCAGGTTCTGGTACCACCACTCGTGCGTGTCCGGGTTGGAAAAGTCGGGGAATGCCGTGAGTCCAGGCCACACCTGAGGAACACGGAAAAGCAAAGGCGACCGCTTCTAATGAACTCTGTAAGCGCGCACTCAGTTCTGCGGGAAAAGCGCTCAAGTACTGATCTGTCGATAAAAAAAAACCGAGATCAGATCGTTTCTCCGTCGTGTACCTTCCCGAAGAGCGTCTCTCCGCTGGAGCTGTTGATGAAGATGCCGTGCTTTATTCCCTCCTCAAACGGCCCGTAAGTGCCAGGCGGCTGAGTGCTGCTGATCCCCGGATCCTGAGATGTAAAGACAACACGCTTATCCAGCAGCACAGAAGAAGAGGAGTAGCAGCAGAACAAATAGAAAGGAAGGAAAAGAAGGAAGGAAGTAGTGCATTCAGTGGTCACTATTAGACAACAGAAATAAGTCTGAAACTTCAGTATTACACTGGAAGCATTACATTAAACACACACACACACACACACACAGCTCGTTGAGAATAAAGGGACTGTAAGCGTGTGTGTTCACCAGGATCATGACGTAGCGCTGGCTGTGCAGGTGGAGATCCTTGACCAGGTCGGGCAGCGTGGAAAAGCTCGCGGGGTCGAAGGTGAAGTCCAGCGCGTGGTCCATGTAGTCGATATCGTTCCACTGCACCTCCTGAAACATACACACAACTTTAACTACATTTCACACACACACACACACACACACACACACACACACACACTGAACGAGCGAAGTGTACCTGAGGCATCCCATAATTCCTCATTTCTCTCACAACTTCCCATGTTTTATTACTGGAGTCGTAGCCCCAGCGACAGAGGTGATAACCCAGTGCCCAGTACACCGGCATCGCAGGCTTTCCTGCTCACAGCACGCGACAGAAAGAGAGAAACAGAGACGAAATGTACATTAATTAATTAATTAATATTAATATTAGTAAGTTATCATGGGGGGAATGTTTCACTGACCTACGACCTCCAGGTACTCAGAAACCACCGAGCTGGGATCCGGGCCGAGGAAGATATACAGGTCCAGGATCCCGCCGATGGTGCGCCAGGTGAGAGCCGGAGCAGGCTGAAGGACAACATCTAAAGAAACGTGATCACGCACGGACAAAGACCTGATTCAGTCGCTCTGAGAACGACGAGCTGCAGTTACGCAAACTCAGAAAGTGATGACTGCTCTTCTATAACAGCATGTTATCGTTTCTATAGTAACAGCTCAGTCACATCGTTGATATGGTGACTTTTTCTGTACAGGCATGCTTATGTGACACTGATGGAAGGAGTCTCCAGTGTCAGCGCTCTGTAACAGTCGGAGGCGAAGCTGTGACTACGTTTTCCGACGTCTTCAGGACAGAGGAGGTTACGATGCTTTGCGGTTTCTCGGTAACATGTTGCTTTTTTTGGTTTTAGAGGGTGCAAAAAAAAACAATATAAAGAGAGATAGCAAGAAAGAAAGAAAGAGAGATACAAGGAAGAAAGCAAGAATAACAAAGAAAGAAAAAAAAAGAAAGTTGGAAACAAATGTGTAAGACAGAAAGAGAGAAAAAAAAACGAAAGCAATAATGAAAGAATGTAACTATAAACAGGTTTAAAAAAAAAAAAAAAGGGCAACTTGAATTCTTGAATGGTGGCAAATCCCTGTTGTATAAGAGGAATAAAACACGCGTGCTGTTAGAGGAGAATCATTTATGGGCAAGAAAACAGGGAAGAAAGAAAGCTGGAAATCAGTAATGAAACAATGTAAGTGCAAATGGATAAAAGGTTGAAGTGGGCAGATGGCAGTGGTATAAGAGGAATAAAACAGGAGCGGAGGCAGGGGCGGGGTTCTGAGGCAGGGGCGGGGTTCTGAGGCAGGGGCGGGGCCGATGGGTAGTGAAATGGTCAGGATGTGTTTTAGGGAAGCAGCGAGCTGTTAGGTAATGCCTGATCTTTAAACAAAGGATCTTAGCTCATTTCCTTCTGCAGCTTTTACTGTACTGCTATACAGAAGTCCATGGACATGTAATGATGCTGTCATGTGATGTGTGATGTGTGTGTGGGAGTGTGATGTGTGTGATGTGTGTGTGTGTGTGTTTCTGTTGAAGTTACACTCTTTAACCTACAGAAAATATAAATATATTTTTTTTTTTAGAAATGCAGAATGACAGAACCGATACTCAGATGGCTGTTATGTTGCAGTAATAAAGATCCTTCAGTAATAAACGAGAGAAAGGAGAGTAGAGCTGAGAGTCTCATCGGCCTCGTCGCCGTTTCTATCCTGTACTCAACAATAAAAGCACTAAGAGATAAAAGTCCAAAGGCCTCTTTCAGTAGGTCTTACCATGACTACTACACATTACACACCTGTCTGACACACACACACACACACTACACAATTACACTGCGGTATGTGTAACTATATCATAAATATGAATCTGTGTGTGTGTGTGTGTGTGTGTGTGTGTGTGTCTCACCCATAGCATTGCTGTTCAGCAGGAAAGAGCCATGTGCCAGCCCGTCAGTCTCCATGAGAAGATAAAACGGATGGACGCCGTAAAGGTTGATCAGCTCCTGCATGAGCAGGAAACAAAGATACAACAAACCTGATCAGGTTCTGAAAGCATCGTAGCAGATCTTTAAAAATATCGAATCAGGATGTTATCGTGTGTAAGCCTGAGGTTTACTCCGTTTAATAACGTGGCACGTATTCTACCTCCTTATAAATCATCAAATAAGCACATTTTGGTAGCGTGTGTGTGTGTGTGTGTGTGTGTGTGTGTGTGTGTGTGTTTTGTTTTTATAGAAGAGTAACGCTGATAATCACTTCAGGAGCCGCGTCCCGAGCCCACATGGTAAACGTGCTCCACTGCACATCATGCACGAGGTTGGAGCGATGTTCGCCGAGCCCGTAAACGAGACTGGACGGCAAAGACGTGGACGTCTGCAGAAACTGATCCGCGTAGAAGAGTGGAGCGACTGTGGTGTTCAACCTTAAAGGCAGAAAGAACACCGCAGGCATACGACAGCGTAGTGTAGTACAGTGTGGTACAGTCAATTATCGCTTCAATCACAAAAGAAATTCTCCGCCAGTCCTCATCATGAACGTTTCTTTTCACCTTTCTCTCTCTCTCACACACACACACACACACACACACGTACTTACAGCACGGCTCCGTTTTGCGTTCTCTTTACTATAATCCCGAACGGCTGTTTGGAGAACTCGACTGTATACGAGGGGTCCGGAGCTCGTTTTTCCACCGCAGGGACATCTAGAGGAACCTCGAACCTCTGCTGTGCTGGATCTGTTATCTGAGGAACAGAGCAGATGCTGATTAAAACGATAAACGAACACGGGGGAGGACTAATCAGGAGCCCGGGACCCAAGACTACGCGTCCATGCTATTGGCTTTTCATTCATAGCGCTCACTGCAAACATTTTTATTTAAAGAAAATGCGCTTGTTAGTGATGTTAGCTAATGAATTTATGACTAAAGTAAAGCTAGCAAGCAAAAAAAAAAAAAAAAAAAAGACGACAATAAAGCTCTCACTTTTATCCGGAGTCTGCTGTTCGACTCGTACAGCACGTCCAGCTTCAGCGTCTCGACATCCTTAGGATAATACGTCTTCCGAGTGCGAACCAGTTTCCCGCTCGATCCCGTCTCAGTGTCATTAATAGCCACCAGCGTGTACGATGGAAAATCTGGTGGATAATAGCACCACGGGACGCCGCTTTTCTCACTGGCTGCACGTGCAAAGCAACAGTTTCTGGCGTGACACATATCCTCGGTCACCACCACGTCTCTCTCCGGATAGCAGTCGAACCTCCAGGATTCTGGAATGACGGAGCAGGATTCCGGTTGTGTTCGGTTTTCCTGCACCTTGCCGGGCGGAGCCGCGGGAGACGGAGGGCGGTGGATTGCAGTGGAAGGGGTACTACGCAGCCAAAGCGTGGTTCCTAGTAACCAGACGCAGAGGACTACGAGGATGAAGCCTCCGAGGGTCAACAGGGCGGCAGTGACGGAGCAGTGAGGCCTCCGGGCCAGCAGGGGGCGCTCTGCATCTTCCACCTTCAGCTCACTGTCCTGCAACTCGTCATGAGCCTGCAGTAAAGGCACGCCAGAGAAGTGCACCTCCTCCGGGGTCAGTCTCTTATACGACACCATGGCGTGGAGCTGAAGCCGAGACGAGACGGAGCAAGAGTTCAGATCGGAACACGTCACACGCCAGGACAACGTTTCCACAACATTCAACACAAACTGACAAAGATACGATGTGTGCATTTTTAAAAAAAAAAAAATAATCTAAACGTGTAATTGTTAGCAAATCGTCGTGAGTTTTAATCGAACTCGGCATATTTTCCTCTACCGCCCCCGAGTGTCCGATTCCCTACATTACATCAGCTGTTCTCACATCTGTGTCATTTCTGCAACCGCACATCAGCTGCAGACGTGTTAAAGCTTATGGGGTCACGTCGGAGCGGGAAGAAGAGGAAGTGAAAGTCTTGCGCCGCTGTCTTGCCTCACACGGGTCACGCGATAAGCGTTAACCGCACTGGATCATGAGCTGTCTCCTGAGCTGTCTCCTGAACTGTCTCCTGAACTGTCTCCTGAGCGGCATGAGATTAAAACTTTGTCAACTGCTGATGAGAATTCGGAGAGAAACACGAATGCGAGTTAGGCGAAGGCTCAAAACACATTAAAGAATAATAAGCCCACAGCTCAGGGGTGGGAATTCCTCACACACTCCTCACACACTCCTCACACACTCCTCGGTCCTGAAGACGTCGGAAAAGTCGAAACTACAGCTTCACCTCTGACCGTTACACAGCGCTGACACTGGAGACTCCTTCCATAAACGTCAAAGAAACATCTCCTCGCACAAAACTTCACCACGTCATCAATTACACACACTTTTAATCCATTTATCATTAACATGTGGAGCGTCTGCCGAGCAAGTCCCTCCGAAGGAGCTGTTACTATAGCAACGATAAGGTATTAAAACACGCGCATTGATATAAACCTGTGATTCGCCAAACAGTCGGAACTATTTCCAGAGCTGCTTTTACAGGAAATTAATCAACACCTTCTGACCAATCAGAATGCATTCTGCTGAAGTTCTTTAGTTACTCATAAACGCAAAGTACTGATGAAGCTTCAGCGAAAGGCTCTTTTGCGAGTCGACTCTTAAGATTCACCTACAAGATCCGGCTCAATGAGTCGACTCGTTCGTGAACGACACATCACAGCCGCTTGCTTAAGAGTTTTTAAGGCTAATGTCTCCTATTCTTAGGCTTAATTATAGATGTAAGTTTCCTGCTCCGAATTTTAAGATCTTTTTTATTTTTATTTTTGCCATTTAAGACGCTGAAGTCCATGTGAACTGATGCTTCTGTTTGGTTTCGGTTCCTGTCAGGAAACCGATTCACTTTAGCAACGCTGCTAGCGAATTGTTGAATAACAAGCGTGAATATGAACTTTAGGCTTCAGTTATAATTACAAAATACACGTGTAACATTAACACTCCAAAAAGCAACCGATAAAAAGACATATTTATTTAATATCAGGGTGAAAAAGTCCTCCAGAGTCTGTAAACTAATCAGCTCTGCAGGATAGCTTCATGTTAGCAGGTTTATTTGTTTATGCTAACTGGTGATTTAAAGAGATAGTCTCTGATAGAGATTTAAAAACATTCAGGCTTCAAGATTTTACTCTTTTTTTTTTTTTTCAGGAATATTATTCTACACGTGTTCAAAGTTGATTCAATAGTCACAATGCTCAGAGACTAATCCTGCAGGCTCACATTAAGCACTAATTATACAGTTATTTCCACTCATATCGCTTAAATTAAAAGAGAAATGAAATCTGGAGTACCTTCTGACTGAAGACAAAGAGCTGACATGCGTTACATGCCGGAGAGAAGGAGCAATTATTACTATTTATATCCCCAGGAGTTTGGCCTCTTAATGCAGCAGCACTGGTGCTGATATCAGTAGGTGTGTTCAAATCCGCAGCTTCTACACTCTTCCTGCGCACATTGGGGCCTGATGCACCCGCTGAGTGGAAGAACTTCTTCTTCTTCTTCTTCTTCTTCTTCTAGTTTACTGGCGGGTTGCAAACCAACTAAATAGGTGCATACAGCCACCTACTGTGCTGGAGTATGACGACGATGAAGAAATATATATTGTTCCTCTATATTCTATGCTTAATGTCACTATTCTTAATGAGTTTCAGGATTGTTTTAATAATTTTACCATTATCTGACCTGGAATTCATTAACTTATCTACTGTGTATTCCGAACATCCTTCCGCTTATATTAATCCTCTTATAAATTCAATTCTTTCTTGTTCATATCTGCTACAATTTAATAAAACATGTTATGTGAAGTGTTGAGTTAAGTTTGGTATGAGCCGTTCTTACTGTCGAGTTAGCATGACATCATCATCTCCGCTTAAGTCACGGATAATACTATTTTGTCTCCTTTTATTTTGTATTTCATAGAAATGTCTGCCAGTCTGACTTACATCCCAATTTTTCTGCCATTTGTTATAGCAGATTTCTAAAATTAAACGCTTTCCTTCTGATCTGCTTAAATTAACTGTAATATGTACATTGTCTAGTTTAAGTGCTTCCTCAGCCATTTCTTCTGCTTTCTCACGTCCTAATATCCCAAATAGTCCAAATAGAAAGTACTGAAGTACTGAAATTCCTATTTGTCTTAATCTGTAAAAACATTTCCATTAAAATATCCCCTCGACAAGACTGTACAGTTTGTAAGATTAGAAGAGATGCCGTCGAGTCTGAGCAGATTACTACTTCATCTGGAAGTTCAATTGTAAATCAGGGTTTAAAGTCAGTCCTAAACCGTACGCTGAGAGGAGTTAGTCTAAAACTAACGCGGTGTAGCATTTCAGTTGTACTACAGACACGTTTTGCTGCCAATATTGCTGCTACACTACACAATAGCTTCCCGTTCATTTACAAGCTACAGAGAGGAATGACAACAAAAACCCACTTGTATATATGAACAAAGATAATTCCCTTCAACTCAGAATTCCTACTCGGAAACTCGGGAAGGTCTCCTCACTCCCGGGCTCAGTACGTAACGTCGTGTCTGCACGGCGTCTCACACCATCAGAAGTAAATTAAATATCACTTCACTGCATTAAATGAGTTTATAGTAGTAGATCAACCAACATGGACACATTATTTGATTAAATCTTTAACGGTGACTCTTCAGTTCACTGTTTTGTGAAAATATATACATCATAAGCTTATGACCACTAATGTTAGCTGGCTTACGAAACACACGCTTTCGTCGAAGCGTACATGTTTATATCCCAAAAGCTCTTTTTACTCTTACTTTAACCGCAAATGAGTTTTATTTACTGCGAACATGACACTATGGCAGGTCAGTGTAGGTTTTAAGGCATAACTCAAGGGTGTGTTTAAAGTAGGTCACTTTGTGTTTTTAGTAGTTTGTAAATTCGAATGTAGTGGCTATTTACTTTCAAAATAGGCTATGACTAGTAACTTCCGCTAGTACACCCCGCTGCATGTGATTAAAGGGCAATAATAGAATGTGCGCAGGACAGTGCAGTCTGCATTGTTTGAACACACCTACAGTAGCGTCGCTGTGTTCTCCGGCGCTGCTCTTGCGCCATCTGTTGGCTTGAATATAGAAAATAGAAAAAACAGGATAAAAGGAAAAGAGCAATGATTAAAGACTAACCCGAATTTCGTTTATTTTTACTGTGGTATATGTAAAAGCACGAAACTTTAAACCTTTTCCTTCGTACGGGATGTTTATAATCGAACCACGAGACCGTGTAATGACTCACTCTGACCAGCAGATGGAGACAGCGTTCAACTCAACAATCGGGTAAAATCAATACAAAAGAACTGAAATTGTGTTTTGCAGGACAATATAACTGCTAGGCCGACATTATTCACTACCAAGTTCAGGTTTTTTTCTGTTTAAACACACATCAGCTTAGCACATCAGGTTATAACCACAATGCAGTCTTTTATCAAAACATAAAGCACCACTTCTCTTCTAGCGAGAACGCTTTTTATCAATCAGAGCACAACGACCACGGCAAAAGAAAGACATCAGTATGCAATTTCCTTTTTAGTGTCAACATTAGATTATCTGCTGTTAATAAATGCCAGATTATTTTAGATTTTTATGAACTTAAGCTCAACAGAACGTTGTGTAGTAGTAAGAAGTGAGGCTGGGGCTGATTTCTTTCTCACCCAGACTGTAGATTCATGCAGCCAATCAGTGACAGTCGTGGTAGTCAGGTGATTACACAGACTGACACGCCCCCTAGATCTGATCTCAATTTGTGATGATGATTTTTTCATTGCACGCAAGCGCTACTCAGACAGTTGCGTGAGATTTATTTATGTAATACAGAGGCGTGTCTCAGGTACTGACTGAACTTAAGCACATTTTTCTTACGTGATATCAGCTGGAGTGAGGAGCAAAGAGTTTAAGTCCAGAGCCATCGTAAATATCGATGCAACCTTTGAACTAAGTTGTCGATTCTCACAAAGAGAAACTGTCGCACATGAGCACTTCAGTTCTGCGAGCACTGAGACACAGTTCGAGTCTTCGAGTGCACGTCTGCTTGTGAGTCACTCGCAATTCACTGCGCCTTGCGCTCATTTTTATTGCTCGCGCTCTGACTGTTCTGAGCACTCTGATTGGCCGTCCTCACTCTCTCTATTAAAACACACTGTTTAAACATGTAATCACCGTAAACATAAAACGTAGCACGAGGAGTTCAGCGCTAGCAGCACGCAACAGCAGCCTGAATAAACAGAGCTAATAAAATGTTCCATGATCGATCAATACTAAATTACTCGTTTTGGTCTCAGCGTCAGATAAACATAGTCACACTGGGTCTAAAAAAATGGTATCGATCCATCCTTAACTATTATATATAAATATACACACGCTCTTTTATGTTTCTACTCATTTTTAATTTATAGTTCAATTAAATGTCCATCTTTCCGGAGCCTCCTTACGAGAAGATTAACTTCACAGTTTATCTGAAAGACAATAATAAAAAGGATATTAATGAGTCCTTCTTCGTTGTCCCCGTAACTGACAGCGAGAATGATTTATTCAACACGCTCAGGATATATGGAGCATATTTCTCCAAGTTAAAGGAACAGCTAATGAACTGTCATCTTTTTATACTCAGCACACAAGATGAAAAAGCTGCAGGGAAAAAAAAAAACAACAAAAAAAAAAACAACTGAAAAAACAAAAACTTTGCTGCTGAGTTGCACAAAGAGGTTACTGAAGGACACAAAGCACAAAGCCGTTGTTATTTACGTGTAATTGTTTCGCTTCTCACAGCAGCTAGCAGCAGCCGCTAAGGCATGGCGGGGTTTTAATCGGAGGAGCTCAAGACAAATCGTCATGAAAACCTGAAGCCTGGATGTGGTGTTATTTTTGTCAGCTAATGAGTGCATTGAATGAGCTCTGATTGCATCCTGGAGCATCTCAGAGTATACAAGCGTGCTGTATTTAACACTCTCCGGGGTCTAGCGCGTCTATAAATGTCTGGCCGTGTGATATACGAAGGATCTGTGCGTGACGTCAGAGCAGCTGATGATCCCAGAGTCGAATGCAAATGTGATTTTTCTTTTTAAGGCGAGGCGCTACAGGTGGGTAAGGTAATTGACGTTAATTTATGCAGATGATGCTGCATTTGTACATTTGCGTACTTAATAAAAGCAAACGTAGCCTTCGGATGAGGTTAAAAAAGCCCAAAACAAACGAACAAGTGAGTGAACAAAATGTACCATGACTCTGAATATGAAAAACTTTCCTAAATTTAACTTTCTTAAATCACTGATCCTGAATACAAATGGTCAGAGTCCTGCTTGCCCTGTTGAAGCAAGGGGTTAAATAGTATAACCTCAACCACACACACACACACACACACACACACACACACACACACACACACGCTCTCTCTCTCTCTCTCTCAATTGAATTACTGAGATCCCCATTGCGTTCTCAAGGAGCATCTCTGATGAGGGAGAGTTGCTGACCCACGCAATGTGTCAGTAATCTACAATCTCCTCTGTAGACATAGCAGTCTGTTAAACAAAACAACCCCCCCAGTGATCTGCCTTTTGTGCTGGAGACGACAGACAGACGACAGACAGACGACAGACAGAGTCACGGCTCTCTCGTCTGTCCTCCAGCAGCACAATAGCTCTGAGCTTTGGCTTAAACATCATCAGTAATGTCAGCTCTGGGATACGACTACAATGACCGTGCTGGGCAGGACAGCATTTTGCTCTCACAATTGGATTTACAGAGATTATTTCACACACACACACACACACACACACACACACACACACACACACACACACACACACCTGTATGAAATGCTCAGGTGGGACAATAAATACTCAGTCTGGCTGTTTGTGCCTCTATATCTTAATGCAAGCACGCTGGAGCTGATTATTTGTCTTTGTCTATTCCTCTTATACCACAGCAAGATGCTAACGTTCCCCCAAATGAGTCGGCTTAAAGAGTTGAGTGACACATCACTATTTCGTAGCCGTCCACCTGTCAGGTAGCTCGTTACAGTACGGTGACGCTCGGAAAGGCGGATCTTCTTAATGCTTTCTCGCAGATGATGTTCCACTCGACTCCAAGTTTTCCGAGCCAGTTGGCATCGACTGTAATCAGTACAGCAGGTCTCTCCGACCCTCGGCTGGTGTATTAGCCGTGTCGTTTGTTACGGACCTCGTTACTGTCAGGGTGGAAATGCTGCTGCACGCGCAACTGCTGCTTCTGCTTCATCACAGATAAACGAGTAGCAGACAGCAGGGCGCTAATGCATGAACTGGTGTCCCAAACTCTTCCAGCTCTTGAAGCTGAATTATAGTTGCTTTTAACTTAGCGTTCGCTAAGAAATTAACGCTACACCTCAGGGTGGTGCAACACCGACGGAAAACAACTAACTACTACTACTACCGCTAACTAAACAAACTAGCATTGTGTCTCAAATCACATACTTATGCACTAGATCACTAACAATAATCACAGTTTTTGAATTTAATAAATAAAACCTCTCACCTTTAAACTTACTGAAAGCTGTTTTTGGGTGCCAGCCTTCTGGATTTTCTGGATTTTTATTCAATCATTTTGGATGTTTTCGATTTGAGACACAGCTCATGACAACAATCACGACGACGGACAGAGATGTTTCGGCTCTGACGCGCCATCCAGCGGACGCCGCTTTTAACCCCCCAGATGTGACACTCATGATGGCGTGTGACGCACTCGTGGCACATCCGGAGTGTATTCCGACCTCAAGACCAGTGTTTCCCGGATAGACTCCGGATTCGCCGCCACCCCGACCATAAAGCGCTCGGTTTAAAATGGAGAAATGTCACTACCACTACTGAATTTTCATTTTCATTTTGAGCTAAAAGCTGCATATAGGATTGAAGAATAAATTCCCATGTTGAACTTTACTTTATTTATTCTTTTCACCAATATGCTTCCATACACACTTGAGACCGCACTCATGTGCTTTCATTGCTCGGCTGATCTGATGTTGGAAGCGATGAGAAAGTCGGTCACGGATACTCAGTTATTTTTGGAATTATTCATGAATTCTTACGATATTACGACCAGGATCTGTCACGTCCAATTAGACTGAAGGAGATGGCAGTGATGTCTGTGCTTTGTGCGTGCAAATGATTACACATACATATTCTTCATCGATTCTGACAGTCGAGTGTTGATTTATAGACACACACACACACACACACACACATATATATTTATACATATCCTACAGTGGGGATTAAAAGTCTGGGAGCAGTAGTGAATATTTACATCCACAGCTTTGTGTAAAACCGAACAATAGATCAAATCCATCAGATGGAAAGGAGACGTCTGTCTCTAATATTAAATAGGCAGCATTTTTACATTTCCTGTCAGTTCCCCAGCTTTTCCGCGTGCTCTCACATTCGGACTTACATACAGCATGTCTAATTTTTTCCCCCCTGAAGAATCAAAGACGCAAAACCTATCTGCACTTGACCTTGCTCTCTCAGCGGGCCGTCTCAATCTGCTGCATCATATAGAGCAAAAACACAGACGCGCACTTCTGCGCTGGATGGCGACACCCTGCTGGAGGACATCCGTTAATTGCGATGTCAGTTTTTTGAGGAAAGGATGATGTGTTGTGTTCTTGCGCCCGCTGATCGGAGCTTACGTAGAGGAGGAGCCAGTCACCGCCGATTCTAAAGCACCGTGCTCAGGGGGACCAGCTTCACCTTCATCACGTGCCGGACAAGTCCAGTCAGCAGGCGCTAAAGCCGCACGCGAAGCCGTCAGATGTGAGACGCTGTGGTGCTATAATACAGAGCAGTTTTAGATCTCTCCCGAGCCGGTGATGACATCCTGAGCTTGTAGCTACTGTATAATTTACTGAAGACAAAAAAAAATCGGTGTATTACAAATAACAAAGCGATTAAACAAGGAATAAATCACATGCTGTGTGCTGTTTTAGGAAAATAATCAATGATGGCGTGATGCAATGAAGCCGAGTCACTGTTACAGCCACAAAGTGGATTACTTTCCAACAACAGCATGTCCTGAAATGATTTATTCCTCTCGTGCAACCAATTTTTTTTTATTTATTTAAAGATACTTTCTATCTGTTTATATTATACGTTTAATATCTGAGACAAGCTAGTTCCTGCTATAAACAGTCGTTCCCTCTATTTAATAAGTGTAAACTCCTCTGTCCGGAAGAAAAGTCACAGCTTTACCACTGACCGTTCAAAGCACTGACACTGGAGACTCCTTCCGTAGATGTTAAACAAATAAACATCTCCTTCCTTCAGCGATTGCACACGCTGCAGTGGAACTGGATCGAAATCTTTAAATGCGGGGTTTTCTTGTCTTCTGATAGCGACATGAACACATTTCGCTGCATGTGAAGCCTTTTCCCAGGCCACCGCACATTCACGCAACACAGCGAAGGCTTCCAAGATGAACAGCAGCCTCTGAAGCTTGTTCAGAAGACAGTTGTTCTCTGAAGAATTGAACAGACTCAGTGTTTCCGCCTCAACAAAAAGCCTCTAAGGTCATTTTAAAACCTGGAGGAAGGGCAAGCTACAAAGCTCAGGCAAAACCTGGTTTTTGTGGACTAGCCAATGCTCATGTTGTTTTTTTTTTTTTTTTGTGGGAATCTAAAAGCACTGCTTTTATTGCTTCTTTAAACCTGCAGGAACAAAACTTACCAAATATCACAAAGGACAAAAGAGCAGAAGACAAAAGTGTCCCAGCTTTGTGTCATTCTTTAACGATCA
Organism: Pangasius mekongensis; assembly: GCA_033441845.1. Lineage (NCBI taxonomy): Eukaryota > Metazoa > Chordata > Actinopteri > Siluriformes > Pangasiidae > Pangasius > Pangasius mekongensis. Next base: position 369,687 of record JAKKZJ010000026.1, on the reverse strand, counting down.
TTACTGTAGCTCAGAAATGAAGGCAATGCATGATCATAAACACACTCACGGCATGGCTATAACAGGTATTTACAGTAACAAATAACAGACATAAGGCCGCATTCAGTTACGCACGTGGGGGGCGGAGTTTGTCTAAAACAGAGGCGTGTCTCAGTTACGCTCGAGTCTGATCTTGAGCTTTAGCGCTTTCTTTTTTTTTTTTTTTTTTTTTTTTTTTGCGTGAGATCGGGCCTAGCGTCTGACAGTTTGATGTATCCACAATACACTCACACACACTATTCGACGTCAATATTAAAGACATGCTTCTTAATACTGAGGTCAATAGTAACTTTTGGACGTTCAGACGTATCTTGAGACGCCATCTGATCCGTTTTGCGGTTTGTTTTTTTGGGCTTCATCCACAATTTGTCTCCGTACCCGAGGCAACACAGTCTCCGAGAAAAGTCTGTCCTACTTTAGCCGTTTATTTAAAAGGCAGTTTAGCCCCGTTTCAGTCAAAACTCTGAGCTCAGAACAATGAAGTCCAGAAATAAACAGCACTCCCTTTTCTCTTGTCTCTCGCTGCGTAACAGCAGCTAGCGGGAAAAGCCGACGTCTTCTCCAAACACCACCTGTGGGACAAAAGCCATTACGTGATAGAGGCTGTTTGTTGACTTTAAGCAGAACTTGGAGCCGAGTAAGAGTCTTATCTCCTCTATTAGCGAGACACTTTTTGACCCATCGCTGACCTTGAGGATGAAAAGTAAATGATAAAATGGCGTCTTGGATGGAAATGGTGTGGGAGCTGTCGTGTTTCACTGGAGATGTTTAACTGAGTGTCCAGCAGATGACTGGTGACGAGAAAACCCGGTCATTATATCATCAGCACCTGGTGAGATACAGAAGCAGATCCTACGATAATAACATTTAAAAAATTGGATTAAAAATAGATGGACAGTGAAACTGCAAACGTGGAGAGCAAATCATTATTCTTAAAATTATAATATATAATAATGCAATAATAATAATAATAATAATAATAATAATAGTAAGCAAATATTTAAAAATCTAATAATAAAGAATGAATAAAAAATAAGCAAGAATAAACAATAATACTATATGTATGTAATTATAAACAAATATTAAAAACTATTAATTAAAATGCTTAAGATACAACGACAACAATGTCAACGAAACAACTAATAGTCCTTCTACAGAATTAAACAGTGAACGGGATTAAATTATTCTTAAATATGTTTGATGTTTACGTTGTGAAATTCGGTGAGTATTTTTCCCATTTTTCCCAAAACACGTGGGGCTGTGCTGCAACAGGAAACTAATCATCAACAGGGCAGCGTAAAAGTCCCGAAGTTCCTTCTTTTCCCGTAACAACCTCCTGTATTACCACAGCAAGTTTGACCTACTTTTTATCCGTTTCTAGCTACATTACACGTTACATTAACTTAAACGGTTAAACTGCACGCCTTCCCAGGTGAACGACATACGCTAAACGATGAGGGTACCACCCTACGCTCGGAGGAAAAAAGAGTACTAAACTCGTGCCGTCTTGGGTATACGTTTAGTACCTTCAGTGTGCTTCTTTCACTGAGAAAGCCGCATGTAGCTGAACTTTAAGTTTAGCTTTAAAAGGTATAGGTTACCTACACACACCTTCTCAGGTACACCACAGGTTCGTAGGATGACGGTGCCGCTTTACACTCGGAGAAAAACCAGTACTGAACTGTACCGTTCCTGGTTGCTAGGATGTTACCACCAAGGGTAGACCTTTAGTACCTTCAGTGTACCTTTAAAGGTAAAGTACACACACCTTCTCAGGTGCACTACAGGTTCGTACTGTCACATGATAGCACCACTCTACACTCTGAGAAATAAAGAGTACTGAGCTGCACTGCTCCTTGTTGCTGGGGTTCTGGTACCATCAGGAGTACACGGTTAGTACCTTTTTTTTTTTATTTTTTTTAAAGGTGACTATATCCACATTATATCCAGGTGAATAGATATTAAAGGTGCCGTAGATAAGGGTAGGACCCTGAGTGTGTGTGTGTGTGTGTGCGCTGTAAGTCTCACACGGAAGACCATGCTCTCTCTCTCTCTCTCTCTCTCTCTGTCTCTCTCTCTCTCTCTCGCAGACATAGAGCAGTATTAACGCAGGGAGGGAGGTGGAGGAAAAAAAAATTACCAAAAAAAAAAAAACCCTCCCAAACGCGGGTGAAGTGTCGCGCGCGTGTCAGTGTGCGGGGAAGCGGCGCGCGGTGCGGGGGTGCATGCGGGAGATTTGTGGCTGCCGCAGTGGCGAGTCTATAGACAAGACGAAAAAAACAAAAAAACAAAAACAAAAACAAAAAAAAACAAAAAACCACAACACACGGGATCGCAGTGCTGGACTTTTCAAGTGCGCAAGAATCTATACGGAGAGTCTTCTCACGCTGACACACACACACACACACACACACACACACACACTACGCAGTGTTGAGCATGGGAACATGTACAGAACTTCCAGAAGCTCAGCTCTGAAGGTAAGCATGCAGTGAGAACATCTGCTTGCGGTTTGATGATCCGGTGCATGTTATTAGCGGAGCATTGTTGTTATTGATGATGATGGTGATGATGATGATGGTGGTGGTGGTGGTGGTGGTGATGATGATCGATTAGAAGATGAGAAGATAATCAGCTGTGGTGCATCGATGCAAATCCCCACGTCCGCACGTTCCCCCCCCCCCCTGATTTCCTCGCGCGCCAGGGAACATTTGCGCTTCCTGTTTAAACCTGACGCGAGGAAATTAGTATTCAAAGTTATTCCGAGCGTCTGTTTAGGAGCTCCAGCGACCTCCATCACACGCCGATGCGTGTCATTTCGCCTGCCAGCAAGCTGCACGCCACACAGCACACATTCCGCAGAAGCATGCTGCTCTTCTCACGCAGTCTGTGGCCCACAGGGATGCGCAGCTGCACCCCTCCAAACCAAAGCTCGTCCTGCTTTCATGACTTAGCTTTTCATTTCCTTCTCTCTTTCTCTCTTTGCTTATGATTCATCGAGGCGACTCATCCTTTTATAACGGAGCAGAACTGGAGAGCGAGCTTCACCCTCGTCTCCTCATCCTCAGGGAATGTATGGAGTGATGGAAAAGTTGAGTGGATTCAACAGGAACGGCTTAGCACTGAGGTGAACCTGGTGTCGGTTCAGGACCTCGGACAGCAGCAGAGCAGCCGCTCCTAAAATAACCTACATTAGTAATGAATGCACTAGAAATAAAGATACAGATAAATCTCACTGCTGATGGCGCTTGTGAGGTGAAATGAGAGTGCAGGTGTTGATTCTGCGAAGTATTTAAACGCCGGGGTGAAAAAAAAAATCAACACCGAAGACAAACCAGTTTCGCATCCGCGCGGTGTGTGCTGAGATACTGAGATGATTACATAACAGAAAGAGGGGTGAAAAAAGAGGCTTCTATAGAGCAGGACATCTTATCGACAGTTCCCATGAGTCCCTGGGGTCATGCAAATGAGGGCGCGCCTGATTGGCTGTCACTAGCTCAGCTCCAGCAGATCGAAACGATGCAGTCGGTCTATAAGCGGCTCGTGCGTGTGCAGAATGTATGTGTTAAAATGTCCTAAAGCTTTAAAAAAAAAAAAACCCTCGACAGCAGTAACGTACGAATCCATCCACCGTGATATAAATATCAAAACAGCAAGTCTGGGTTCCGAGCTGCGTTTGTCTTCATTCGTTCATAAAATCAATAGCTTTACTATAATAAAGTACAATGGTTAAATTAGCAAATGTGGAAAAATTCAGCAGCATGGGCGGAGCTAAGGTGTGCATAACCAATGACATTTGAGGTTCAATAATAGCAATAATAGCAACAATAATAATAATAGTAATAATAATAACAAAACTCCCACTACAGCGTCTCTCATCACCTCGATTTAGTGTCTCGCTGCTTCAGGTTGCGCTGGATCAAGTGCTATTCTATGAGCTGCTGAATAATGAGTGTGGAAGCCGTTTTTTGTTCAGATAAACCATTCCTATTCGATTTATTTCACCGCTCGCCATCTTCTCATTCATATATCATCACATTAGTGTTTTATTTTTCACTCTTACACTGATTTTACGTTTAACAACAAAGAGGGAAAGACACGATTTCTGATTTTCTCGGATTCTGCTTTAAAGGCGAGTGTTTGCGTTTAAAGGCGGTGGTCTAGACGCTAGTGAAGGACCCCGTCTCGGGCGCTTCTGCTGAAATCTGAATGTGGAGCTCCAGGAACTTTCCGCACATAAATACTGACGCAACCTTTAAACTTAAGGCACACACCCAGAATAATTACCAGCCGTGGTGGATGTGTTAGACAGGAGAACTCACCAAATTGTCCTCCAGACCGTCCAGCACTGCAACGGGTGTAAAGTACAATCCGTTCTGACAACAGCACCTTAAACATGACCCGAGAGACCCTTCCAGCGGACCACGGAGGTCATTCTGAGCGCAGACTCTAGGCTGCGGGAACTGATATGTCTCTAGCTGCTGTCGTCTTTGTGCACGGTGCAAGCGTTCCTCGTTCATTAAGCTGATGGAGTAAAATAAACATGATTTAATTCTCAGTTCCTTTTAAGCGCTAATGAGATTTCCTTACAGGCTCGGCTACAGCGTATTGTTACTTAACAGCAGAGGAAACATCAGGATTATTTAT
>JAKKZJ010000026.1:337716-354912 GCA_033441845.1 Pangasius mekongensis | reverse complement strand
AGGAGCGATATTTTGAAGTCGTAGCAATACTATGCATTTTATCAGCAACTTCCTGAGGAAGTGTGTCTGCTGGAAGAACAGTTCAATGCAGCGGTCTGATTTTAGGAGCCTGTCAAGTTGAAAAATCAAAAGAATATAAGGCATATAACTCATTTTAGTAAAATTATTTTATAAAATAGTGTCTTAAATATTTATATCCTTTGCCACATTTTAAACTGGAAATAAAATGGACATCAAATTTGGTAGCTTGCTAATAAAAAAATTACATCAGATGCACGTTTTTTCTGTAGCTGATGCTTCGTTTAACTAAAACTCTTATTTTAACCTTTGGCTAGAAAAAAAACCCAAAGAAAACGCACCTCAACTCAAGAAATGAGGGACGAGTTCACCACATGACGTCAAATCAAAATGGCCGCTCACAGCATCAACAGTAAGCAGAGTCTGTAAGTGTATAAATAGGTTATACTGTATATAGTCAGCATACAGTACAGACATCTGTAACACTGACTATACGCTTCGCTGCTACAGCACAGTTAGCTTGCTAGCTTTTGCTAACAAAAGATGAACACTGGCGGCGGCCATGTTTTTTCCCCCCCAAATCTGTAGCTCAAACGCACGGAGGTCGAAAATTAATAATAATTAATAATGTAATTCCGACTTCTCGCTTTCGAGTTCATGCTAACGCAGCATTAGTTCATGATGCTGAGTTTATTGCTCAATTTTGCCCCCTAGTGGACTAACCGAGAGTAGCGTTTTGTGGGATTGTTTTCTTTTTTTCGAATCTTAAAATTCAATCTTTTTCCACAAGACAATTTCAATTTAGAACATGGATCCAAAATTCACTTCGTGGGCAAAGATTAGAGCCTTTATCAGTTCTAGGTGTACATGTAGAAGATATAAGCACTATATGTGTGTGTGTGTTATATGGGTGTTGCGTCATGGTGTGAGGCCCACACATTGCTCCACAGGCTGGCTCAGAATAAAAGTGCAACTGGAGCTACAGACCACAACACACACACACACACACACACACACACACACACACACACACCATTTTTTTATATTCCGTTGAAAAATTTATACTCTTTTAAATGCGTGCTTACACAATTATTACACGGTTAAGCATATAACACTTACACACTAAGCTCCACACACACACACACACACACACACACACACACACACACATAAATATAACACAATAAATCATTGACAGACAGAACAATGTCTCCGGCTAATCTTAATGAACAGGTTGACTGTTACAAATGCTGTTGTCCTCGCCTTCTTTTTGGTGAGATTCTGAGGCTGTAAATCATTCAAGTCAGCATCTCATACACACACACACACACACACACACACACACACACACACATAACTCAGTAAACCTCAACGATTCGGTCCAAAAGGCAGATTTAACAAGCTTTGCTGGAACCTGGAAGCTGGTGTGAATGTAGTAGTGGCCCAGAGCTGTCCGGAAGAATCTTTCACTGCTTTTCACAGTAGTGTGTGTGTGTGTGTGTGTGTGTGTGTGCATATATATATAGATACCTCAGGATCCAAAACATTTCATAGGTTCCAATAAAAGAGAACCGTATTGTGGTTTATGAGTTGCGGTGCAATATGGAGCAAGAAATGAGAAAACATGCCTGAGCGGAATATTTATGCATGCTGCTTATGAAGAAATGATTTAGTCTTAAACGTCTTTCGCCGTTTTCCGGAGCGCACGAGCTTTATCCTTAAAACGACGGCATGGGAGTCTTTTTTTTTGCATTTATCCCGGTTTAGCTGATCCAGAGCGATTTACAGAAGTAATCTAAATTCGGAGTTTTGTTTGTTTTTTTTATCTTAAATGCACATTTAAACGCTAACGCTAGTTGAGCATGCTCTCCCAGGAAGCAAATTATTTTTAGCAAAAGTGGATGTAAATGCTTATTTATGATGACTTTTATTCTTCATTTATTGCAATGTTGGTCACAAATTGTAGATGCAAGGGCCCTCTGAAGCCTGCTGATCTTTACAAAAATGTATTGAAGCATCCAGCAGGCGAAGCTCGAGGAGAAGCCTCATTATTCATTGTTATGAGCTTTAATAACACGAGCGTGCACTTACGCTGGTCTTGAAAATGCCTCAAGGCTGGCGGCAGAATTTAAAGACCGAATTAAAAAAAAAAAAACCCTGTAGTTCAGAGGACCAAAATGGAATATTTTAGTCTCTCAGTGTATTTAGTGAGGAATAAAACACTTGTGTGTGCAGTCATAGGAAAATAATCAATGACATTATGAGTGATGTAATGAAGCGGAGTTACCGATACCTTCAGGAAGTTCATTATTCTCCTGTGACATCAGCGAAAATTCTCATTTGCGTTAGAGCAGCTATAATCAGTCGTTCCCTCACCTCTTTATTCTCTCTCCTGAAGCGCTGACACTGGAGACTCCTTCCATAAATGTCCAATAAACACATTTCTCCTGAGAGAAAAATTCACATCAAACGATTTTTTTATTCCGTATTTTATCGCAGAGTCCCTGTGAATCGGCTGTTACTATAGAAACGCTAACGTATTCGAACGAGCGCATTAATATAAACCTTGAAAAGATAGAAAACTTGCACGATATTTTGTTCTTTAAGAAATAAATAATTGTTAGTGTTGAGAAAGCGCTGTGGTGTAAGAGGAATAAAACACTTTTATTTGTGGGTTTTTTTTTTTTTCTTGCTGCTTCTCGTTACACTTCAGATGCTGATCGAGTTCAAAAAAAAAGGATCTTTCATGGAATGTTCAGGAAACATTTTTCAGCTCTTGAGTCCGTGCAAGTTTTACTAAAGTCCGTTGATGAGCTCCATTATGCCGTTCCAGCTGATCTAATTGAGTAATAAATATCACTCGCGGTGGCTGCGTGGGGTTTTTGCCAAGAGTCCTAGCTGTCAGATAGCGCTGTTTAATTCATAGCTAAAATAAATCAATAAATAAATTGGGTTTATGCGTTTATGGCGAGAGTGTTTACTCTCAGAGAAATGCCGAGTTCTGACTTAGAGGAGGATTACAGCACACACACACATCCTGTCACTGAGCTCGAGCCTGTATCATTCCTTACATCTTTCAGTAGGAATTCTGGAACAGTTACACACGTGTTATATGTGAGTTTTTGTTTTGGTTTTTTTTACTTTTTTTTTTTTTTTTACATCACAGCGCTCACACACACCTGATTTCTACCACTTCCGATTTCTTAAAATCCACGACGTCACGTAGACTGTATGTGAACAGCTCTGTCCTGGACGTTCTTTGCGATGTTTGTTAGAAATAAAACAACAGAGCCAAACCGTTTTTTTCCTTCGGTTACTGAGGATGTCGAAGGTGTAGCTTAGCTGCAGTAATACACGGTTATTCATCGAGTCACGGTGGATTCGGAGTTTATCCCGGGAATGCCGGGGGGGGGGGGGGGGGTAATACACCTCGGATAGGAACGATCATATCTCACACACACACACACACACACACACACATTCACACACTCATTTACACACAAGGGGCAAATTAGCATCGCCAATCTACCTGCGTGTTTTAGGGAGGTCGGAGGAAACCGGAGAACCCGGAGGAAACCCATACGGATACGGAGAACACGGGGAAGTCTACACAGACAGCAACCTGAGATCAGGATTGAAATGGAACTGGGAATCCTGGAGCTGTGAGGAGACAACGCTACTCTCCGTATCGCCATGCCGCACCTCACAGTATAGAATTACAAGTGTGTGTGTGTGTGTGTGTGTGTGTGTGTGTGTGTAATTGTATGCATGTACATATGTATATGTTGCTTCTTACATTGAAGATATGAGTGTGTGTGTGTGTGTGAGTGTGTGTGTGTGTGTGTGTGTGTGTGTGTGTGTGTGTGTCTTTATGTAACACACTGAGGCCTGTTTGATAACAAAAGTGGTGACACACTGAAAAGTGGGTTTCCATGGAGACAGAAATTTCCCACATCCTTTTTATATATATATATATATATATTTTTTTTTTTACTAAGGCAAGACAGACTTTCATTCATTCATTCATTCATTCATTCATTCATTCACTCACCCACTCATTCATTCACCAATTCTTTCGCTCATTTCATTCATTCGTTCATCCACAGATGGTTATTGATTCATACTCATCTTCAGCTTTGTGTAATATCAGCTAACTGACTATTAATTAACTCGATAAATATATCCGTTAGCAAATGTGTGTGTGTGAGTGTGTGTGTGTGTGTGTAAATGTCAGCCCTCTTCCTCAAAAGAAATTTAACCAAACTTCATTTGTGGATTTATTTATTTTTTTAACGTGTTGTGTGAGATCGAATGTTAGAGACTGGAATGAAAGGAATGAAAAATACACAACACTGAAATCTTCTGGACTTCAGTCCGTCACCGTAGCGACCCACTTCCATAGATGATTTCAGCAAACGTTCCAACAGCCAGATCTGACGTCACAGACGTGTAATATTAAGCTCGTTTGATGAAAAGTGATTAAAATAAGCCTCGGCAGCGGTAACAGCGTGACTTTACCTGTTTCTAGTTACGTTTAATATTTTGACAAGTTCTCACTTATGTTAAAGTTTCGTTTTTTTTTCTCACCTGCTTCACTTTTTTCTCTCTGTCTATCTCTCTCTCTCTCTCTCTCTCAAAAACAACCACAGCTTATCGAGTTACCGAGAAAGCGCAAAGCGTCAGAATTCCTCCGTCCTGAAGAAGTGTTACAAAAGCGCTGACACTGGAGACTCCTTCCATAAACGTTAGCTAAACTTCTCTACAGCGACGATTTTTTTTTTGGTTAAACGATTTTTTTTTTTGATCCATTAGCCTTAGATGATGTGGAGCGTCCACCGTGTGAACGAGCTGTTACTATGGAAACGATAACACACTAGAACGGGCGTGTTTGTATAGAGCTGGGATTTCGTTACAGCCGGAACTATTGGAGAATTCAGCCTCGTTGCGCTATGAACGAATGAATAAACGAATGAATGAATGAATGAATGAATGAATGAAAGCTGTAAATGCATGTTAATGTCAATGTTAATGAACGGGTTTCTTTGTTTAGTTCTTATTATTGTTTCTTTTTTTTTTTTATTTGTAATATAATACAAATCCAGACATCAGCATGAATCCAATCAGGCATTTTTCCATTTTTCCTCTGTGACCTAGCAACAGACTTAAACCTCAAAGAGGAAGTGGAAATGATTGTTGCTTGTATTGCAGAAGTAAATCTTTGTCGGTATCAACGTTGTGCACCTGGACTTTGTCGTTTTTATTCCATTCTTCCTTTTGAAAAACTTCAATCTCCTTCGAAACCGTCAGGGGATTTCGTGTGCGCGCTCGGCTTCCAGGTTTTTCACAGGTTTTCTCCGAGATTTGAGGTCCGGGCCCTGACTGAGACTTTGATCTTCCTTTTTCTTTTACCGTGTTGGATGGTAAAATTCCTCTTCAGCTTTTTGACAGACGGCAACGGCTTTAGTGACAAAAATATCTCAATATTTGATGCTAGTGGTTATCTCATGTATCTTGACTTGAGACCCAGCACTGAGCGCGCGAGAGCACGATGCTAACACCACAGGAGTGTTATCTTCACTCCAACAACAACAGCAACAACAAAAAAAAGAAGGTCAAAACGTTTAACCTTGAATGTGATATATTTCCACCTTCAGTAAGCGCTTTTTCCTCACACTCATGGTGCATCCCTGGAATACACCTTACGCCGGTACACACACAATCACACCTAGGAGCAATCTGGCATTTGCGAGTGAAACTCCACACCTGAGCTGCAGGTGTTGTGAGGCTCTGTTTCTTTTTGGTTATGAGGCTAATGTTAATGGCTAATGCATTAGTGAGTCGCGTTAATTAGCAGTGGAAGGTCCTCACAACACAGATGTGTGTGACAAGTGTGTGTAAGCACTACCGCTTAATCCAATCCTCACTTGGCTGTCAATTCTGTCTGTCTAAAAAAAAAAAAAAAAAACAGCAGCTTTGATTGGATTGGATTATCAATCGTCGTAATCGTAAGCGCAATCGTAAGCGTCGATGATGAAAAGCTCGGAGGTTTCGATGGTAAAATAATGCCGTGATGTGAAACTGAAGACTAATAGCAGGCAAGATGACTGAAATAAGATCTGAAACACAACGTTCCTCACAGCTTTCAGGGTTTTTTTTTTTTTTTTTTTGCAGGCCAGCTGGTTTCTGAAAATGTATGATGTTTTGGAAATCTCTGTAGTCATACTGACATCTAGTGGAAATTCATGGCAATGTCGACGTCCATGCGGCGTGAGAAGGAGAGTGCCTCGAAGTCCTCCACGATTCACTGAATTTTCTGAATTCACTGAATTTTCGTGGCCACAAATGAATATACTGACACCCTGAATGACTATTTTCTATATATCCCATAAATTATTACGCAGGAGCCATAAGATCAACGAGCCGTGGCCGTGAATCGTGTAACTCAATATTGTGACTTTATATAAATTTATGTATTTATAAATTTATCTCTAATGAGTGAGCCAGAGGTGACGGTGGTGATGAAACTCCCTGAGACGATACGAGGAAGAAACCTTGAGAGGAACCAGACTCAGAAGGAACCCATCCTCATCTGGGTGACTCCCGATAGTGCGATTATAAATAAATCCCTCTGTAACTGTGTACTACACGGACAAATAGTGCAGTTGTGTAACCAGGAACTTCATCTTATACATTTTATAATATTTAAGAACGCCGTTGACAAAAGAAGAAGGTGTTGAGATCATTCTCATGGCTGGATCAGGAAGCTGTCGCAAGGTTGTGATGGACTTTAACAGGAAACATGGCGAGCTCATCACACACCACACCTCACGACCTCAACACTGCAACATCTCAACACCTCAACATCTCAACACCTCAAGACCTCAACACCACAACACCACAAGACCACAACACCTCAACACTGCAACACCTCAACACCTCAACACTGCAACATCTCAACACCACAACACTGCAACATCTCAAGACCTCAACACTGCAACATCTCAACACCTCACGACCTCAACACTGCAACATCTCAACACCGCAACATCTCAACACCTCAAGACCACAACACCTCACGACCTCAACACTGCAACATCTCAACACCTCAAGACCACAACACCTCACGGCCTCAACACTGCAACATCTCAAGACCTCAACACCTCAACACCGCAACACCTCAACACCACAACACTGCAACATCTCAACACCTCAAGACCTCAACACTGCAACATCTCAACACCTCAAGACCTCAACACTGCAACACCTCAACACCACAACATCTCAACACCTCAACACCACAACACCGCAACATCTCAACACCTCAAGACCTCAACACTGCAACACCTCAACACCTCAGCAGCACAACGCTCACTGTAACATTACCTTGCTGAGACTTTGCTGAAGCGTTACTGAACGCTGACTGAGCTATAACTGTTACACACTCTCACAACTAAGAAAATGTCCCCGGAGGAGTGGATGAAGCTGTTCGTACTCTCAGTTCCATCAAGAATAGCGCAACAAATGGACGAATTCCTGGTTGTACAGAGTTAACACTCTGTCACGTTTATGAGCTCCAGGGAGAGTTGAGCACTTTTCATTCGTTCATTTTCACTACGCGCTTCATCCTGGTCAGGGTCACGGTGGAGTCCATCCCAGGAACATGGAGTGTGAGGTGTGAATACACCCTGGATGTGAAGCCAGTCCATCACACACACTGTCACATCTAGAGGTGATTTAGAGTCACCAGTCTTACTGGCATGTTTTTGGGCAATCTCACATGTCACAGAGGATGGCAGCGGCCACCCCTGACCACCCGCGGCCACCCCCAGACACTCCAGGCCACCCCTGACCACTCCCAGATACTCCAGGCCACCCCCAGACACTCCAGGCCACCCCCAGAGACTCCAGGCCACCCCTGACCACCCCCAGACACTCCAGGCCACCCCCAGACACTCCAGGCCACCCCTGACCACCCCTGGCCACCTCTGACCACTCCAAGCCACCCCTGACCACCCCTGGCCACCCCTGACCACCCCTGGCTACCCCTGACCACCCCCGACCACCCCCAGACACTCCAAGCCACCCCTGACCACCCCCTGCCACTCCAGGCCACCCCTGACCACCCCTGGCCACCCCGACCACCCCCAGACACTCCAGGCCACCCCTGGCCACCCCTGGCCACCCCCGGCCACCCCGACCACCCCCAGACACTCCAAGCCACCCCTGACCACCCTCGTTATCTTGTATATCTTGTTAATGTTTATTTAAATTAGTGTATTGTTTTAGATATTTTGATGAAATATAGAAACTACAGGTGAAGCCACTGCTGTAACGTCTTCATTTATTTTGCACAAAAGAACAAATCAGACTTTATTCTAAAAAAAGGTTTTTGCTCTACGCATAATTAGATGACATCATTAATTAGTAATGGCACCAGTTAATACTGTACTACTTTATGCAAATACTAATCCATCATTTACAAAGTTTATTGTCTATTTGAAAACGCTCAAAAACACTCTGGCGACATCTGCTGGCCAAACACCTGAAAATAAAACCTGAAAAAAAAAAACTACATCTACACCTTACACGCTCTGTTATCGTTTCTATAGCAACAGCTCATTCAGATATAGTGTACAGAGAAATCTCTTTAGCAGTTTTTAAGTGTAGAAAGTAAAGCTCGAGCCAGAAAGGATGTTAAATGAACAACAGAAGAATAAATGTTCTCTGGATTCTGTCACATTTTTACAAACACACACACACACACACACACACACACACACACACACACATGCATCACACACATCATAAAATTAGATAAAAAAAAAAGAAGTATAAATCGGAATTTTAACCCTTGTGTGGTCTTAACATTATGTCCACTCTCTTCATCCTAAGGGTCAAAATTGACCCGCCTTCACTAACCTCTTAAAATAAAGCACTTCACTGAAGTTTAAGCCCCAAATCTATTTTTCATGAAGAAACAATCCGTCATTCTTCAGAAACTTTGTGAATATGTGGGTTTTCCCTCTTCACGGCGCAGAAAGACTGCATTTAAGCAGTGGACACCGCTCTTTTTCTCGGCTGGTAAACACAGTGCCAGGTCACTTTTGACCCCTAAGACAACACAAGGGTTAATTAAATCAGTGTTCCTGCGTAGCCTCAGTGGCCAATCACAGCGCGAGGGGCGGGGCGGGGGCGGGGCTATGACGGAGAAGCGGTGCGGAAACAAAACGAAACCCGGAAGTAAGCCGCAGCAGTGTTCAGTTTGACGCTTCTCTAAACAAACATGTGAATTTCTTCAGCTTTTCAGCGGAAACATGGCAGCAGCTTGGCTGCAGTGGCTCTGGCTGCTGAACGCGGCGCTCTGCTGTTTCTCTGACGGTGAGTTAGTTATATTATTATATTATAATTCAGCTTTATTTTTATATTGTCATGTTTGCGGATGTTAGCGGCGCTGTTTAGCTGGATTACAGTAGACAGGTGTTTTTGTTTGTTTGTTTGTTTGTTTGTTTTGTTTATCAAGTGGATTTAAATCATTTCTGATGAGCCTGACTGTCGCAGCTTCAGTGTCGTTACAGACCTTTAACACGTTAAAGACAGGACTTTAAGCTAAACAAGCTAACGCTCTTATTAATATTAATATTAATATTTATCAATGATATTTTATATTCTGGAAAGATGTTTAAATCATATTTACATCATTATTACAGAGTCTCTAACGCGGTGAAGTTTATTAATAATAAATAATACAGTTATAAATAAAACTGAATTGACATTAAAGAACATGCACGTGCAGGTTGTTTTTTTTTTTTTTTAAATGCTGTTTTTGTATATGAATGACGTCACTTCCCTTCCACAGATGTCAGCTACGTCAGTGGCTTCTATTCCAACACGCCTCAGAGGTTGTCCAAGTACAGCTGGTTCGGGAACGCGCGCCTGTTCCGGTTCCGGGTTCCGGAAGGGGCGGAGCTTGTGCGCTGGTCGCTCACAGTGATGCGCGGTTCCGGGTTCAGCTGCAGCGACCAGAACATCGCAGTGTGAGAGTCCAAACCCCAGCTTCATCCATCCCACACATCCGTGCCGGCTTTAATAAACCACTCCTCATGTGTTCACGGACTCAGGGGCTGATCTGCTGATTGGTGTTTTTTAAATTAAGACAGAATCAATCAATCAATCAATCAATCAATCAATCAATCAATTACTTAATAGGATCACAAACAGAACAGAAAAAAATAACTAAGTACAATAAATCCACAATATAACACAAAAACGATCAGATATTACGTAAAATTAAATAAATGCGACTTGCCAATCTTTAACATTTAAACGTCACTAAATGTACGCTGGTACGAGTTCTCGCTCAAAGCTGCGCAGGCTTCCCCCCAAGAAAGACAGCCGATGAGCCAATCAGAATATGAATCTGGAATGATTGACAGTTGCATAAGTGTATCACCGGGCCCCTGACAGGAAGCCCCGCCCCTCCTCCCCTTCTCACATCTCGCATCCTCGCTTTCTGTCACGGAGTTTATTAATGTGAAATAAAATCATGTAACAGTGTGTGACGTCAGCTACACGGAGTGTGTGACGTCAGCTACACGGAGTGTGTGGCGTCAGCTACACGGAGTGTGTGACGTCAGCTACACGGAGTGTGTGACTGTATACGCTGCGTAGAAAACATTACGCACTGTGTGTAGCTAACGTCGGCTAAAGAGCGTCATCAGGACAACAGCAAGATATTCGAATATCGCACACATTCAGTAGATTAGCTCGCAAAATATGTTAAATCTGATGCGATACTGATCCAGGGTCAGGCTGCTGTGTCTGAGTTTAAATACTTTATACCAGAACCTCACGCAGCAGTTTATAGACGTTACTGCTGTAAGCTGATCAGTTAGAAATGTTTGTTCTGTTTGATCAACACTCTAACAGGCACTTCCGGGCCGGAGCACCGCCGGTCATCAACCCCATTAACACCACGTTCCCGAACTCCACGGCCTTCTCTCCGGCCTATAACCTGAGCGTGAGTGTGAGGAACACGCAGGCCGTCAGCGTCACGCTCTTTAATGTGACGCAGCCCGAAGCTGGAGACTGGTTCATCGCTGCTCATCTGCCTAAAGACGATGGCAAGATAGAACAACAGGTAGATATACAGGACTCACTTAGCACTTTATGGAAGGAGTCTCCAGTGTCAGCGCTTTGTAAGAGTCTGAGGTAACGCTCAGTAAAAAGGCATTACGGGTCATTTTCTTTGCTGTAGTATAAGAGGAACAAAACGCTTAGAGTAGAAGAGCTTTACATCTGGCTGCTTCTGACACTGGAGACTCCTTCCATAAATGCTAAATAAACATCGCCTGACTTTAAGAAAACTCCGTCGCATCAGTGATTTTTTTAATCCGTTTATTATTAGCGGAGCGTCCGTGTGAATGAGCTGTTACTATAGAAACAGTAACAATTATAATTACAGGTATTAATATAAACCTGCGCTTCTGTCAGAGCTGCTGTGATAGAAAACTAATCAACACCTTCCGACCAATCAGAGTGCAGAATTCAGCAGCAGCGTTGCGTTAACTGCGTTAGTGTGTCCAGGTCCACTGATGGACAGGAGGTAGAGGGAGCTGACCGGCGCACGAGGTAGCAGCCGAGTGTGTACAGAAAGTTCAGCAAGGAATGCTTTTCAGCCGTGTGTGTGTGTGTGTGTGTGTGTGTGTGTGTGTGTGTGTGTGTGTGTGTGTGTGTGTGTGTGTGTGTGTGTGTGACAATAGATTTTGCACAAAGCCACCTGTCAGGAAACATGATGTGTGTGTGTGTGTGAGAGAGAGAGAGAGAGACAATGGATTTTGCACAAAGTCACCTGTCAGTAAATATGATATGTGTGTGTGTGTGTGTGTGTGTGTGTGTGTGTGTGTGTGTGTGTGTGTGTGTGTGTGTTGCTCAGGGGCTGCCGTCGTGTTCGTATTTGTTGCAGCCGCAGATGTACGTGAGGAGAGCCATCGACACGCCGATCCTGCAAACCAACATTCCACTCACTCAATCACTCGCTCAGCAACACGCTCAGTTCAGGTGTGTGTGTGTGTGTGTGTGTGAGAGAGAGATAATCATCTGACCTCTGAGGCACGTATTTATGTAACAATGACTTGTGTGTGTGTGTGTGTGTGTGTGTGAGTGTAGAATTCTAGAAATAAATGACGTGTTCTTTCTACATTTTCTGTAAAACTGAAAGTGGAGCTTTGATTTGTAGCTAAAAGAAGCTCTGACTCTCAGTGTCCTAACACTTACATTTAACTTCATCATGTTTAATTCCGACATCTTATTAAATAATTCTGTAACTAATCTTCTGCTGCAGGGTTTTTGTTCCTGAATTCTCCTCCAGGCTGGATGTCTTTATCCAGTCGTGCTCTGTACAGAGTGCTCCGGTGACTGACTGCTCGCTGTCAATCACTTTAGGCTCCGCCTCTTTGGGTCAGAGCTCAGTGATTACGGTGAACTGCTCCGGGAACGAGCCGTGCTCTGCTTCTCTCCCCAATCCGCCGTGGAACACTTGGGTGAGAGTTTCAGTGGAAATCAGCCGAGCGAACGTGACGACGACGTTCAGCATCTCAGCAAACTACACAGGTCTGTCCACACAACTCCGAGTGAAAAGCCGTGGAGTTTATGATCACATGATGAGGCTTTTCTTCCTCACTGTGGATTCTTTAAAAAAAGCCTTTTCAGGTTAAAAGGTTAAAAACAGCTCAGGATACAGGTTTAATCTGTATAAACTTCACTTCCTGCAGTCAGTTAAATTCAGGAGAGCTTTATTACATGACTGTGTATAGGACAATACTGAGTAATCTTCAGTGCTGAACATATTAAAAGAAGTGTTCAGTGTTAATGTATATGTCAATTCCTGTTGTCGCTTACGTTACAGCAGCTATAAACACTCGTTCCCTCACCAGCGTCTCTTTATTCTCTCTCTTCAATTTAATAAGAAATAAAATCGCAGCTTGTCCCGCATGTTACTGAGAAACCGCAGAGAAGCGTAAACTCCTCTGTCCTGAAGACGTCGCAAAACTTAAAGCTACAGCGTCACCTCTGACTGCTACAGAGCGCTGACACTGGAGACTCCTTCCCTCAGCGTTACATAAACATCTCTTTATTCAAGAAAACTTCACCACATCAGATTTTTTTATTTAACATATTTATCGTATCAGTAAACAGAGAAGATTAGAAAAATATGTGATTTTGTATATTCTGACGTTTTCAAAAATTTTCAACTCCTCTGTCTCTCTCTCTGTGTGTGTGTGTGTGTGTGTCTCTCTCTCTCTGTCTCTCTCTCTCTGTCTCTCTCTCTCTCTGTCTCTCTCTGTGTGTCTCTCTCTCTCTCTCTCTCTCTCTCTCTAACAGCTGGCTGTAAACCCTCGAGCGTCCCTTCAGATGTGAACGTCTCGTTTCCGCTGAGCAGCTCGTCTCTCATCGCGTCCCCCAGAAACTCCTCCGGTGGCGTCTCTCTCTACGCTACCAGCTGCCTTCAGAACCCAGCTGTGCTGCGTGAGGTGCAGGACGTCCTTTCAGTTCGCTTCACGATCGCTAACGGCAGCGTGACTGCACTGTCCCATCTGCCCACCATGCTGACCCTGGAGCTGGACTCTGCAGACAGCGGGGGGGCGCTACTCCTCCAGCTCGACCTCAACAAGGTGAACATGCGCGTGTGTGTGTGTGTGTGTGTGTGTGCTGGATTATCCCTGCACAAGCATGAAGTAATGAATGAAGCACTTGGGGGTGTGCTGTTACAGGAAAGTAATCAGTGATGGAGTTCATTATTTTCCTGTAACAGAATGTCGAAAGTGTTTTATTCCCCTTATAAATGTTACATTTTCTGGGCCTAAATGCATAACTGTGTGTGTGTGTGTGTGTGTGTGTGTGTGTGTGTGTGTGTTTTATATTTAGACCTCTGTGATTGGTCCATTTGACAGTGTGAGGGCGTGTCTAACACCTTCTGCTCCTGTTCTTCAACTCAACACCAGCCAGTCATGTGATGCAGGTGTGTTACTACATCAACACACACACACACACACACACACAATGACCATGGACATATGTAAAAGATTTATTAAGTAAAAATCGTGGAGTGTTTAAATTTTAAATGTGTGTGTGTGTAGCTTTCATGAAAGGATATCCACTCCGAGTGAACAGTAATGAAACGAAGGCGCTGTTGAGGATTCCCTTTCCCCAAGCAGCGACGTGGTACCTCAGTCTGCAAAGCATCTGTAACAACAGGTACACACACACACACACACACACACACACACACACACACACACACACACACACTTACACCTTCATGCCCAGAATCCTATAACCAGTTTGACGGAATTCCTGAAATGCTTTCGATTGCCGGAAGAAATTCCGTACTTTACTGATAAAGGATAATAAATTAGAATCTATATTTACACCACAGCGCTGCTGAGTTCTGGACTCTGATTGGTCAGAAGGTGTTGATTAATTTTCTATAACAGCAGCTCTGACGGCTACCTTCCCAGCTTCATATTAATGTGCCTGCTCGAATATGTTATGGTTTCTATAGTAACAGTCGTCGTGGTGTTGTCAGTGCTGTCTGCAGAAACATCTCGGCCGTGGTGAGCGTGTCGGCGAGTGTGAGCGCGTGTGTAGATGACTGCGGTCCGTACGGAGACTGCAGGCTGCTGCGCACACAGAGCTACCTGTACGCTGCCTGTGTGTGTAAAGCAGGTGAGACGCGCACACACACACACACACACACACACACACACACACACACACAGGCAACCAGCATGAACACGAGTGATTTACTCTTTATTCAGTTGCTTTTTATACTGTGTGTGCTGAAGCACTGTGTGCGTATGTGTGTGTGCGTGTGTGTGTGTGTGTGTGTTGCCAGGTTGGCTGGGATGGAGCTGCTCAGACGGATCGAGCGCCCTGTCGTTCTCTCGGCAGTTAGCCGCAGTGCTCCTGCTCACGCTCAGTAACCTGCTCTTCGTCCCTCCCATCGCCGTGGCGCTGTACCGCGGCTACCACCCCGAGGCCACCGTCTACCTCTTCACCATGTTCTTCTCCACGGTGTGTATCCCATCAGTTC
This sequence comes from Pangasius mekongensis, assembly GCA_033441845.1. Classification (NCBI taxonomy): domain Eukaryota; kingdom Metazoa; phylum Chordata; class Actinopteri; order Siluriformes; family Pangasiidae; genus Pangasius; species Pangasius mekongensis. The sequence continues at coordinate 339,803 of JAKKZJ010000026.1, read as the reverse complement.
CACCTCAGGGCCAACACCTGCGTTTGTGTTTTATTTCGCGTAAAAGAGAAAGAGAAGGTTAACCGAACGTGACGGAGACGTAACAACAGCATCACAATACCTGCAGAGTTTATAAAATAATAGAAATGTTTAAATGTAAATTTAAATGTAAAATGTTTTTGCGGCTCGTGTGTGTGTGTGTGTGTGTGTGTGTGTGTGTAGTTCTATCACGCGTGTGATCAGCCCGGCGTGACGGTGCTGTGCATCATGGACTACGACACGCTGCAGTTCTGCGACTTCCTGGGCTCGGTGGTGGCCGTGTGGGTGACGATCGTCTGCATGGCACGACTGAAGGACACTCTTAAATACGTAGGTGTATTTAATAAATTCAAAGATGTTGGTTTTTTTTGGTATTAAGTCTTATAGAACACGCTGAGGATTTACACTCACACACTCTGTCCTGGCTCCTTGTGTGTGTGTTTGTTTGTTTGTTTGTGATTATAATAATGCTGATGTGACCCGGGGTCTCCTCACTGATAAACCAAGTCCAGCGCTGCAGCTAGAAAACATGTGATGTGTAAATTTTCGTCATGGTAACGGTCTCTCCTGTCCTCCAGGTCTTCTTCCTGGGTGGGACGCTCCTTATCGCCATGGCGATGCAGCTGGACCGCAGAGGTTTGTGGAACCTTCTAGGTCCTGTGCTGTTTGCGTTAGCCATCATGCTAAGCGCCTGGGTAAGAGCCGAGCCGTCTGATCGTGTTCAGTCAGAATCCGAATCCAGAAGTCAGCAGCGCCGAGGCTGATTATTATTACATCATGATCATTACCTTTTTTACAGATATATCGTGGTGTAAAACGTCGCCAGTGTTATCCCCCCACGTGGAAGCGCTGGGTTTTCTTCCTGATCCCCGGCATCGTGTCTGCGCTCATCGGGTTGTGCGTGTACGCCTTCGCTCAGACCGACAGCAACTACTACTACACACACTCCATCTGGCACATCATGGTGGCCACCAGCGTGGTGTTCCTCCTGCCGCCGCGCGAGAAGAACGTGCCGCCCTGGGGCTGGCCACACAAACTCTGCGGATATAAAATCTGTCTGAACCAGAGGGAAGAGCTTCACGTCGTCCCCTAAACACACACACACACATACACACACTCACAGGCGAGCTGTATTTGGGACAGTGTTTGATTTCACCGGCTGTCTTTACGAGCGGAGATGACAAAGTCACACGTTACAAAAAAATAATAAAACAAAAACACAACAGCAGATCAGAAAACACATTAAACTGTGAAACACAACAGCAACACAACACGAGCTCCGAACAGAAAGGGGCGGTCCTTACCGAACGATCACATGCCCGTTGCTGATTGGACACGGCGTATCACATGACTAACACAAGCACAAAGAATAGCACTTTTTCAGTCTGTTGTCTCAGCGAGGAGGAATTCCTCACTGGCCAGAGTTCCTTCTGCTCCTATACTCTTATTAACGTGTGGAAAGTTTACAGCAAATGTAAACCAACAAATAAAATCCTTAAAAGCGGGAAATAAATTGGAGAAACAGCACATTAAAGTTGTAGCTGCAACTGGACCGTCGTTCTCTTCAACCTGATGCACTGATTTACAACAATATAAAATTAAAATAAAAAAGTAGGATGCACTGAAAGCGTCAGTAGATTCATTTAAGCTCCTTAAGATTTCCTGTGAAATATTCTCCAGCCAATCAGCAACCAGCCTGTGATGTGCAGTGAGGCCCGCCCCTTTCCGCTCTGACGTGAAGTCGATGCGTTTGTGATTGTGCTGCTGCTGCTGCTGTTGTTGTTGTTGTTGTTGTTGTTGTTGTTGTGGGAAGGTGTAATGCAGTAAAGGTTCTGAGGTGGAACAGTGTGACCTCACAGCTGATGGAAACTCGGAACTCGTGTCAAAAATCGGACACTGATGACGTGCGGTGCGATTTACACGCTGGTTTACTCCGAGTCTCCGACACGGCCAGTAGCTCTTGATTTTTGCCGTGTGTGTGTGTGTGTGTGTGTGTGTGTGTGTGTGTGTGTGTGTGTGTTCTAATAACTATTCAGGATCTTGATTAAATCAGGTGAAACACAATGCAG
>JAKKZJ010000026.1:327328-337616 GCA_033441845.1 Pangasius mekongensis | reverse complement strand
AGAGAGAGAGAGAGAGAGAGAGAGAGAGAGAGAGAGAGAGAGAGAGAGAGAGAGAGAGAGAGAGAGAGCGAGAGAGACAGAGAGACCAAGAGGCAGAGAGAGATGGAGAGAGAGAGAGAGAGAGACCAAGAGGCAGAGAGAGATGGAGAGAGAGAGAGATGGAGAGAGAGAGAGAGAGAGAGAGAGAGAGACCAAGAGGCAGAGAGAGATGGAGAGAGAGAGAGAGAGAGAGAGAGAGAGAGAGAGAGAGAGAAAGCCTGATCATTTTTTCTCTGCAGAGAGAATTTGGGAGTGAAGACGAAGTGGAAAAAAAGCAAATAAATTTGGTAAAAATGGAAGTCATAATCCACAGAGTGGTTGAAAACTCACTCACTTCATTTCAGGGCCTTCGCTTTCTACAGAGCTCACGTTTATAATAAATTAGTTATTATACACTGTTATAGTTATTCATTGGAACTTTTCTGTTCATTGGAACTCGCTATAACACTTAGTTATAGTTATTTATTTCAACTATCATTTGCTTTGCTCTTGCATTCGCATCATGTTGCTACACACTTTCAATTTTTTTTAATGTTTTATATTTATTGTTTTTTTTCTTTCTGTCGCTGCTATTAAATGACGTGAGAAATAATGTCTCACTTCACAAATTAACCCTATAAATGATTGGATTTAGGTTAGAACATCACACGTGTGTGTGTGTGTGTGTGTGTGTGTGTGTGTGTGTGTGTGTGTGTGTGTGTGTGTGATCTACACTCAGAAATAAATAAAGTGTATGAAAGCCGAGTGAGTGAGTGAGTGAGTGAGCGAGTGAGTGAGCGAGTGAGAGAGCGAGTGAGTGAGCGAGTGAGAGAGCGAGCGAGTGAGAGAGTGAGCGAGTGAGTGAGTGAGTGAGAGAGCGAGCGAGTGAGAGAGCGAGTGAGTGAGTGAGTGAGAGAGCGAGTGAGTGAGCGAGTGAGAGAGCGAGTGAGTGAGTGAGTGAGTGAGAGAGCGAGCGAGTGAGAGAGTGAGTGAGTGAGTGAGTGAGTGAGTGAGAGAGCGAGCGAGTGAGCGAGTGAGTGAGTGAGTGAGTGAGTGAGAGAGCGAGAGAGAGAGCGAGCGAGTGAGTGAGTGAGTGAGTGAGTGAGTGAGTGAGTGAGTGAGTGAGCGAGAGAGCGAGTGAGAGAGCGAGCGAGTGAGCGAGTGAGAGAGCGAGCGAGCGAGTGAGTGAGTGAGTGAGTGAGAGAGCGAGAGAGAGAGTGAGTGAGTGAGTGAGTGAGTGAGTGAGAGAGCGAGAGAGAGAGTGAGTGAGTGAGTGAGTGAGAGAGCGAGAGAGCGAGGGAGCGAGCGAGAGAGCGAGTGAGTGAGTGAGTGAGTGAGTGAGTGAGTGAGTGAGTGAGCGAGTGAGTGAGAGAGCGAGTGAGAGAGCGAGCGAGTGAGTGAGTGAGTGAGTGAGAGAGCGAGCGAGCGAGTGAGTGAGTGAGAGAGTGAGTGAGTGAGTGAGTGAGAGAGCGAGAGAGAGAGTGAGTGAGTGAGTGAGTGAGAGAGCGAGCGAGCGAGTGAGTGAGCGAGTGAGTGAGAGAGCGAGAGAGCGAGCGAGTGAGTGAGTGAGTGAGTGTGTGTGATGTGCTGTAATGGCGTTTGCAGATAGAGCGTGTTATAAACTACTTATTACCCATTTTAAAATGAGTTATAAACATAGTTATGAGCCGAAACTCGACACGGATGTTGTCTTTGTCACGCTGCTGCCACCTGATTCCCGGCGTGCGGTCTGCAGAGAGATGTTATTGAAAGCGGTCGGTATTTGAAGCGTGAATGTGCTGAGAGCTGAGAGCTGAGAGCCGAATCCGCGCCTGACGCACTCACGCTGACACACGGCTCCGAGTAATTACTGAGGATATGAATAAAATCAGCAGTTTAATGTGGGTTCAGTCTGTATTTCATTATTGTTCTTTGCATGTGCCGGAGTCCTTTTACATTCATAATGAAGGGAAGAAAAAAAAAAAAAAAAAGACGACAAGCTTAATCGCTCGACTAAACAGGCGGCGTGTCATGTTCACGCAACACCGTCGTGGCCGACGGCGACGAGTTTCCTTCCTCGCTGCCCTTGAGTCAGATTCATTCCTCTGGAAAACCAACAGATATTGACTTTATTTGCATTTAAATTGTTTGGATTTATTTAAAGTGCCTTGGAGTTCAGCTTCCTGTTAGTTCCACCAGAGGAGGAACGCGTGGAGCCGTTGCTCCTGATCCTGCAGGATTGTACGACAATAACTGCGAGAATTTCTATAAGAATTCAATCAGATTTCTGTGAACGCAGTCATTAGAGGATTGCATCATCATCATCATCATCATCATCATCATCAACAGTGTCATATTCTGGACTCTGATTGGTCAGAAGGCGCTGATTAGTTTTCTATAGTAGCGCAGGTTTATGTTAACACGCTCGCTCTGATACGTCATCGTTGCTATAGCAACAGCTCACTCACAGGGACGTGTACAGCGGACGCTCCGCCGATGATAAACTTTTCGGTGAGGAGAAATGCGTTTATTTAACATTTACGGAAGGAGTCTCCAGTGTCAGAGGTAAACTTGAAGGTTTGCGACGTCTTCGGGACGGAGGAGTTTACGCTTCTTCGCGGTTTCTCGGTAACGTGCGGAACAAGCTGCGTTTTTTTTCGTCTTATTAACGTGAAGAGAGAGAATAAAGAGACGCTGGTGAGGGAACGAGTGTTTATAGCTGCTGTAGCATAAGTGTTTTTTTTTGTGGATGTTCCACAACATTAAATGTAACTATAAATGGATAAAAGGTGTGACGTGTCGTTTTTTTTAAAAATTAATAGATATATTGTAATTGTTGATTAAAATAGAGAATAAAGCGGACTTTTTATTCCGAAAATGCAAACGTGCGCATTAAACCCCGTCATGGTTCTGCAAACAGCACTCTTTTATTCAGTGTTTTTATTTTTATATTTATATATATATATATATATACAACTGTAGGCTACGATAAAGCACTTTCTGTTCAAACGTCTGTATCTGACAGGAATACAAAGTTCAACTCATCAGAAATCTTTTTTCGTAGCACAACATCCTCCAGACGTGTTCTATTTCATCATTTCCCTCATGACCCGGGCCTGCACTCGCGGAGTCTGTTATCGTGCTTCGGCGCTGCGCCGAGACCTCGCAGCAACGTGCTCTCTGCTTTTTCATTCACCGTCTTTCATCCCAGAGACGCGTTTCTCTGTCCTGCACCACACAGCGACAGCGGCGACACCTCGCACACATGCTCACACGTTCCATTTCCACTCACCGGGCTCAACCTGCTCATTTAACGCAACTATAAATGGATAAAAAAAAGTGTGACGCGTCGTTCTTTAATAAATGAAAAAAAATATAATAGTTGCTGTGTTATAAGGGGAATAAAACACAGAGTGTGGTGCTGGTCATGGAAGAGGACACTGAAAAAGCAATAATTATTTCAGTGTGTGTGTGTGTGTGTGTGTGTGTGTGTGTGTGCGTGTGTGTGTCTCTCAAAAAAAAAAACTTTGTTTTTCATTCTCTAGAATGAAAAAGGTGAATCTTTCATACCACAGCTGTCCGTCTCTCTCTCTCTCTCTCTCTCTCTCTCTCTCATTATCAGACCCCTTCATTCATAATTAAACACGAAAAAACGCCGAGTCCTCGACTGCAGGGGAACAAAGGCTCTTGTTGCTATGGCAACACACCACCTCAGAAAACTTGAGAGAAAAGAGTGTGCCAGCGTTTATGCGTGCTCGAGAGTGCGCCGAATCCCCGGGGAAAGGAGACTGAATTCAGAACGACGGAATAGACGCCTCGACAGAGGGATCTTCCCCAATTCTCTCTCACACACACACACACACACACACACACACACACACACATTTAGATCTTTGTCACAACCAAATTTCATCATCATGCAGATCAGAGGCACGAGTGAGGCGTGATATAATTAGGAGGAGTTCATGTCCACGTGTTAATAAACGCACAGCACTTTTAAACACATAACAAGTAATAGTATTTCATCTGCATTTCAATTACCCACAATGCCCTTCTGCTAGAGGTGCAGTGGGATTTCACCCTCGATTCATCTCTTCCTAATGAGATCGATGATGCAGCGGCGCTTTAGTGCTTTCACTCTGTCCAGCTCTCTCTCTCTCTCTCTCTCTCTCCTCCTCGTCTGTACACTCTGCTCAAACTGAACTCGCCATCTCGCACATCGCTCACTAGCTGCATTGCATTCTGGGAGTCTGAGTCCGGAAGTCTCCGCTACTTCTACACTTCGTTTTCTCATTAATATGACGCTGGGAAATGAAACAACACGTCACTTTAATCAGTTTAAGGACTGATGTTGAGTTGAGGCCGTACTTTAATCATTCGTAGTTGATAGGCTACTGGAAGAGTGTTAATTAGCTTGAAAAGCGAAGACTGAGGCGGAGATGCTTGCTGAGGTATTAATGGGGAGGAATGAGGTTTGTTTTAAATAGAAATGGCTCCCTTTTGCACGCATCATTTCCATATCTTCCTCAGAGATCGTGTTCTGATTACGCGCCGGCTCCGTGCCGAAATGCCTCGTCAGCGTTTGTATTTATTCCCGTCACGGGAGTCATTTTAACATAAGAGTGTAAAAGTGATTTTGAAATCACAGCATCATCATGATTAAAGGCCTTTCTTTAAAATACTGTCTGACCGACGCACTCTTACGATTATTATATAATTATAATTATAATTACGCACAACTGTTCCAATGAAATCATACTCATGCTGTACATTTCCTTATATATTATATTATATTATATTATATTATATTATATTATATTATATTATATTATATTATAAACTGTCAAAGCACTGACACTGGAGACTCCTTCCATAAATGTTAAATTAATAAACACGTCCCTGTGAATGAGCCGTTGCTATAGAAACGATGACGTATTAGAGCGGTATCGTAACCTGCGCTACTGTCAGAGCTGCTGTCATGGAGAACTAATCGACACCTTCTGACCAATCAGAGATGAGAATTCTGAAATACAGAATCATTTCATGTCCATCCTCAGCTATAGGAGATGAGAAAGAGGGATTCAGTGACATACATTTGAGATTAAAATAATGGGATTTCTGGGATATCCTCTGGTTAAAGCCTTGAGGGAAAGCGAAGCTGAGGAAGAACTTCAGCACTGGTTTTTTTTTCCCCCTCAGGGTTCGAAGGGCTGCTGGGGTTAGAGACAGAAGAAGGCTGGAGTGCAGATTATCTGCACTTCATTAGAATGAGGATGACGAGGTTCTCTCCAATTCCATGATCGTTGTAGGCCTCAGTCCTACGAGAGGAAGTTAACGCTGTCCCTCTTATTCCTCCGGGTTAAACCATCCCACGCTCCGTGGCTATTCCCGATCAGACAGATGGATCCGGTACCTGCCCGGGGGTTAGTCCTGAGGCCTAGTCCTAGGCAAGCAGAACTGGTTCACAGCACTAACTGTGCTACATTTAGGCTCCGTCCACAGGAAGAAAAGATAGATTTTAATCCCTTTTGTTTGCATTTTGTGAGCTCAGTGATAGTAATTCCTAAACTCTTACCTCAAACAGCTCAAGAATAACATTCATTTATTCATCTGCAGTAACTGCTTTATCCTGGACAGGACTAAAAGTTCTAAATGGAAAAATGACAAACAGGAGGATTCATACGTGCGGACTGAAGATCAGGTGGAACTACTGCCTAATGCTCCACTTGGGTCTGATCCAAAATCTGCGTCCTCAGTGCGGCTTGTGACGTCGGAGCTGTGGGTTCAGGGGCAGTACAGCGTCGATCATATCCCATGTGCCGATCACACTGCGTAATGATCCAGCATCATTTATTGATGGAGACTTCAAAGCACTTCTGTAGGTCGCTCTGGATAACGGCGTCTGCCAAAACAAAACTAACAGCCACAAGTCCAGTTTTGCTACGAACAGTTTTGCACTCAAGTCTTCATCACTGAACAGCCGATAAGTTCAACAAAATAGACTTCATTTTAAAACGATAATGAATTCAGACTCTGATGCTCATATTCATAAGTTGCTCATAAGTTCACAAGTTCCTGGTTACACAACTGCACTGTTTGTCCGATTTATAATCGCACTATCCATTGCACCCAGATGAGGACGGGTTCCTTCTGAGTCTGGTTCCTCTCAAGGTTTCTTCCTCACATCGTCTCAGGGAGTTTCATCACCACCGTCACCTCTGACTCACTCATTAGGGATAAATTTATAAATTTACAATTTATATTCTGAATTTATATATTTCTGTAAAGCTTCTTTTTGTGACCACTTTTAAAAGTGCTATAAAAAAAATAAAATTGAATTGAATTGAAAAAGTCCAGATATCAGTAAAACGGCTAACGAGTATTAAAATTACACTCACCGCAGCTGAAGAGATGGGAGAGAGGGAAAGACAGCTGTAGGATAGACGCATTTATTGCAAGTATTACATCACACATCACTTTGTGACTTTATTGACACACACACACACACACACACACACACGAGAAGCATAATGAAAACCCGCATCTCTCTACATTCAGTCCCCGTCTACGCTCAAGGTTATGGCTCTCATATGGACATCGCTAGACCATTATTGCATTCTGAGCAGTACAGGAGCTCTCTGTGCTTAAATCACGCCAGAATCCCGAGTCCTCAAGAGGCTGAGCTCTCTCAGAGTGCTCTCTTTCAGGGAGCGAGAGAAACACACACAGACACACACAGAAAGTAGTCAGTCTTTCTTTCTGTGTGCAGCAGGAGCATGAATGGCTTATATTTCAGCCTAGTCGCTGTTCCACATCATACAGCTGCAGGAACAGTGTTGGGTGTGAAAGCGTGGACTGCAGATCCAATTTCCTGTTCCAACATGTCTGAGCACGCTCATTGGGATGTGTTCCTCTGACACTCGGCTCTAAGGTATCGGCATTAATGCAGGCTTCTCGCATTAGCAATCTAGCCAATAGCCGGATTAGCCGTCGTGATGTCAGTGAGGGTTCTGCGTTTCTGTGTGGAACCCGATGTGGTCTTTTGCTGCTGTAAGTTCGATGCGTTGAGTTTTGTGACATGCTTTTCTGCTCAACACGGATGTAAAGAGTGGTTATCTGGGTTACTATAGTCGGCTCACAGCTCACTGGATGATTTTTGGTTTGTTTTGTTTTGTTAGAGATCGTTGTGTGCGAAAATCTCAGTTTGTGAAATACTCAGTCTGGCACCAACACCCACGTCACGCTCAGTCACTGAGATCCCTGAGATCTGTCCTCTTTCTGATGTATGATGTGAACATTAACTGAGGCTCCTTACCTGTATCATGGTTATATGCTTCACGCTGCCGACACGTGATTGGTTGATTGAATAACGAGCAGGCGTACAGGTGTTCCTGGGAAAGTCTTCGGCATATTTACTGTATGTTAACAAATAGAAAATGTAAAAATGTAAATTGTATGTAAACAAACATTAGCTGTCTGTCCAACTGGCACGTCACAATACGTGTTTATATGTCTGCGTTCATGTGTGTGTGTGTGTGTGTGTGTGTGTGTGTGTGTTTTTGCCTTTCCCTAACTGGTAGCTGCTGCAGCAGAAGTTGCTTAATGGCCAGATGGCATAAAGCAAATGAGTTGGAGTGAGAACCGAGTTTGCATATTTATGAGGCTTTTCTGAATAATTAATGAGATGGAAATAAAAACTGAAGTGGATAGAGAAATGTGTGTGTGTGTGTGTGTGTGTGTGTGTGTGTAGAAGTTTTTCCATCCCCTTGAGTTCACGAACAAACAAAACAACAGAGAGCAGTTTAATAATGGAGTTTAATGGAGTTTAATAGGAGAAAAAAGGCGGAAAAAAAGTGATAGTTTCAGTCAGGTTTCACTCGTAGCTCCTAAAAAGCAGCGAAGATGTCGGACAGACTAAAACACTAAAGCGCCGCTGCATCGCTCTCTTCAGGTCGAGATGAAGAGCGGCATTGTGGGTAATGTAGGGAAAGTGAACATAGAACAACAGTGCCGATTATAAATGGAATCTCAGACACCATTGAAGATCACATGTTAGTAATGCAGACGAATATGCAAATCATATGCAAATATGCAAATCATTTCCTTTAAGGATTGAGATTAGCGTTCGCACCTTATACCTCTTCTGTATAAAATCAAACAAAAGCTAGATGTTAAAATGTGTGTGATGAGATCGAGATGGCTGCCTTACATAATGTTACAGGATCATTTTAATTTCACAGACACTCGGAATGCTGTTGATAATGAAGATAATTAGCAATGTTAGAAATGTTAATTAAAAAAAAATCTGATTAAGGAAAGATCCTAACAGTTCCAATTATTACATTAATTTAAAAACCATGTGAAATCACTTCATCACCCTCTCTCTCTTTCTCTCTTTCTCTCTTTCTCTTACACACACACACACACACACACACACACACACACACACACACACGCATCAGTTACGGTCGTGTTATTACATTTAATTTGTTTTGTTTACACCTGTGCCTGCAGCTCTCCCACTGGATCAGTTTCAATTCACCTCAAAAGCGCATCGGGCGGATGAAGGACATTTCTGTGTGTGTGTGTGTGTGTGTGTGTGGGCGTGTGTGTGTGTGTGTGTGTGTGTGTGTGTGTGTTCCTTCATCCATGGTATAAAATCTGACAGTGAAATGCCTAGTAGTAATAGTGACTAGATCCTCCATAGGACTAACTGACCCTGGGATATAGGACTGTTTACATACTCCACACACACACACACACACACACACACACACACACACACGCTTGTGTGTTTTTTCTTTTGGTGTCCGAGTTTTTAGCCCAGTTTTAACAGTGGTCATTCTTCAATATGAGAAATGGGCAGCAAGGGAATGACAGAGTGGGAATTTGGTGCGTTAAAATAGTCACTGATGTTCAATCATCGTCTCACTCCATTCAGGTCAATTTACACGTTTCTTAATCTTTCTCTTTTTTTTTTTAATCACATGAGATTCGCGTCACACGCAGCAGTCACACTTAACAACCGTTTCAATCCACCCCACCATTACAGCTTCCCAAAACATGAATCCATGAGGAAAATAGACTACATCACATGCGCACATTAGGATTTTATGACCTCAATTTGTGGCCCATTAAATACTGAGTGCAATTAACTCACAATATTAAAAATAAAATAAATATTTTGGGGCCTGTCCAGTCTCTTGCTGCACGATATTACTCTTGCTTAAGCTTTATGGACAGAACCTTCTGGACCGTCCTGAAGTCAGCAACCATCTCCTTTCTTAAGTTTTAAACAGAACATCCGCTGAATTAAAACATAAGTCCTCGACTTAAGTTCCATCTCTGAATAAGTAATTAAATTGGAACAGAATATGAATACATTCCCTGTAATATTTAAAACAAATGAACCTGATCATCAACCTGAACTAAACATTCGCCTCATTTACAAAGGTTTTGTTGATTTCTCTTCATCATCAATTGCATTTGTTGATAAAAACCAATCAGCCATAAATTACCAAGCGCGTTCATGGCATTTACATTTGGCCACACCCGCAAATCCGCAGGGGGATAAAGGGGTAAAAGGGTATAGCGAGCTGAAAAATGGTGAGTAAACAGTGAAAAAGCGCCCCCTAAGTGCAGCGTGCACTAAATCTTCCAGTAATGCAGCTCAGCCACTGCAGCGCATTGGCTACCATACACACACAGACTCCTCCTCCTTTCATAGGGCGCCATTACTTTTGTCCTCGTTGAATAGCTAATCTTTTTTGCCTTCATTTATAGATTCGTTTTGGAATCGCTTTCTTTTGAGCCAATACAAAATGTGAATTTCACAAACTGTTCATTGCGTAGTACAAATAAATAAGAGCTTTAAACGTGATAGCGTTTAAATAAAGTCTGATGAATGAGGCGCAGTGTGAGTGTAGAGTGTAGAGTGTTTACATGAGGAGATGTAGTGTTTAGTGCACTCCACCCAGAACGATGGGACTGTTTAGCATTAGCAAGGCATTTTCATGCGCAGAATTCTTGCTCAGGCAGCAGTGGTGAACATGACCCATGTGAACTATACAGTCTGGGGAAAGAAATATGCGAAAATGAATCGCGGGAACCGAAATGTTGCAAAAAGCAGCACAAGGGAGAAAGGTGTCGCGAATATCAACTGTGGCTGTTCAGCATGTGTATTGTCCCTAAGAGCACAGCTAATCTGATTTGGGCTTTGGAAACCTATTACAGCGCTGCTGGTCTTCATTTCCTTCATAAACTGTAACCTGCTTCTGTCTTTTAAAAACCA
>JAKKZJ010000026.1:315617-326273 GCA_033441845.1 Pangasius mekongensis | reverse complement strand
AAGGAAGACGAGGACCGTTTGCACGGCTGGTGACCGATCAGCAGAGCCGGAGTACGGAATGGGCTCTGCGTTTAGCATCACATTTCTTTCGCACTAAGAGCTAATAAATGTCTGCGATTACATTTATTATCTAAGTACAGCGCAAAATGGCAAAGTGGTTTTTTTTTTTTTCCTTCAGGAAAATGTTCATATCAAAAGCTCGGAGCATAGCCCCGTAAAGAGGAAAGGATTTGCTATAAAACACTAAACCATGACGGGTCGTATAAACTAATTAATGAACAAATCATATTTGATCTATATTTATACAATAAAGAAGATAAAGATGATCTAATTTTAAAACTTAGCAGAAAAGCATCACAATTTATTATGACCTAATAACTTTATCCCACTAAAACAGCACCAACAATAAACACCAGTGATGACAAGAACATCAGAAATCCACCATCCAGCTTGGGCTGAGCATCAAACTCATGTCTAATCAATTTAGAAGTGTATATAATATCAGATAGATCCCATAATTTCAGGTGGAAATCATACAATTCCAGCACGTTTGTACGTTTGTTTGACTCCAGCTAACTTTATTTCCAAACACTGATTGACGCTCGAATGGGAGTTCTTTGGGTGAATAGTGGACAGTGAATTGGGTGAACAGATACTGTAGAGGCGGATCCCAAGTGGTGCAACAGAAATCGCCAGCCGTCTGTAGAAGAAGAGGGTGTGTAGTGCTCTCCTCCGCTTGTGTTACGCTGCGCTGTAATGCCGCAGTTCGAAAAGATGTGCTAACTTCACGAGGATACAGGAGAGGAAATGTAAAGGAAATGGGGTAAAATAAAATAAAAATAAAAAAAACCCACACTTATAAAACTGACATTTTATAAACCAAAGCGTATTCTTATTTAGTTGCTTTTAAAAATTTATTTTATAATAGTACAATTTTTTCTTTAGTACAAAGTTTGTGCCTAAGACTTTCAACATCTCACATTTGAGGAAAGTCTGTTATAAGCTTCTAGGTAAGGGTGGGAGTGAACATGTAGTGAACTTCATGAGCGTAGGTAATCTAGAAACAGAGATTTTGCAAAATATATACTTATGTAGGAGAACATAAAATTGAACATATAAACAATTTTATTTAAACACGTAAGATATAGGCGTATCCAAAAAAAAAACAAATCCAACCACATCCGAGGTAAATGATTTGTAAATGCCATGAAATAAAACGGAACGCCACTGCAGACTAAAAATCATTTTTCATCTAATTAAGTACAAACTAAATTAAAAGTTCGGTGAAACAAATCTCATAATAATCATTGGAGATTATCATTCCGTAAAGTACTTTGTATTTTCCCCTAAAAAATATATATCACAAAATGCAAATTACATAAGCACAAATTTATAATGGATAAACTTATTACATGAACAGCCCACCAATCAATTCACTTACAAAGTAAGCACATTATTCTGTAGTCAAACGAAATAGAGGCCATAGACATGATCCCATAAGCCAAATAAGTTCATTCAAGTGTGTGTGAAAGAGCAAAGAGCATTCTTGATTAATGAGTTACTCTGACCATATTGTGCCCCTGTGCACAAAGCGAGCTCCATGAAGGTTGGAGTGGAAGAACTCGAGTGTCCTGCACAGAGCCCTGACCTCAACCCCACTGAACCCCGACTGCACCCCAGACCTCCTCGACATCCCAACATCAGCGCCTGACCTCACTAACGCTCCTGTAGCTGAATGAACACAAATCCCCACAGCCGCGCTCCAACATCTAGTGGAAAGCTTCCCAGAAGACTGGAGCTCATTACAACAGGGAATAAATCTGGAATGAGATGTTCAATAAGCACATATGGGTGTGATGCTCAGGGGTGCACATACTTTTGGCCATATCGTGTATATTAAATATTCTGTTCTATTTTATTCTAAACAGTTAGTCTTATGCTTAAGGTTTGTTCTCTGCTGTTTTTAAGTAAAGCGCATTCTAGTTTAGTAGCTTTCTCTTCATACACAGCCTACAGCAGACATGTTTGATGATTGCGAATGTAGTGAAGGCAGTAAATGAAAGAACAGACAGCAGGAGCAGTAAAACATCTACAGAGTGGTAAGAATACCAGGGCATTTTGTACGATTCTGTTCGCAGATGAGCTGCACCACCATTCCTCATCGCGTACTCAATCCAGAAGACAGCATTGTCTAATGGTTTTATCGGCACATCTCTGTGGAGTCTGGAGAGTCTCTGCATGTTGTCCCGGTACGAAGGGTCATTGAGCACTTCTTTCAAAGTTAAAAGGAAGGAGTCTTTGTCCACAGTTGCAAAATTGACATTCTTTGCGACCCCCTTCACCCTCATTTTTGCAAGATTGTCAGGCTGATCCCAGACGAGTCCAAAACCAATTAGAGGGACGCCATGATAGATAGCTTCCTGAATTCCATTGGTTCCACCATGAGCTATGAACGCGCGGGTCTTAGGGTGGCCAAGGAGATCATTTTGTGGTATCCAGTTCATTATTAAGGTATTGTTCCCAACTGTGGAAGGTCTTTCCCCTTTATATCTCCAAATAACTTTTTGTGGAAGCTCTGCAAAAGCCTCAGCTATCAAATTGGCTACATCATGAGGAAGCTGACCAACCAAAGTTCCCAGAGACATGACAATGATGCCATGTTCACCAGAGCTCTGCACAAAGTCCTCAAGATGCTGTGGAAGAGGCTTGGATGGTTTGCAGTGGAAACCACCCATGTAGATAGCATTTGGCATAGTAGGGCGTGGAAATTCAAAGATAAAATCAACTCTGAACAGCCACAGATCTGCTCCTTGAACTAATTCATAAAAGTCTACCCCTGGACCAAACAGCTGATTACACAATTCATTGTATCTTGAAGCCATAAAATATTTAACCTGTAATTCAGTTACAATGTACATGACAACATTTACCACTCTCTCAAAAAAGCTCATTTTATCTGACAGCTCTATCATTGGCAATGGTACATAAGAAAGTGGTGAGGGAGCGATTGCAAAATGTCCCTCATTATATACGGTCCACCGAACGTTCAGTACAAGTGGCAGATTGAGATAATGACTTAAAATGACACCACTCATTAAAATAGGGTCAGCAATAAACACGTCATATTTGGCATCTCTTAAGGACTGCATTAGTTCCTGATCTTCAATCATGCTGATAAACAAATTTCTCTCATTCTCCACCATTTCAACCGTTTTGTCCCACATCTCCTTCTCGAGTTTCAGACGAGACCACATGGAACCCTCCCTTTTAATTTCCAAGAGCCTAATTATAACACTCTCAATGAATTCTTGATCAAAGTTCCCTTTGCTTGGTAAAGTGATGGAACTGTAAAACAGGGACTTTTCTTCAATGTACCAGCTGTCCGAAGGTCGTATGACTGTGACATTGTGACCTTTGGCATGAAGAGCCTCAATCAAGATTTTCATGTTGACCCAGTGGCTGCCATCCACAGGGAAGACCAGAATGTTCCCAGTACAGACTGAGGCTACCACCATGGTGAGCAAGACCAGGCCAGAGCTTTGCATTTTTTGTCCATTCATTGCAGTACCTACAGTAAAGAACAGAAAGCTAGAGATTTACAGCCCACAAATCAGTTCACTTACAGAGTCTTTTTTTTCCCCCCTAAATACATTATTCCACAATCAAATCAAAATGCAGACATACCGTAGATGTGATCCCACAAGACAAACAAGTTCATACATGTGTGTGTGTGTGTGTGTGTGTGTGTGTGTGTGTGTAAGAGAGAGCAAAGAGCATTTACTTCTGGACCTCAGATTAATGAATTACTCTTACTAATGCGAGCATTTCCAGTTTGTGAAATAGAGATACTGTGATGGGGGGAAAACCAGTCCCAGTGGTCCAACCAGTCCAATCCAACTGGTAGAAATTCTGAATTTTGAATAGATTTCTTTACATATATCATTTGAACTTGTTTTTATCTTTTCTTTTTCATGTTAATAAGTAGCTCAGTGTGAGAGAAAACATTAGCCAAACACTCCCACTGTTATCGGTTAATTATTCAAAAAGAAAATATCAGACAGCCGTTATGACCTCTATCTCAGTTTCTTGAACCTATTAAAATAAATTTTAAAAAAAATACAGTGGTGCAAATTTAGGGCCTTTGCCTTTTTCTCAGTAAAAAAAAAAAAATTTTTTGCATCTGTAGCAGTCTATGAAATGTATGAAGTATTTGTTAAAATGTTCATATTTATGTAACAATTTTATGTTTCCCCATAAAGATATGATGACGTGGGCTTGACCTATCATGCCGGGTGAGGGGGCGTGGCCTGTTACGGAGGGACATTGTTCGTTTTTCTGTGTCCTTATGATTGTATTCAGTAAAGAAATGACGTTTTTCGAACAACAGACCTGTTGTCTTGGTAACCACTACGCCGTCATTAACAATCTGATCCAGCTAACTCAGTATTCCACGAATATGAATCACAAGCCCTAAAAAGGAAGTGTAAAATACACACTGAGTGAAATCTAATCACTTATGCAAAAGTTACATACGTTAAAAATTGACGTGTGTTTTTAAGACACTTCACACATTTCCCTCATTATTTGCACGTGATTTTTTTTCCCTCCATGATGCATGAATACATTTGAATGTGAATCTTTTTTAAACATCACTCATTTATTTCCGCGTGTAATTTTTTTACATGAGTCACGTGATTAATTTTACACACGATTCACGGTTTTATATGTAATTATTTAGATGATTATTTCCACACGCGACTTTTGGATTCCCTCATTTTCAAACGCAGGGCACGTGGTTTCATTTTCCAAACGTGATTTTCACCGACGAATAAATATTTTTCACTGTTATTCTCACAATCACGTGAAATGTACGTGGTTTTTCCGTAAGGGATCAGCTGCCATCCTGCGTTACACACCTTCTATCATTTCATTTCTCTCCTGCTGGGCTTCAATTCAGTGTTTGATTTGGTCCAAAAAATCATTCTTTTAATTATTATTATTATTATTAGAGTCTTTCTTCTTCACGATCTTTTACATACACACACACACACACACACACACACGTATTCTCTCTGTCTGCACTAGAGTAAGAATAGAATAGGAGTGAAAACGTATTAATATACATTATTTGAATTCATGATTCATTCATGCCCTTTATTCAAATCCGATCCATTATTAATGTGCCCTTAAAACTCCAGTGACACTTTGGTGACTGATACGCTTTCTTTTGACCCTCTCTTCCTCCCTTATATTCTCTCTGTATAATTAACGCAAAGAGAATTTAACGATTTCATGTCAATTAAGAAGAAGCACAGATCATTTCATAAAATAAATTACAAAGACCATTTTTTTCTTCTTGCTCAATAATCCTAAAGAAACCACAAGTGTATCTGTAAAATCTGTAAAATTATAGATACAGTTACTGAAGGACAGCTATGATTCTGAGCCACTGTTTTTTTTTCTTCCTTCTTCTTCTTTCAAAGTCTTTGTTGAACCTCTTCTATAGACGTTCTGAATTTGGTTCTTTCATAGAGTCAGTCTTTGTGATTACAACAGCAGCTCTTACAGACAAATCTACAGAATCCAGGTCAGAATAATCACTAAATAATGAACCTCCCCCTTCCCCCAGATCTGCACAGCTAATTAGCTAATGCCTTATAAATAAATATGTTTTCAGCCTAGACGTAAGGATAGAGACTGTGTCTGAGTTCCAACACTAATTGGAAGGCTGTTCAACAGCTGGGGGGATTTGAAGGGAAAAGCTCAACCCCTGCTGTAGTGCTCTTCATTATTCTAGATACTAATAAAGAGCCTGCACCTTTTGATAGAAGCAGGCGTGGCTGATCATAAAAGACCAGAAGTTCAGACCATTCAGTGCTTTATAGGGCCTTGGTAGCATTTTATAATCGATGTGGAACACACAGCTGATCCTGTCAAACTTCATGAAGAACTTTTTCCTGTCCAATTGATCGCACACAGCATCAGTCATGCGGAAATTAGTAGTGTGGGTTTTTTACTGTAACACTGCTGCATTGCTGGTAGTTTGTGAGCAAACCTACAGTATATACCGTGATCCAGATCGTGTATTGTAGAAATGTCTTCGAGAATTGATATGAACACATGATATTTCTGTCATATCATCCTTCCCTGCTTTGCAGTATGTCTGGGAGGAAATCGTCAGCTTTGACGGCTTCACCTGTCAGTCACTTGTCCCAAAAACACAGTATGACTCAAAACTTTGTCTTTCTAGAAATAAAGATTTCGAAGCTGTAGCATGCGGTGTAACAGCTCTGCTCCCAGTCGAGTTTAGCGCCAGACGTCGCTGCCAAATGCTGAACAAGCACTAGACTATTTTTTTCTGCTCTCTTAAGGAAATGGCGTTTAAAGGTGAGACAGGATCTTGAGTCTTCCATTTTTGCTTCCAGTTAGTTCAAATTTCTTTTTCACAATTTGATTCTAACATATCGATGTCCAGGTTGCCATCTCACAAATAATATTCAACCAGCAATACTCAGTAAAAATGCTAATAAAATGTTCATTCATTTGCATTTGCTTTAATGCTTTATACCGCACCACTGCTGAATTCTGGAGTCTAATTCGTTATCGTCTCTATAGTAACGGCTCATTCACAGGGACTCATTCGGCAGATGGTCGACTAATAATAAACTAAAAATAAAAAAGCTGTGTGTTTTTTTTTTGTCCTATTAACGTGAAGAGAGAGAATAAAGAGCGGCTGGTGAGGGAACGAATGTTTATAGCTGCTATAACGTAAGTGACAACAGGAACTCACTTATTTTACTGATGTTCCACAACTAAATATAAATGTTCAGTTTATCCGGTTTATAATTTGTCTAAGAACAGACCAGAAAATTATGGCGATAGTGAAAATATGTTGTGTTGTCAGAGAGGGCCGAGACGAGGCATCATGTTCTCCGGAGAGATCACAGCGATCCAGCGAGTGTCTTTCCGAAAACACGTAACACTCTCATATACAGCAGAGTCGGTAAATATCATCGACTGACTGAATATTAGCTTAAAGGCGCACTTAAAAGTGATAATTAAATCGAAATCTATTAGCATAATGTTTAACAGCGAATTGTACATGACTTTATCCGCTCCGGTCCGTGTTCGTTTTTACACGTCGGTGAAAATGAGTGTGTGTTTTGTTGTGCTTTCACGGGTTCAAATGCAATTTTCTACTTTTCTGGGTCACAGACACTGTTATGGCCAAGAGGAGAATACATTCGA
The DNA here is from genome assembly GCA_033441845.1 of Pangasius mekongensis. Classification (NCBI taxonomy): domain Eukaryota; kingdom Metazoa; phylum Chordata; class Actinopteri; order Siluriformes; family Pangasiidae; genus Pangasius; species Pangasius mekongensis. Next base: position 319,025 of record JAKKZJ010000026.1, on the reverse strand, counting down.
ATACATTATGTGTGTGTGTGTGTGAGAGGGAGAGAGAGAGAGAGAGAGAGAGAGAGAGAGAGAGAATGAGAGTGGACACACACACACATACACATAGACACACACACACAATGTGTGTAATGTGTGTAATTACAGAACTAAAAACTGAGCCTCTCAGCTATTCTGAGGCTGCTTGCTGTGCTGAGAATCTGGTTTTTTTTTGTTAATTGTGAGTTTTTACTCATCACACACACACACACACACACACACACACACACACACACACACACACACCTGTTCAGTAGTCGTGTCGTCTCATTGCTTTTTAAAATAATACCTAATATTCAGCAAAGAAAAACATGTATATCATAAATAATCGTTCATATGGTGAAGTTTTCTGTAGGAGAAATGTGTTTATGTAACGCTGAGGGAAGGAGTCTCCAGTGTCAGCGCTCTGTAACAGTCAGAGGTGACGCCGTAGCTTTAAGGTTTCCGACGTCTTCAGGACAGAGGAGTTTACGCTTCGCTGCGGAACAAGCTGCGATTATTTCTCTTATTAACGTGAAGAGAGAGAATAAAGAGACGCTGGTGAGGGAACGAGTGTTTATAGCTGCTGTAACGCAAGCGACAACAGGAACTAGATTCAGTGACGTGCCACAACACTGAAGCTGAGTATAAACATGTAAATAATGCAACATCTTGTTTATTAATAAATTAAAAATCGGAATGAGTAGCGGATTTCGGTGGAGTAAGAGGAATAAAACCCGTAGTGATGCGCTGTTATAGGAAGACGATATACCAGCATAACAGTGTGGGTTAGTTTCCTGTAATAGCACAGCCTGAAGGGTGTTAATCCTTACGCCATTTATACGAAACATCAACATTCGGAATGTTTTTTTTTGATGGATTGACGGATGTTTCAGATAAATCAAAAACCAGCGCTCACAGGATCTCGCGGCTGTAGCTTTATTGTCGCTCCAACCTATTTTAGGGACAGAGGGAGAGAGAAAGAGAGAGAGAGAAAGAGAGAGAGAGAGAAAGAGAGGGAGAGAGAGAGGGAGGGAGGGAGGGAGAGGTTTTTCCTGGGAGGGATCTCAAACAGAGGTCAGTGTGACATGAAAATTAGGGAATAAAAAAGGAACAGTGTGCTCTATGCAGACCTGTCAGGTTTTTTTTCTTTCTTCTTTTTCCTAAAAGAATATGATTTCTACAGAAAATTCCATCATTCTAACCTTCTGCACAGACACACAGCAACACACGCACACACACACGAGAAATCACATTCCCTTTTTTTTTTTTTTCCCACGGCTGATTTATTTCCTGAAAGCCGCATTATTGCGTGCTCGTGTGCCGTGAGCTCGTCCTTGCGCCGCATCTCATAACACGGTGCCCTCCTACACGTTTCCTCCTTTCCTCATCTACTGTAATCATCTGTCACTCTTCATCTATTTATCTACACTCGTAGAATCTAGCGCCTTGTCGGCTCATCGGTTTGTCCTTTCCAGGCTTTGCTGTGCTTTGCATAAGTATTCACGCCCTTGCGCTTTTATATGACAGAGAACAGTCCATCTGCTTTTAGTTCCTCCTCCAAAGTCATTTTCGAAAAGGAATAAAAGGTGTAAATAATGCTTGTATTGCACGCGCACCTCCTCTATCACTGACGGAAAAAAATATCAGATAAATTAAATGGAGGTCAGATCTAGGGTGGCGTGTCCCTCAAATAGCGAGAAAGAAATTAGCCCCAGCCTCGCTTCCTGCTTCCTCGCACCATTCTGTGTGCTTTCTGACCTGACGTGCTCCGTTCCAGAAAATTCCAGAATAATCCGCCATTTTCTCAACAGCAAAAGAGAAACCTTTTTAGCGTGCGAGCTCTATATATACAAGTCTCTCGTGCGCATTGCGCCGCTCTAAAGCGTCAGCTAATGGATTCAAAGTGAATGATGTTCACCTGCCAATGCTTTGAAATTGAAAATCCATTTGTACAGCTGGCCTTTCCTCACTGTACAGGATCTGAATTTACCATAAGCCACTTCAGGCAACGCGAGTCGGAGGCCTGTAAGGCGTAGATTAATGTATTTATAAATAAAGCTCTCCTTGAGAGATCCTCCCCACAGCGGCTCTTACGCTCGGCTGTTTTCAAATCATATCTCATCTATAATAAACACGGCGTGACAATGAGGGATTTTCCACTCTCCCGCCGTGAAAAGGTCCTCGCCAGTCGCCGTGGCTTCCAGGTTGAGTAGCACTTCAGCAGCGTCAAAAAAATCACTCACGGAAATGAAAAGAGCAATTCTAGCAAGAAATATTTGTGAATTATTCGCATTTTTTTTTTATATGCGTGGTGTCGGCTAATGGGAACAGGCCATGATTCATTTGTACCAAATGTGATCCATACTAATGAGTCTGCCATCAAGCGTAAGGGGAGAAAATAGTACGGTCCTGAACAGCGTTCCATAATTCCTGATTTATCTCCAACTGTTAAGTCGGAATGTAAGGAATAAAGCGCTCGAGTGTGTGCTGTAAGTAAAATCATCAGAGCAACCTTGAAGTTGATCACTTTCCCCAAGCGTTTCATTCGTCTTCAACCACAGCCATTTTATGTAGGTGCAATAATCACTCTACGCTGCTAAATGGGGCAGTGATTGCGCTGCACCTCACACGAAAGGCGAACATCACATCGGCTTCTGTCTATCACTGGTCACTCCAAAAAAGTCATTAGTGGTTAAATGTTTTGGAATGTAAAATGTGTGGCGTCGTGAAAGAGGACTTTAGGAAGATGAGCCTTTGCTGAAGGGATGACGTTTCACCTGCCGTTACTGAAAACGACCGATAAAAGCCGAACAGCGGGACGTAACGCTCACGTCACTGTGCTTTGCCCTTTTGCTTTTCCCTGCTGAACAAAGTTAGATTGAGATTCGTGCCCTTTTTCTCTCCCTCAATCTCGCAGTAATGCATGTGCTTGGCAAAGCCCTCCTTCCTCCCGTCCTCTCTCTGCTTCTTCTTCTATTGCTCTGATTTTCAGGCAGACTGGCACATTCCGTTTGCAGTGTTTTAATGGACAGAGCAAGAGAGTGAGAGACACAGAAGGAGAGAGAGAGAGAGAGAGAGAGGACAGAGAGAGAGAGAGAGAGAGAGAGAGAGAGAGACAGAGACAGAAACAGAGAGGAAGAGAGAGAGAGAGAGGACAGAGAGAGAGAGAGAGAGAGAGAGAGAGAGGACAGAGAGAGAGAGAGAGAGAGAGAGAGAGGACAGAGAGAGAGTACACAGAGAGAGAGAGAGAGAGAGAGAGAGAGAGACAGTCAGAAACAGAGAGGAAGAGAGAGAGAGAGAGAGAGAGGACAGAGAGAGAGAGAGTACGTCTCCTCCTGCCATCACACGAGAGAAAAAGGCTGATCCCTCCTTCACATCTACAACTGCTCTCTGTATTTA
>JAKKZJ010000026.1:298400-308528 GCA_033441845.1 Pangasius mekongensis | reverse complement strand
TACAGAATAAATAACGTGCTAGTGTTTAGAGAACGGCTTTTTCTTAAGGGAAAACATTTTCAGATCAAATCTCGGTCTTGAACGAGCAAAACCTAATAATGGTACAGAAAGCAAGTGAAGAACATTCTGAAAGCTGTTAATGTTCTTACGAAGACACGCTGAATAAATCGATGCATTATAACTACAGCGTGTCCCAAAAGTCTCCATACGGAGCAAAGAAGTCTTCCCAAATCTTCCATACTTCGTTTATTTTATATATTTGATCAGTAGGTTGACAGAAGAAGAAGGTGTTGAGACCGTTCTCGTGGCTGGATCAGGAAGCTGCCGCAAGGTTGCGATGGTCTTCAGCAGGAAACGTGGCGAGCTCATCACACACCACACCGTCGGGAGACACGACTCCGAGCGCGTCCACGAAGAAATGAGAATCATGTAGAGGATGTTTTATGAATAAAGTTACATTTGGCTAAAAAGCGTTAATTTCCCCTCCGCGTGGAGACTTTTGGGACGCGCTGTGGATTTCATAACATGCTTGATGGCACTTCAATTTGCTCAGAGGAATTATAAAGCCAGATTAGAACTGGGAAAGCTTCCTGGGATCCGAGTTTATTTGTAACGGTGAATTGTGACTGAATGTCAATAATTATGACTCATTTTCATTTTACTTAACAATCACAACTGCAGTGATTACGACACAACTTATTTTTATTTTACCCCTTGAGCCCGCGCCCGTTCCCGCCCAGGTACACGAAGCTGAACTAGGGTTAGCATTAGCAATTACTGTCATGACACTATTGATTGCTAAACAGACAAAACCACCCATAGACCTCTCAGGGTTAATTCAGAATTCGAGACACAGCCTGAGACTGGACTGATGAGGATTATTCTACATCCATTATTATGTTAATGTGAGTGTCCTCTTCCAAATGAATAATTTAGACTGATTGCTAACAACATAGCCACAAGAAACCTTCAGTGTGCCATTTCACTAATCACGGTTAGTCAGGAAAAAAAAAAAAAAAAAAAAAACCACCAGCAGCACAGTGACTTAATGATAACGAGGACATTAATTTGCTAGTTTGAAAATATTCCGTGTTAAAGGAACATGGTGAGGTGTAAAGTTCAACTCCACCCTGAAACACAGTAAAGCATGTTTTCAGTTTGTGAAATATATGAGCATCTCTCTAGAGATAACTGTAAGCAATTGCCGGTTAAAATTTGTATTTGAACTTGAAAAAAATCTGTATTTTAGGACTAAAGACATTCAGCCAAAAACGAAAGAACTTCCACAGATTTTCACAGCTTGTCCGTTGCCGTTATACGCTCCAGTCTGATTAGTCATGACATGAGAAAATCAACAACACATTTAGAAGAATCCAGGCGCTAGTTAAACATAGTAACAAAACAAAACATAACCACTTCGGATTGTCTTATTGATAGCCATAAACTAATCATCAATAATTGATCATTAAAAAGCTAACTGTTTAATCCTAGAGGTCCTAGAGCTTAGGTGAGCTTTTATATCTAAATCATGTCATTTCACTTTATAGCATTAACAGGGACACCTCTGTGATGTCCCCTGTCCTTCTTATTTGCATTGAATAGCAGCTGAATAGGACATTTTGTGATGTTGACTATCTAAATAGCTCAAATGAGCGCAATCAAACATTTCTCTGGATATTTCAGCCCGTCTCCAGCATCCCAGTCGCCATGGAGACCGTCTCCACGGACCAGGAGGTCTCTGTTTTGCAGAGCAGAAATTTCTCCAGGTCTGTGGAATATCACATGGTGGATATTATTAGAACGAAAATCTCTCTGTCTCTTGATCAGAAGAAGAGTAATTGACATGAATTGCCGGAAGACGAGACCTCAGTCACGTATATGAACGTCACTTTATTCCACAGTAGCGGTTATATAACAATTTAACAGGCTCCATAACGCAAATAAAAATGTTTATGATGTCCATGATAGGGATTTTACTAATGAAGTCATCCTTCATGAATGTTTGTCACTGCCTGATTAAACCTATACATCTGTACTGCACTTTTTCAAGGCTTCTCCCATTGTCCAGTAATTTAATCCAATGATTAAATGACAGTTAATGCCTGTCTCACTGGTGCAGTTCTCCTCTGTACACTAGGAACACGTAAAAAATTAATAAAATTTCACTAAATTTTGAAAGCAGTTTGGCAAAAACAGCGTGTCAGGGTGTATAGACGATGCCACTATCTCTATCTATTTAACGCTACGAATATCTGTACCTGTATCTGTATTTGGATTTAAACCCAAAGTGGGCGTGGCCTAAACCAGACAGGTTTGGGACAGTTTCTACAAAATCCCACTAATGGGCTTATTGGTTATTACTTTAGGTTATACCTGTCCATGACATTTTAACACATTTAGTTGTTTCCAAATATAAACAAACTAGTAGCCTAATTTAAACCACAGTGACCCTGACCAGGCAGTTACTAAGGATGAAGTTAATGACATAGATATTTTGCTGTAAATGCTTCACTGGGGAGAGTTGGGGTGCTTGTAGGAAAAAGCTCTGCCACCTGCTGTAGTCATCATTATTCTAGGTGCAAATAAAGAACCTGTATCTCTTGATATAATCAAATTTGGTGGCTTATAGTAGACCAAAAGGTCACTGTTCTTGTGGGTCCACTGTGGGTCCATGGTGCCCCTGAGGAGGAGGGAGTAAAGTACCTTGCTCAAGGTCCCAACAGTGGCATTTTTGTGGTGCCAGGGCTTGAACCCTCAACCTTCTGATCAGTAATCCGCATAGCAGTGGAGGTTGTATGAATAATTGTATCCAGAGGTAACATATACAGGGAAAAGAGCACTGGGCCTAGAACAGAACACCAGACTTTCTTTTGTATGCATAGAGAAATCACCATTTACATCTACGAACTGATAACGATCAGTCAAATAAAACCTGAGCCAGAAAAGTGCTGTTCTCTTAAACCTAACAAAATAGTCAATAATATCAAGAAGAATATTATGATCTATGCAAAGAAAATGCACTGAGGTCAGGCAACACAAGCAAGGAGACATGACCTTGATCGAAGACCAGTATTTGGTCATTTACTACTTTAACCAGCGCTGTCTCAGTACTGTGATGTGGCCTAAATCCTGCCCGAAAGATTTCAAGTGATTCCCAGTTGCTTCTTGTGGTTCTTGTTTAATAACATGTGTAATTCCCGGATCCAGTCCATATCTTGATTTTAAGGAGAAAATCAGTGGATTCAATTTAGTTCGTTGGATTGAGGTAAAGGAGTGCAATCACTCCACTTATCTGATTATATTGGTTTCTACGTAACTAGTAATCAGATTGAATTTAATTTTGTCAGAGAAGAAATTCATAAACCCACTGCTGCTACATGTACTCGGTATTGGTGCTTTGGTGGCTGTTTTATTCCTAGTTAACTTTGTTACCTTATTAAATAGAAGTCTAGAATTTTGAGTGCTCTGATTTAAAATGCAAGTGCAATCATTAAACCAGGGCTTTAGCTTTTACTTTATAATTATTTTCTTTTAAACGAGGCAGCGTTATCCAGTGTGGCACAAAACATTGACTCTGAGCTTTCAGCCACTTAGTGGAGTTCTGTGGGGTCGGAGAACAAACCAAGCAAGTTAAATAAATCGGGGAAATCTTCAGTAAAGCCGGACGCATAGACGATGCGTTAGTGTAACGAATCGTTCAAGGCTAAGTGCACGGGTTATGACTAAGACACATTTTAAATGAAATGAGGTAGAGATCTGAAATGAGTGAAACATTTTTACATAACTTAGAATGGAAAAGTATGAGAATGGATTCACACTTTAATACAAAAGCAATATGATTTTTGAAGGAATTTAATGAATAGATGCACAGTATATACGCAGTATGTGCACAATAATTAAATCAACCTGCACTTAGCAGAGATATGCTAATCATTATTTCAGAGACAAGCAAAATTACTAGATTTCCAGATTTCCAGTGTATTGTTTTGTTCCTCACTACATGCCTGCCAATCCTCATAATTCATAGGAATGAACCATATCATTTTGAAATGTCAAGAAGCATAAACAGCCCTGCAGTTCAGGCTTTTGCAGCACCAACATCAGTCGCTATCTGTATTAAAGTATTAATGATTTTATTGCTAAATTATTTTATCATTTTAAGAGGCAGATTTTGGTGGTCCAGGTTTGTCCACATTGCTTTCTACACACACACAAGTGAACATTTTACATACTGAAGTGTTAGTAATTGGATATTTTTGCTCATGTCCATACACATAAAACTCTAGAGCATTGGATAAGAGCATGTGTGTGTTTAACCCTTTCATGCATAAATTACTATAAAACATATCAAGGTTTTTAGATGGTTTTATTGATCAAAAAATGGCATGCAAATTGATTTCTTTTTTTTTTTAAGTTTTCTAAAAATCACATTAAAAAGCAACTGAAGTTAGCAGGCATCATGTAAAAGAAAATGGCTAAGAAGTACAATTCTAAAAAATAGATTTATATATTTATAAGCAGCTCTATAAATAAAAACATATATGTTTGTGGATTTGTACAGAAATATGGTATAAGAGTATGAGGTTTACGTCCCTCCTAGAAGGACTTTAACACTCTGTGCTTCTAAACGTGGTTTCGCTCTAGCGCAGTTTGGGTCACAGAGTAACTCAGAGTTTGCCTTCATTAGCCAAATAATGGTAATGTGGAGACAAAATGTGAGCACAAAATTGGAAATATGTGCATATTATGTGTAGAGCTAAGCGGTTTTCCTGTGTGCTGTAAGTCAGTAATTGGCCTCTGTGTGGTGGGGGAATGTTTCATCTAGTCTATTTTTGGCTGAGAGCAGGGAGGCATATATAATGACTGTGTAGGTTAAACTGTGAAGTCAGCTAAACAACAGTTCTCTAAAAATATACCTGGAAAATCTCACGTATGTGCAGGAAATTTTAATCTCTTTACTTACAAAGTAAACTCTTCCATTGTGAGTGGACGTCAGTCAGCAGTAGAAGTGGTGGTGGAGTTCAGAATTTCTCAATTTAATTATGCAAGGTACAATCTACCGCCAGCCAATTTCCACAAATTAATAGGCGTAGGAAACTAAATACTTTATGATAGTTCCACTGAAAATGATTAAAATAAGAAGGTATTCTTTTTCTCACAAGTCCCACCCACTAGCAAGTGTGACTCGTGCTTCCTTTAAGACACCTGAAGCATCCAAAACCATTTTTTCGAACAGCAGCTCGTGCCGTGTCACTGGGTGGCGTAAAACACTCAGAGGAAAGTGCTTTCTACCCTCTTCTGCATACGTGACCTCACAGACACCCACAATTGGCTAGTCTTGCTGTGATTGACAGGGTAGTGAGTGTAATGCCCCGCCCACCCATAAAACTAGATCTACACTTCTTTATGTCCTCTTGCAGTAAACCTCCATGACTTCATCGATATTCCTGAGCTCAGAGAATAGCTAGCCGGCTAGTATCTTTCAAACAGAAAAGGAAAAATGCATGATTCCGATTGGTTAATCCTGTTTCTCAGCATAGCAGCTGGTGGCCAATAAAATGTGATTAAACAAACTAATGGACAAACTAATTCTAACGGTGTAATCATAATGCTAAAGCTGTCACCTTTTATAAAAAAAACTTTACAGCATAATTACTGCAAAATAGTGTTGTGTGACATTTATATAATCAACTTTTCACGTCTCATGTTTATTATCTTTTTTTTTTTTCAGGGTCCAAGATGATGGAAATGGGGTGTGAAAACCAGCAATTGTTCACCAGCAACTTAGGGAGCACCGCAGTGGTTCAATCTGACCAGAAGTTGTACAAATCTGAGATCATAACTGGACGTCCTTTTCACGTGTAAAAAGGCAACCGAGACGTCCAGCTTCCACCAAATCTGATTTGACTATTCTTCTGAAGGAACAGTCCAGATCAGCTCAATTGCTAAAAAGCATTAAAGTGGACGTTACAGGTCTGACAGGATTGCAAAAGTAAATAGCTTTCTGTAAATTTTTTTCTCTCAGCGGGTGAACCTGTGCTATCACCTGTATGAACCATGAAGGAAACACACCGGACCAGTTCAGCTCAGTCAAGTGGAAGTGTTAGAGGTATAGTGACCAGTGCCTTACTCTGGTGGACCATGGCTGTTTTCTTTTTTTCATTTTCACAGATGCCAGTGGCCCAAGCTGATTGTTGGCTAATTGAAGGGGAGAAGGGTTTTGTGTGGCTGGCAATCTGCAGCCAGAACCAGCCACCATATGAAGCAATTCCACTACATATCAACAGCACTATTGTTGACCTACGGCTCAATGAAAACAAGATTCGGAGCATCCATTTTTCTGCTCTAAGCCGCTTCAGCAACCTCACCTACCTGAACTTGACCAAGAACGACATCTCCTACATAGAAGATGGGGCTTTCTCTGCGCAGTTCAATTTGCAAGTGCTACAAATTGGTTTTAACAAGCTAAGGAACTTAACGGAGGGTATGCTGCGAGGCTTGGGGCGTCTGCAGTACCTCTACCTTCAAGCTAACCTGATTGAGACTGTCTCACCTAATGCTTTCTGGGAGTGTCCTGCTATTGAGAATATTGATCTCTCCATGAACAGGATTCAGCAGTTGGATGGAAATACGTTTCGTGGTTTATCAAAGCTAACAACATGCGAGCTCTACTCAAACCCGTTCACGTGCTCCTGCGAGCTACTTGGATTCCTGCGCTGGTTAGTAGCATTCCCTAACAGGACAAGCGAGAGGATGGTATGTGATACACCAGCTGGCTTTTCTGGCTACAGCCTCTTAAGCCAAAATCCAGGAATGCCAACATACCGGAATGCTTTTCACGCTCTCTCTACTGTCTGCACGGATGTCAGTGCGACCCCATACCTGCTTGGATCTTCAGACGGAGGCACCCCCACAATCCTGCCAGATCTGAGCCCTTGTGGATTGGAAGACTGCCCTTCAGGGACACCTCCAGATGATCTTATCAGCATCAGCCCAACATATTTCGACCCAGATGCCCGCCCAATCATGAAGCTTAAAGAGGTGACACACACAAGTGCAGTTATCACAGTCCAAATACCAAACCCTTTCCGAAAGATGTATATTCTGGTCCTTTACAACAACAGCTTTTTTACAGATATACAGAACCTAAGAATCCAAAGGGAAGACATTGAGTTGCTCAACCTTAAATCCCATACAAACTATACATACTGTGTGGCCTCCATACGCAATTCTCTAAGATATAACCATACATGCTTGACTATCTCCACTGTTACAAGGACGATGAAAGAGCATGTTCCAAATGAGTCAACAGCTACTCACTATATCATGACCATATTGGGTTGCTTCTTTGGAATGGTCATTGTATTGGGCGTGGTGTATCACTGCCTGAGAAAGCGTAAGCAGGAAGATGAATCAAAGAGCAAGAAGCTTGAGAAGATGAAAAGGAATTTGATAGAGATGAAATATGGGGCTGAACTGGAAGGTGGGACTATCTCTCAGCTATCACAGAAGCAAATGATGTCCACTGTCGAGCCCATTCAAAGGATGCCGTATTTACCAGCTGCGAGTGAGAAAGACCTATATAAGGTACAGGAACTGTCTGGAACACCCAAAACAACAAAAGGGAATTATATAGAAGTAAGGTCAGACCAGTCAGATCGCATTGAATGCAGCATTCCACCATCTGAGAACAGCCAAGGATCTGTAGCAGAAATATCCACAATAGCCAAGGAAGTGGATAAAGTGAATCAGATTATCAACAATTGCATCGATGCACTTAAATCTGAATCAGCATCCTTCCAAGCGGTAAAATCTGGAGTCGTCTCAACTGCTGAGCCTCAGTTGGTTCTTATATCTGAGCATCCACCAGGCAAGTCCAGTCTTCTATCACCAGTGTATAAAGGAGGTTACCACCACCCGCTACAGAGGCATCATAGTATGGAAGCACCAATTAAGCGTGCCAGCACATCATCAAGTGGTTCTTTGCGCAGCCCTCGATCTTTCCGTTCAGATGGTGCCTATCGATCAGAGTCCAAGTACATTGAGAAAACTTCTCTGGATGAGTCCGGGATTCTGACAGTCACCCCAACTTCTGCGATGCTGAAGTCAGAGGCAGAGAGAATGCGACACTACACGGAGCACCGGCACTCCTACCCCGGCCCGCACCACATGGAGGAGCAACTGGAGGTTTCTGCAAGCCGGAAGTCATCCATCTTGGAGCCGCTAACACGCTCTCGGCCGCATGACCTGTCTTATTCACAGCTTTCGCCACAGTACCACAACCTCAGTGGTTACTCCAGCCCAGAGTACAGCTGCCGGCCATCGCTTAGTCTATGGGAACGGTTCAAACTCCACCGCAAACGCCACAGGGATGAAGAGGAGTACATGGCTGCTGGTCACGCATTACGGCGAAAAGTACAGTTTGCTAAAGATGAGGACCTCCATGACATCCTCGACTACTGGAAGGGTGTGTCTGCCCAACAGAAATTATGATTGCTTATTTTATTTTAGTGTTTATTTAAAAAGTGGCTAAATAAACCACACTTCACTCTCTGGACCAAATAAAGCCAGTCTTCATTAAAGCTGCAGTAAGTAACTTTCTGTGAGTTAGGGATTTGGATTTAGCCATCGCTGGTAGAAAAATGTCACTTCAAGCAACTCTCATTTAAACAATATTCAAGTGCTCAACTGAATTGGCTAAGTGGATAATTAGCAAAGAAGAAGCTACCAAGTTAACATGGTAGAATTGCAATATGAACAAGAATACTAGCCAGCTAGTTAGCTAGGTTTGCCAAAAGAAATCACCATTAGTGAACTAGCCAACTAACAGTGCAACACCGCTAACTAGCTAACTTCAAAACTGGGTAATATGGGTTAAATTATGGAGCTCTCTTGACCTTTAAAAAGCCAAGCGAATATTCATCCTTGTTTTGGAAATATTACCTGGTTGTGATGTGTGTTTTAGCGAGCTAGCTGTGCTGCTTTTACCATCACTGGCTATTTGATTGAGGCTAGCATAATCTTTGTATTTTATCATCTTTTAATACCTAAAATATCTGATATGGAATTTTAGCCGCGAAGGAGTTGCAGCAGTGCAAGAACACCAAGTTTTAGTGTGTTTTGTTTTTTCTGTACTGACTCTCTAATACAAAACAAAAAAGTTACATACTGCAGCTTTAAATAGAAACTCACTCATTTTTTGGAGTTAGAGTAGCTTAGATATAATGAAATCACTAGCTATTTTTGCTATCTGACAATAAAACATGACACATTAGATCTTACGAGGAGGTATAAAAAGTAATAGATGACTTTTAACAGTATTAACCTCAAATTAAAACATTTTTATATATCAGTAATTATAAAAGTAATTATAGGGTATTATATATTGTCTAATTCTTATTACTATCATTATTATTATCGCAATCATCATCATCACTGTCATCTCATCGTTACTATTATTATTAAGGTTATTCTTACTGATTACTGATATTAATCTTTGGTTATCGCATGGCCGTGTCCTGTGACAGTATATTGACTGTTGTGCACTCGGAACAAAGAACTTAATCAAAATGTCCGCCGAATACTGTTTCACGTAAGAGTTCCAAGAAAAACAAAAAACAAAAACAAAACTGTGCTACTTTTTTTTTCCAACGGTTCAAAAGGACTGCTACAGAGTTCTCCATCTTTTCAAGGGAATCTGTTTCGAAAAAAAAAACCAGTTAGACATTTGCCACAGAAGCACACGAGTTGGCTTTTACAACAGAACAACAACTTCAAAGAGAAAACTCAGCTTCTGTTCGCGCTCTTTTTGTAAAGTTTGTGTTCAAATCTGCAATGAATGTCTTGAGTCCTTAAGGATTGCACTGTTCAACTGCACAAAAATACACACACACACACACACACACACACACACACACACACACACACACACACCAATGTCTTTCCTGTCAGAATACACAATACAGAAACACACACACACACACACACACACACTCCAATGTCTTTCCTATGTCAGAATACACAATACAGAAACACACACACACACACACACACACACACACACACAGATCATACATATAGAAGAATGTATGTAGAAAGACTTCTAGCATTTTCTAACTTTGTCTCAGT
>JAKKZJ010000026.1:271415-282250 GCA_033441845.1 Pangasius mekongensis | reverse complement strand
CACACACACACACAGACACACACACACAGACACACACACAGACACACACACAGACACACACACACACACACACACAGACACACACACAGACAGACACACACACAGACAGACACACACAGACAGACACACACACAGACAGACACACACACAGACACTAAATGCCTGGGAACTGCATAGCGCTAAAATCATAAAATAAACTCAAATTCAATGCGATTTAAAGCTAAGGGACGTGTGATGTATTAATGGAGCCACCCAGCAGACCTCCTCGTGACGATCATCGCGGCTCGTTGTAGTAGATCATGCTGTTTTTCCAGCATCAGCGCGGCCTGTCAGATCAGCGCCGACTCGTCCTGTTCTTTTTTTTCTTTTCCAGACTGTTACTGATAACACTGAGCATCTTTGCTACGGCTCAATTAGTCTGTGCTGTGGCGCGGAACTGGCTGTCAGCTCTCCACAAAGTACCAGCCAGCCATCCGTTCATCAGCATGCTAATGGAAACGCAAATGCGCATGAAAAGTACTGAACTTGCAGTATGTTTAAAAATCGATCACACTAACAGAACAGTTTTAATGAAGCTCTCTGGAGCCGCGGGACGAAGGAGGACTCGGAAACTCCGAAACAGACTTCTGCAGTCGCGTCATATAATAAAACATTTCATCCAGGCTTTCAGGTGGTCTTCTTTTTTTTTTTTTCACCTCTGAGATGGAAAGACCTCCAGTGAGCTTTGTGGAAGGAAACGGCTTGTTGATGAGAGAGGAACAGGAGGAGAACCGGAGGACAGAATGGGCCGAGCTGGCAGGAAGGCTACGGTAACTCAAACAACCACTCTTTACTACCGTGCTGAACAGAAAAGCATCTCACAAACAAGCTGAACCTTGATAATGGATGGGCTACAACCGCAGAAGACCACATCGGGTTCCGCTCCCAGCAGCCAAGGTCAGGAATCTGAGGCTACAGTGGACGCGATGAGGAGAGCTGAAGATTAGAAGAACGGTGTCCGGTCTGATGAATCTTGATTTCTTCTGCAGATGTTTGGGTCACGATTTGGCATCAACAGCATGAATCCATGCACTAAGCTGCCCTGAGTTCAGGCTGGTGGTGGGGGTGTGATGGTGTGGGGATCGCGTCTTCTCGGCATCGCTTGAAGCTCACCACAGCCTGTCTGACTACTGCTGCTGACCACCTGCTGGACCTGCTGACCACGATGACCAGAATCTCAAAGCAATGTTTCGAACACCTCATGGAGCCCAAACTTCATGAAGTTTTTACCCCTAACACAGAACCCGAGCTGGCTTCCTGCTTTACTTCAATTACGAATCTCGTACGGAAAAAGGAATTCTCTGTGCAGAAAAATAAACCAGAAAAACACTAAGAGCCTGAAGCTCCAGCCGGGAGGCGAGGCGGAGGTGGGCTTCGTTAAGGGGTGTGGCTACGGGAAATAGCAGCGTTCGCTAATCAGTAAAAGGCAAATGCTAAACTCAAAGGCTGCACTTACATGCAGATTGTGACATTTAGCTGTTGGAATAAATATCTAATGTTTATTACAACTATTTGAAGAAATGGCTTCTGCATCTTATTGTATGAGCTTCCTGGAACTTGTTTAACTAACCGCAAGAGAAATGCGTTTAATCGTCTTAATCGTCTAATATCCCTCGTAGAAATCGGGATACATGTTTCCACAAACAAACAAACAAACAAACAAACAAACAAACAGGATCTGAATTCGTATCTGTTTTGAACACATTGTCTATTCATTCTGAATAAATTATTCATATTCGGATCATCGGACATCTCTACTACACACACACACACACACACACACACACACACACACAGAGTGAAATATCACTGACTGCAGTCTTTTATTTCTCATCCCTGCGTAACTGATCTCACACACACACACGCACACACACACACACACACAGAGTCCTGAAAGCGTGCGACACCCACGAAGTGTTTAACTTCACAAACGTCTCGCTGTCCGAACTCCAACAAAGCTCCTTTGTGTGAGACGCAGAAGCGCGCGCTGCAGTATGACGGCTGACGAGCGCTTTGCTGATGCGCGAGAGAAAACGCCGACCCGTCAGCGAGGACTGCGCAGCGTCTCTGACGGAACGCTCTGGATGCCGGCGATACGGCTGATCCGTCAGACAGATGATGTCTCAGTCTGCCGCTCTGTCAGCCGTTTTATTTTCAGTACGCTGAGCCCGTCTCCGTTAGTCTCCGGAGATCACACTGAAAAGTTAAACTCCACCGTGAGACAATAACTCTGTTTATGCTGAAATGTCTAAGACTAAAGCACTAAAGCTCCGCCGCATCAGCACTCTCTTTAGGTCGAGGCGACGCGAGGGCGAAATCCCACTGCGCTACTGTCAGAACGGCATTGTGGGTAATGCAGGAAACGGTTAAGCAAAGTGCAAATACACCAACGTGTCGATTATAAACTAAATCCCGGATGCCATTGAAGGTCACATCTCAGTTATAACGAGTCATACACGAGAGGATCGTTTTTTTCTTTTTACAACGCTGTTGTATTTATAACTCATGAGCTAAAAACGCAGGAACTGGGCAAGAACGAGTATTTTCAATCTGATTCTGCCAAACTCGAACAGGCGTCAGTGAGCTATCAAAACCTGTCAGCTGAACTCCGTACATCAGTCACGCTGTCAATACACCCGCTTCCACGTCACTCACGCGCTCAGCGCGCCGCCGCAGCAACACAACCCCGGTGCTCTAACGGCATGTCAAGGCCGAGGCCATGAAAGGACAGCTTTATGACAGACAGCAGCACGCAGTGGACACGCTGACGCTGACAGGATGAACTGCGGCCGGCTTTAGCTCCTGCTTTTCTTGCTTAGCCTCCGGTCAGAATGGAAAATGCATGCTCTATTTAGACTGTTCCACTTCCTAGCCCAGAATCTGAAACTCTTTTCTCGCCATACACGCTGTTAAATGTCTAGTGGCTGCCAAACTTTAGTTATACTACTCCCAGAGCACGATGCCGCCGCCACCATGTTTCACCGTAGGGATGGCGTTAACTGAGGCATGGCCTGCGTTAGGTTTGAAACTTGCCCAAATACAGTATCTCAAACATTGTTCTCATCACACCAAGAACTTCACTGTGTCACGCTTGTGCTTTCATTAGGCTCTTCATGAGCGATGGTTTTTTTTCCCCAGCCACGCCTCCCATACGGTCCTCAGCTACCCCTTCACTCCACCCTCAGACCCTGTACTCTGTAACTCCTTCAGAGGGACTGTTGGCCTCACCGTGGCTTCCCTCGCCCTCTCTGTCTGGTTTTGAGGCAATGTTTGTCTAGGTAGTGCTTGTTTAGGTAGCTTTTGAGTTTCTTGGTGACCAGTAACTGATTTTGACTGTAAGAGAACGTGAGCTTGCAGTAAAAATACGGACAAGAAGATGGTGTCTATTTATGATTTGTTATTCAGACAAATCTGATCAATTCCGGGGGGGGGGAATACTTTTGCAAGCCACTGTATATCAGCTGCCCTTTTTCACTATTGCGGTTCAAACAGGATTTTAAAACTCCCACTCTCTCCTCCGGTTTCTCGTTTATAGCCAGTAAACCTCCCACCACCACCTGACCTCTAAAACTCTACATTTACGAGACCTGAATTTCTGTGATCTGTCACACACACACTCTTCTTCCTGAGACTAGTGTGTGTGTGTGTGTGTGTGTGTGTGTGTGTGTGTGTGTGTGTGAGAGAGAGAGAGAGAGAGACAGACCAGAACAAAGATGTATTCTGAAAGCGAGGGAATGAATAAGCCCCGCCCACTGGACAAGTTGACGCCAGGGACTCCTGCCTAACGCTAAGCAGAAATGAGCGTGCGCTGGGTTCTAACAGTCGTGGAGAGTTAGCACGTCTTATTTAGGATATCTCGCTCATCCTGAAATCAAACTGGAATCAAAGCTTTAAACCTTTAAGTAAAAGGTTGTTGGAGGTGTCAGGCGTTGTGGTGTTATCACATCTCATAAAACTATCTCTGAAAAATCAGACGCGTTCCATTAGAGATAATCTGATCAGTGGCGTTTTCGCTCTCCGCATGACGCACAGTTCACTTCAGGATGTAATCAGCGCCTCTGTTAGACTCGCTAATCACCTCCTGATTGGGCAGGAGCAAGCCCCAGAGCTCCGAGCGCTCACAGCCTCGCACGCTACCGCAGCTACGGGAGCTAAACACACGCGCGTCAGGGTTCCTCAGACGCGTGCTGCTGCCCTCCACGTGAGAGAGAGAGAGAGAGAGAGAGAGAGAGAGAGAGAGAGAGAGAGAGAGAGAGACAGGCAGAGAGAGAGACAGGCAGAGAGAGAGAGAGACAGAGAGAGAGAGAGACAGAGAGAGAGACAGGCAGAGAGAGAGACAGGCAGAGAGAGAGAGGCAGGCAGAGAGAGACAGAGAGAGAGACAGGCAGAGAGAGAGAGACAGGCAGAGAGAGACAGAGAGAGAGACAGGCAGAGAGACAGAGAGAGAGAGACAGGCAGAGAGAGAGAGACAGAAAGAGAGAGACAGGCAGAGAGAGAGAGACAGAGAGAGAGACAGGCAGAGAGAGAGACAGTTGAATGCTGAATATAAACAGTGAAAGTGTCACTGCGTGTGGAAGGAGCTGGCGTGTGATTATCTCCCGTGCTGGTGATCGCTGATGATTTTTCTCGCCGCTGATGGCTGTAGTGAGGAACTCTTCAGGGCCGTGAGATCAGCCACAGGCTTCAGGAAGCTCCCGGTCCTCGACGAGGAACTGAGAAGATCTGATGAAACGCCATTTAACATCCAAAAGCTGGAGCTCTTTTACAGCCAGAACTGAACCCGAGTTCATTATTCACCAAGAACAGAAAATAAACTGACTGCAGACGCGTGAACTACGGATACCTTCTAATAAACATCATACGTCATCAAGACACGCCCATTTCTGAGACATCACGCATCACAATTATTACCGACATCTGGCAGGAACATTCCCCTTAACACACACACACACACACACACACACACACACACACACACACACACACACACACACACACACTAATCCCGTCTGAACAGTCTGTTTCCCGCACCTCACGTGGCAGTAATAACTCGGAGGGAGCGCTCTTCACACGCCTCACACGTCCCCGGAGCGAATCCCTCCCTCTGACCGAGCATTCATCTCACGCCTACAGCACGCACACGGCTTATTAAAAGTCTATAAAGAGACGCTTTACAAATCCGATTCGGAGACACAACAGACACGCAGACACGCAGAGACTGAAATAAAAATCAGATACACGAGTGTGTGAGTCTGCAGAGTGACAACAAACACCATGAAACGCATTCTACAAATCACACTAATCCCTCTCCTCTAATTCAGCTTCTGACTTCACACTGGAACACAGTCACAGAGGAAGAGCTGTGTGTGTGTGTGTGTGTGTGTGTGTGTGTGTGTGTATGTGTGGAAAACCCTCAAGGTTAATAAATACTGACAGGAAATTATCTTTAGCAGCAGGGACTCAGGTGGTCTCAACACGCCTGATTTGACACGCCAAAAACACACACGCAGGAAAGCGCACACAAAGCCTGAGCGCTCGCGGCACCAAAGACACAAATCCCCGTAAACAACGTGCAGCGCGTTAAAAAAACCGTTTAAAAAGCTCGGAAAATGACCAAAGAGGGTCAGCGGGGTGTCTGTGAGCGTAGCGAGGCTCCTAACCGCTAATGAGGATTATTCAGACTAAAATCTTGCGCTCTGATTGGTCAGGAGGTGTTGATTAATTCTCTGTAACAGCAGCTCTGACAGTAACGCAGGTTTGGTTGGGTGGACGCCGCGTAGGGCACTAGGTAGGGTGGACGGTGTGTAGGGCACTAGGTAGGGTGGACGCCGCGTAGGACACTAGGTAGGGTGGACGCCGCGTAGGGCACTAGGTAGGGTGGACGCCGCGTAGGGCACTAGGTAGGGTGGACGGTGCGTAGGGCACTAGGTAGTTCACTCTCA
Organism: Pangasius mekongensis; assembly: GCA_033441845.1. Lineage (NCBI taxonomy): Eukaryota > Metazoa > Chordata > Actinopteri > Siluriformes > Pangasiidae > Pangasius > Pangasius mekongensis. The sequence continues at coordinate 276,269 of JAKKZJ010000026.1, read as the reverse complement.
CTGATCTGAATTGGACGGATTTAATTAAAGGGAGAAACAGAAATCCTCACACACACAGATTGTAATTGTTTACTTCGTGGTTAAAAAACCTCTCGACTTGTTTACAGCTAATTAGGTTTGTATGAATCTGATTAAATAACACACTCTTAAGCTCCTTACGAACTGTAATAAGGGGCCTAAGCGGCTCCGTCTCCACTCGCAGCGCTATAACGAGGGCGCGAGGGTCCGGGGCGCGGAGGTTATCAGAGCGCAGAAGAATTACGCACTAAAGAAAAGCAGAATTAATGAAAGACTAAAAGTTCTGTGTCTTTAAAGCGAGAAGAGGAAAAGAGAAAAGGGCGTCACTCGGCCTCGGGCTCTTCGGCCAGGAGCACAGAGGAGCCTCGCGGCGTTAAAGAGAAGACGGTGAGGAGCTCTGAGAGCAGAGGAGCTGCCAAGGCGAGATCATCACACCTGCACTGTTAGCTGGAACACCAGCAGGGACCAGGAGTGAGAGATAGAGGAGAGAAGCGACAGCAGAACAGGACGAGTGCAGAGGAAAGAGCTCTTAAACAGCAGCAAGTGGACACAAGGGGCTTCTTCTAACGTTCGGGCCAAGACACGAGGAGAGACACACAGAGACACACAGAGACACACACACACACACACACACACACAGACACACACACAGAGGCACACAGAGACACACAGAGACACACAGAGACACACAGAGACACACAGAGACACACAGAGACACACAGAGACACACAGTCTGGGGTCAGCAATCCAACCACCGGCATGTTTTCAGGAGGAGGAACCTGAGGAACCTGAGGAACCTGAGGAACCTGAGGAACCTGAGGAACCCGAATCAGCCCAGGCTTCAGACGAAGAGGAAAGCGCTTTAGATAAACAGCCGCATCCTGCTTTTTTAACCTTCCTACAAAAATCTAAACTTTCCTCTGACATCTACAGGCTTACTAACTCATTACTCATTCAAGATAGTGAGACAGAAACGAAACGAGATAATATCGAGACATTGTTTAATCAGATAAACAGCCACTCTGTTGAAATAAGGAGAAAATAACGAGATAATATCTCGAAATAACGAGTAAGTCTTTAAAAAGAGGAAGTCATAATAACGAGTCAGTAAGACACGAGAGTTAACAAGTCAGAAAAAGCGATTGTAAGTAATAAAGAGGTACGAAGGTGTAATAATGAGATAATATCTCGTAATAAGGAGACAGTAAGTCTTCGAAGTCTAATTCAAAAGATTCTTAACTTCTAGGCTGTAAAAGTTTTTTTATACTGATCCCCCTAGTGGTCATTCTATAAAACACATTTCAGCACTATATTAGCAGTGTGTGTGTGTGTGTGTGTGTGTGTGTACCTTGAAGAGCAGCGAGTCGTCCATGCGCTCGGCGTACACGGAGGTGAGGCGGTACTGGTTTTCCACAGTGATGTCAATCTGGTAGCCGGTCAGAACGTAGCAGGCGGTCCGGAACTCCTGGATCTTCTTCTGGAACACCTCCTTCAGCCGCTGGTTCTTCAGCTTCGCACTCTCCATCTGTTTACGCAAATCTGCCAAAGCACATCAAACACGTGTCTCTACACCGGAGCGATTTTTGACTAAACATCTGGACGGCTGCTTCGCCCTCCATCAGGCAGATCATCATCACTCTCTGAGAGGATCTACACTGGAGTTCAGCGCAAAGCTGGTGGACGTGCGGCTGATACTTCCTGCTGACTTCCACCATTTGAAACGAGACGCTCTGATTGGCTCCTGGATCTCTCAGTGGGGTTCTGGCTGTCAGTAAACGAACTACTTTACTAGGAATATTAATTAGCTTAAACGGATGCTAGGTGCAGAATCATCCAAACAACACGTAAAGTAACATGGATGTGCTGGATCAAGTGCTATTCTACACAGTGCTGAAGAACGAGTGCGGAAAACTCTTCAATTCGACTGAAAAGCGTAATATAGAGAGATGTTTCACAGAAATCAGCAACCTGTGCGCAAGAGGCGAGACAGTACGACGCGCCTGGGACCCGGGAGGGAAAGCGAATTACACACGTGCGGACTCGGAGAGAAAAGAAACGGCGTGTTTGCGAGGAGTGAATGATTTACTCCGACAGTCTAATTTGTGAAGACTAATTTTCTCGAGACGTATAACTTTTTCTTCCCCTCCATCTGGCGTGCTCGAGCTCTCCGCCAACGATCAATGCCGAGAAAAACAGATATTCCCACGAGGCCGCGATGCACGAAAATAAACAAAATAAATCAAGAAGACTGGCTCACTAAGAAAATACACAGAGAGAGAGAGAGAGAGAGAGAGAGAAGAAAAAATACAAGCTCTGAGACAATACCTCGGAAAAGCAGGACTTCAGGTATGAAATGTAGGGGAAAAAAAAAAAAAAAAAAACGTTATGTGGGATTGGTATGGTCAGGACTGTTGCCGTGGCAACGGCGGATGCCAGGTCTGTCGAGATTTTCTTAACATTTCCAACAGAACAGACAGAAAGAAAACACGGAGGTGATGATGATGATGTTCACATGAAAAATCGAAGGAGGAGAAACAAAAAAAAAAATGGACAATTTTACCAGAAAAACAAACAAACAAACAAACAAACAAACTGCGGATATTTAACTGGAGAAACGTCGGGATTTATAAACAGCCGAGTGCGTGCGCTTACTGTACGTCCACAACGAGCCTTTACACTTCCAGGAAGTGAAATAAATAAATCAAACATCCTAAATAAGAACACTAAATACTCAGCACGTTAAAAAAATAAAGAAAAAAAACATGAAAATGCGACTCACAGCACATCCTATCGATCCTATCAAATAAACAAATAAACAAATAAAAATAAAAAAAGCATATTGCACTGCTTTCCCCGCTCACGTCCAGCCTAAATATGTTACAGCACGTGGAGCTGTGGTCACGTGATACGGCCGAGTTGCGTGCGATTTGGGAGGAAAATAAATGAACCTGTAAATTACGTCGTGTCTGAAACAGAAGCAACTGCTGAGCTGAGAAACGAACAGAATCTCGCCCTCGTGTTTCCTCCTGGAGGACGTTAACGTGACGTGCGGCGTCTTTCACGTCCTGCGTCCTTTCCCCTTCGGTCAATCTGATTTTTTTTTTTTTTTTTTTTGCAGCAGCAGCAGCAGGAGAATTTTATTTGCGATTTGTGTTTCATGGCTGCTTTAGCTGCAAATACAGGAACGCGTATCTCCCGTATCGCCATAGCAACCGGCCAACGTAAATCGTAAAAATGCTACGGCTGAACTGCACATCTTGGCCCCTTGGCTAATGGCGGTGTCTGAAACCTGAACTAACTAAAGAGTAAAAAAAAAAAACGACTGATCCTCACGAACCCTAACTAGCTCAGCGTGATGTACCTAATATCTCCTGCGAAGGCGGGACGACGAGCGTGGTGTCGTCAGACGCGACGGCTCCGCCGGCCTCCATCTTGCGCAGGCGCTCGCGCAGACGCTCGCACTCCACCTTCAGCTGCTCCACCTCCTCGGCGCGCTCCTGCTTCGCCACGCTGGTGGGGTTCAGGCGGAAGTGCACCACCTTGGTCTTCGCCGGATCGTAATCTCCCTGTGGGGCAAAAACATTCCAAAGAAATAAAAATAAAAAAAAAAACAATCCCAGGAGGAACTGAAGTGTCGGCTCTTCTGGCTGCAGTGCGACTCTTCCTGACTTCCACACACTTCACACACACTTCCTTATGAAAGATTCACACCAGCAGGTACAGAAGGCACCGTTTCGTACCGTTTCACTCAAGCCTAAGTGTAGAATAAAACGCGGTCAGGATTTAGGTCATTAGGTCAATCGGACACGTGTGTTCGCTCGTAACGTTACTCTCTCAGCTTCATCTCCATACAAACGCCTTCGTTTACCGAGCTAAAGCTGCGTTTCCTTTCACACACGTTTCCCATGATTCAGCAGTTATCCGTCTTTCAGCGCTCTCTCTTTTAAGGTCAAGCACTAACCTCCTGGCAGAGGCAAACTGGATTTTAGTTAAAGGAAAAAAAAAAAATATATATATATATATATATACCCTTCTATTTAATCAAATTTACAATGCCATCATCCCCCTCCCCATAAACAAACAAACAAACAAACAACTTTTTTCAAGGTCAGTATTTTTTTTTTTCCAGAATGTTATACATGAATATCGGTTCTTCTCTGCAGAAGGAGAAGAGCAGCAGCAGGAGAAGAGCAGCAGAAGGAGAAGAGCAGCAGAAGGAGAAGAGCAGCAGAAGGAGAAGAACAGCAGCAGAAAGAGAACAGCAGCAGATGGTGAAGAGCAGCAGAAAGAGAACAGCAGCAGAAGGAGAACAGCAGCAGAAGGAGAAGAGCAGCAGAAGGAGAAGAGCAGAAGAAGGAGAAGAGCAGCAGAAGGAGAAGAGCAGCAGAAGGAGAAGAGCAGCAGGAGGAGAAGAGCAGCAGGAGAAGAGCAGCAGAAGGAGAAGAGCAGCAGAAGGAGAAGAGCAGCAGAAGGAGAAGAGCAGCAGAAGGAGAAGAGCAGAAGGAGAAGAGCAGCAGAAGGAGAAGAGCAGCAGAAGGAGAAGAGCAGCAGGAGAACAGCAGCAGAAGGAGAACAGCAGCAGAAGGAGAACATCAGCAGAAGGAGAACATCAGCAGAAGGAGAACATCAGCAGAAGGAGAAGAGCAGCAGAAGGAGAACAGCAGAAGGAGAAGAGCAGCAGAAGGAGAACAGCAGCAGAAAGAGAAGAGCAGCAGAAGGAGAACAGCAGCAGAAGGAGAAGAGCAGCAGAAGGAGAACACTCCAGTGGAGGTACCTGCAGGTTGTGCCTTTCTAATCTCATCTCCAGAATATTGTTTTGCTCCTCCAGCTTCTGGC
>JAKKZJ010000026.1:179199-192125 GCA_033441845.1 Pangasius mekongensis | reverse complement strand
CTGTATGTGTTATTACTGTGTAAATAACAGGGTGGCATGTTATTACTTTGTAATAAGCATAAAGATGTGTTGTTACTATGTTATAAGTACGGTGATGTGTTATTACTGTGTAATACACATGCAAATATGTAAAAACTGTGTAATGAAAATGGTGACGTGTTATTACTGCTTAATAAACATGCATTTCTGTTATGAATGTTAAAAGCATGGTTCGGTGTTATTTCTATGTATTAAACTTTCAAATGTGTTATTACAATGTAATAAGCATGGCGACATTATTATGTAACAAAAATGCATTAGTGTTATTACTGTGTAATATGCATGAAAACATGTTATTACTGTGTAATAAACAATGTGATGTGTTATTACTGTGTTATAAGCATGGTGACTTATTACTGTGTGATAAACATTCTAATGTGTTATTACTATGTAATAAAAATGGCTTAGTGGTATTGTGTAATATGCATGAAAACATTACTGTGTAATAAACACCGTGATGTGTTATTACTGTGTTATAAGCATGGTGACTTGTTATTACTGTGTAATAAACATTCCAAAGTTATTACTATGTAATAAACATGCATTTGTTTTATTTCTGTGTAATAAGCATTAGGATGTTTTATAACTGTTTTATAAGCATGAAGATGTGTTATTACTGTGTATTAAACATTGAAAAGAATTATTACTGTGAAATAAACATCCAGATGTGTTATTACCATCTAATAAGCATGGTGACATGTTATTACTGTTTATTAAACATGCAAATGTGTAATTACTGTGCAATAAGCAAATTTACAGGATATTACTATGTAACAAGATTTCAGATGTGTTAGTGTATTTAGCACAATGATCTTATTACTGTTTAATAAACAGGCAGAGGTGTTATTACTGTGTTTTAATCACAGCAACATGTTATTAACGTGTGGTAAAAATGCAGATTTGTTATTACCCTGTATTTAGCATGCAGGTGTGTTTTAAACACAGCAACAAGTTATTACGGTGTAGGAAGAATGCAGGTGCACTATTCCTGTATTGTAAACATGGCAGCAAGTTATTATTGTGATATAAGCATGCAAATGTGTTATTAGCATGCAGATGTGTTATTACTGTTTTAATCCCTGTGAACTGCTATCACTATGTAATAAGCATGAAGATGTGATATGACTGCACAATGAACTAATGAACAAAACATGGTATTATTGTGATATTAGCATGCAGACGGGTTATTACTGTGTTATAAGCATCCAGATGTGTTACTCAATTCAATTCAATTTTATCTATGCAGCACTTTGGGAAGAAAAATCTCTCAGACGATATGAAGAAGAAAACTTTAGAGGAGCCAGACTCAAAAGGGAACCCATCCTCATCTGGGTGATAATGGATAGTGCTATCATCAATAAATCCCTTCTATATCTGTTTACTATAAGGAAAATTTGTGCAATTGTGCAAATAGTAAATTTCTCACAGCTTTCACGTGAAGTCTGGATTGTTAAACCTATCCAATTTCCAGTGATGGAGTCCTGATTACAAAGATGCTAGTGGAAACCATAGCCCTAAAGCATCCACAGCAATCACAATCCCAAGCCATCTATAATGTGTAGATTCAAGACAACGGAGTTGGGGATCCAAACGCAAGGCTTTATTAACAAACATGGTCAAAACAGGCAGGGTCAAGAACCATTAAACAGTACAATCCGAGGCAGAGCAAAAGAGTAATACAAAACACGGGCATTGGTCAGGGCAGGCAGCAAACTATCAAAAACAGGGAAAACAGTCCAAGGGTCCAAACACAGAAAACTAGGCAACACGGAAACTAGGAAACACGAAACACCAAACAATCAACAGCAAACTCGGAGCAGGTGTGAGTAACCTTTATACAGGGCAAAGAGAACACTTGACAAAAATAACCAATGGGAACAAGACACATGTAAGCAAGGAACCAATCAGAGCAGAACACACAAACAGGGGTAGCATATGGAAAGATCACATGAGGGACAAGGAACACATGGGAAATGGAGTCAAGAGAACAATAGCAAGTGTCCGGGGTGGAGTGCCCTCTAGTGGAGTTTGTAGGCACTCCAGCTGGTGACGTAACACCATCGCAGTACAACTCCCCATATGAGATCCCCAGGCCATCTCCACAGCCCCCAAGTTGCATCATTCCCAGCAATCCCCATGATCTTCAGGCCGTCCATGTGGGGCCATTCACAGCTGCAGCAAGCAATCTCAACTGATGAGACCTCCAACCATAAGCACGGCATCAGGATGGATCAGGCAGGTCCAGAGAGCGGAAGGGGTCAGGATCACTGATATCTCAGAAGGATTGACAGAGAAAAAGGGAGGTAGAGATTGTTAAGTAAGCTTTTGTCCTGTCATTTTCAATCCTCTGGGGTTTGAGGGTGTTTCAGGTCCCTGGAGAAGTTTTGACATGCCCTGACATTTGTGCATTTTTCATTTGTTTATAAAAATATAAATGGTTAAAGTCTGATTACACTGTAATCAGCACAAGCTGGGCTACAATAATATGTGAGCAGCATATATGTACAAGTTTGTATTTTGGAGAGAATAACAGTTATGTGTGGTTATTAAAAAAACAACAAAAAGAAATTACTGAAATAAGACCATAAAACCCATTCAAAACATTTGTCCACAAAACTTTTGAGAACTGGATCTTGTAGCCAAGAGTTTTTGCTTCAAACTGACTGAAAATCATCCTGCTTATTCATTCAGAGAAAACAATATATTGATTTAAATTTTCTAAGACATTTTTGGTATAGAAAGTTGATATGCAAAGAGGCGCGAATAATCATGCATAATGCTGTGATTCACACCTGCAAAGAAAAAGACCCGCATAATGAGCCCTTCAGTCAGGTATGTGAAATGCCTAAATCTAGCCAAAACTAGGCAAATCAAAGTCTGAAAAATAATTTTGCTTTTATATTATAAGAATAGGAATTATAAAGAACTTACTCATCATAACAACATGCAGGAAAATCCTCAGCTGGATAAATTCGCTCTTCAAAATGCAATTGTTTGTTGTCGGAGTTGCAATCTTCTTCTGAGGAAAAGGTATATTCTTCCTCGCTGTCCAAAATCATATGAAGAGCTTCCTCGCCTGAATAGCATACCATCTTCCAAATGCATAGGAATGTCAAAGAAAGAAACTATCTGGAAACTTCTTTTTTTATGGCATTGTATGGGAGGGCGTGTGCCTCATATGTGAATCAGCGAACTATTTTCCCTGTGAATAGCATGTGGGTGTGTCCCACATCAGGTCATTATCAGATAATGAAGTGAGATGGAAAGACTGGACCTCTACTTGGTTTCATATGGATAACAAAGTGAGAATATTTGTTTTCGATTTGACTCACTTCACTTAAAATAGACACCTCAAGCTTTCCAAAGATATATTTCTCATCTTTGTGTGTCAAGTATTTGCCGAGTTACAGTTAATTTTAGTGACACTGAGACGGCTGAAAGCGCACCCTGTATATTTACTTTATTTTACAAAAGCACAATGATTTGTTGATATTGTGAATGTACACAAATAAAAAAAGACCCTTTCCAGATTCAAACAATGCATTACTCTTGTGTATGATAAAAGAAGACGGAGCATTTTAAGTTCTTTTCGCTGTTATCATTAAAAACTGCAAGTGGTGGCGCCGGTGCCACTGTTGTCCCCAATGGGTTATAGAAATTGTATTTTGTGTGCAGGGATTCTGGCAAGACTAGCTGTAACAGCATAACTAAAAGGGAGAGCCAGAAGGTAAAACAGACATGAGGGCGCCTTGGGACATAAAGCGGCCAGCCACTCCACCAAACATCCCGTGAACCCACCAGACCTGCTCCTTTAACTAAGAACAAACTATTAACAAATATGTGACTAAATAAATTTGTTTGCAGCCAAGACTTCAACATTAAGGCTGTTCCATAACTGTGGGGCTTTGCAAGAGAAAGCTCACCCCCCTGCTTCAGCCTTAACTATTTGAGGTACCAACAAATAGCCTGCACCTTTTGATCCAAACAGGAGTGGCGGATTGTAAAAGACCAAAATACGCTCAGGTACTGCGTCATGGAAGTCTGGAGTCAATAATCACACCAAGGTCTTTTACTGCTGCACATGAAACCAAAAATCCATCCAGAGATGGTATGCAATGAGAAAGCCTACTTCTAGCTGCAAGTGTTCCTAGTACAAGTATTTCTGTCTTGAAAGAATTAAGAGAAAGTTAATAAGCATCCAGTGTCTAATGCCCTTTACACATTCCACCAACTATTAAGCTGGTGTCTGTCATCTAGCTTTGCTGAAACATATAAGTGTGTGTCATCAGCATAACAGTGTATCTAATACCATGTTTACAAATAATTTTACCCAGAGGTAGCATATATGAAGAAAAGTGCAGTGGGCTTAAAACTGAGCCTTGCGGAACACCAAACTTTACCTTAGAATACGTAGAGAACTCACCATTTATATCTACAAACTGATAACGATCAGTCAAATAAGACCTGAGCCAGGAGAGTGCCGTTTCCTTAACGCCTACAACATTTTCTAGTCTATCAAGGAGAATAGCATTATCAATGGTAACAAAAGCTGCAAAGTTATTCCTATTTAGATATGAGAATAGCTAATTTAAATGATTTAGGTACATACAGTCAGGTCTGAAAGTATTTGGACAATGACAGAGATTTAGTGATTTTGCCTTTACACACAAACACAATGGATTTGAAATAAAAGAATCAAGATGTGATCGAAGTCTAGACTTTCAGCTTTATTTTAAGAGGTTATTCTAAACATTTGGCATGTACCATTTAGGAATTACAGCCATTTGCAACAACTTACCTTCATTTTCAGGGGCTCAAAGGCATTTGGACATAATTGTAAATATGACCATAATTTTAATACTTGGATGAAAATTCTTAGCAGTCAATGACTGCCTGAAGTCTGGACCCCATGGACATCACCAAATTCTGAGTTTCCTCCCTGGAGATGCTTTGCCAGTCCTTCACTGCAGCCACCTTCAGTTGCTGCTTATTTGTGGGTCTTTCTGCCATTAGTCTTCTTTTCAGTAAGTGAAAAGCATGCTCTATTGGGTTGAGATCAGGCGACTGACTTGGCCATTGAAGAATATTCCATTTCTTTGCCTTCAAAAAGTCTTGAGTTGCTTTCGCAGTATGTTTAGCGTCATTATCCACCTGCACTGTGAAGCGGCATCCTATTAGTATTGTAGCATTTGGCTGAATGTGAGCAAAGAGTATAGCTCTATACACCTCAGAATTCATCTCGCTGTCAGCAGTCAGATCATCAATAAACACAAGTGAGCACGTTCCATTGGCAGCCATACATGCCCATGCCATAACACTGCCTCTACCATGTTCGACACATAATGTGGTATACTTTGGAGCATGAGCCGTCCCTTTCTTTTCCCATCATTCTGGTACAAGTTAATCTTGGTTTCCTCAGTCCAAAGAATCTTTTTCCAGAACATGGGAGGCTTTGTCCGGCGTGAGAAATGGACGCTTTACTGTTGAGCCATAAGGAGGCAGTGAACCCACCATGCAATCGCTGAGATGGTGCACAAAAATTTTATTTAAAAAAAAATCAAGAAATTAACACAAGGGCAAAAAACAGAAGGCAAAGGATCTCAAAAACGGAGACGAGAGCGCGAACTGAAAACAGCCAAAAACTAAAGAGAGAAACAGGGAATAAAAGGCAAAAAAAACAAGGCCCATACATGCCCGTGCCATAACACTGCCTCTACCATGTTTGACACGTTGTATACTTTGGATCATGAGCTGTTCCTTTCTTTTGCCATACTTTTCTTTTCCCATCATTCTGGTACAAGTTAATCTTGGTTTCCTCAGTCCAAAGAATCTTTTTCCAGAACATGGGAGGTTTGGTCAGGACTGGGGATTGAACCCAGGCTGCTGGAGCAAGAAATAGACATTACCGTTTAGCCACAAGGAGATAGTCAACTGAGCCTTCAAGCGCTGAGGTGGTGCACAAGAATTTTATTTAAAAAATCAGAAAATAACACAAGGGAAGAAAAACAGGGAAAACAAGAAGGCAAAGGATCTCAAAAACGGAGACAAGATGGGGAACTGAAAACAGCCAAAAACTAAAGAGAGAAACAGGAAATAAAACACAAAAAACAAGGCAAGGGTGCAAGAAAATATACAGAAGATAGTTGACTCAAATGAATCAATGAGAAAGAAAACAGGGGCTTAGGAAAAAACAACAATTAAGTGGGGAACGAAGGCAAAAAGGGATGGCTTAAATACACTGACCGGGAAAGAGACACAGGTGAAAGCAATGAAACCAATTACAGCAAGGAAGAACTAAGGCTGGGCGACATCTAGTGGGGGAAAAAAAAACATAACACAACAAAAAACACAGAAAAAAGGACCAAAACTCTGACAGGCTTTTTTTTTACATGTTTTCTGGCAAAGTCTAATCTGGCTTTCCTGTTCTTTAATGTTACAGGTGGTTTGCACCTTGTTGCGAGCCCTCTGTATTTACATTCACGAAGCCGTCTCTTGATTGTAGATTTTGACAATGATATGCCTAGCTTCTGCAGAATATTCTTGACTTCTTTTGATGTTTTAACGTTTTTTTTCTTCACCAAGGAAAGGATTCTGTGATCATCCACTCTTGTTGTCTTCCATGATCTTCCAGGCCTTTTGATGTTGTTGAGCTCACAATTGCTGTCTTTCGTTTTAAGAATGTACACAACTGCTGATTTGACCACACATAAGGTTTTTGCTATCTCTATTATAGATTTATGTTGTTTTTTCAGTAATGATGGCACCCTTCACTTGCACTGAGATCTCCTTGGACTTCATATTGGTAGCTCCAGTCGAACAGCTGCCAAATGCCGACTCAATACCTGATATCAATTCCAGACATTTGTCATTGATTCATCTGTCTTGAAGTAATGACGGAATGAACCGCACCTGGTCAATTAACTTCTTGTCAGTCAATTGTCCAAATACCTTAGAGCCCTTGAAAATGTTAGTACTTTGCTTAAAATGGCTGTAATTCCTAAATGGTAAATGCCATATTTTTGTGGAACCTCTTAAAATAAAGATGAAAATCTACAGTTCGATAACATCTTGATTGTTTTATTTCAAATCCATTGTGGTGGTGTACAAAGGCAAGATCACAAAAACTCTGATTATCTTTAGAAGATGTTTGAGCGTTTTTGCTATTACCTGTTTGAAGATTTTGATGAAGAAATTATTGAAATTAGTTCGGTCTCTTGAAAGGGAGTACAACATTCTAATTGTTGATCTGATATCATTATATTTTTCACAGCTCATGGGTTCACCGGCCCCTTCTGGCCGTTTCATGTACTACTGTTAATTAGTTCATTGCTTTCAGCTGCCACTCATTACCGGCTCTATTTATACCTCAGCGTTTATCCTGTCTTTTGTCAGTTCGTTGTTTTCGTGTTTGTGCTCTCTCACAGTTCCGTGGTTGCGCTGTGTTCTTTGTTCCCTGGAGGATTACTGTTACCCAGCTGGCTCCCTTGGACTGTCTATTCCCTCACTGCAGCCGAGTGCCACCTTGAATGCCTGCCACTGTTGCACCCATGTTCCTCCTTCACTGTCTGCTCAGCCTGTCATTACCTGCAACCTCATTAAAAGCCTCAGATTTACTAGCACTTGAATCCGCCTCCTATTTCGCCGTGACAGAACGAACTGACCTTTATAATGGATTCAGCAAGTGCCGGCGACGTTAACAGCTTTCGGACTCTCGAACACGGCTTTGGTGTCGCAGGTGTCCGAGCTCACTGCTCAGGTGCAACTACTGAGAACCGGACCGGCAACATCACCCACTGCGCCAGCTCCCCAACGTTTACCCCCTCAATCGCCGCTTACTACTCAGCCCGAGCCATGCCTACCACCGCCCACCTCATACTCTGGTGAGACGTGGCTCTGCCGAGCCTTCCTCACCAAGTGCTCACTCTCTTTTTCTCTCCAGCCCCAGACTTTCTTTACCGAGTGATCCAAGATGGCTCTGGTGCTGACGTTACTGTCAGGGAAGCCGGCTTTGTGGGGGACAGCGGTATGGGAAAACCAACATCCGCGCTGTGCCTCGTTCCAGACACTCGCCGAAGAGATGAGGAGGGTTTTTGATCGTGCCGTGATGGGACGCGAAGCAGCTTGGAAGCTGGCCGACTTACGTCAGGGCGATCTTCCGGTTTGGGATTACTCCATCGAGTTCCGCACCCTGGCGGCGGAGTGTAATTGGAACGAGGAGGCGCAGTGGGATATGTCCCTGCATGGGCTGACAGACCGCATCAAGAGGGAGATATTCATGCTGGAGCTCCCAACGTCCCTGGAAGGGCTTATCGCTCTGGCCATTAGGGTAGATGCATGCCTACAGCAGCAGGAACAGCGGGTGCTACGACACGCAGTTCCGGTTGCCGTGGATCTCCCAGTTTCCCTCTCAAGCGATGCGATCAGCCGTGCGCACGATCAGGATCCCATGCAGGCGGGCAGAGCTCGACCATCCCGGGAAGAGAGGGATCGCCGTCAGACAAGAGGATTGTGCCTCTATTGGGGGGGGGGGGGGACACATTGCCTCGGGCTGTCCGGTAAAAGCCACCACCCGACAGTAGATCAGAGCTTACTGTCGGGTGGAATATCAGAAGGTAAAGCCTCTTCTACCACTCTCCTTCCAGTATGGCTGCAGCAGGGAAGCACACTTCACCCCGGTCAAGCCCTTTTGGAGCAGAAGGTAATTTTATGGACATTCAGTTTGCTCTCCAACTTCATCTGCCTGTGTCTACGCTTAACCAAACCATCTCTGTCAGTGCACTCAATGGCCAAGCTCTCTCCACTATTACGCACACCACCGGTCCGTTAACACTCATCACGTCGGGGAATCACTCGGAGGAGATATGCCTCCTCCTCGCCGACTCCCCGCTCGCTCTTGTTGTCTTAGGTCACCCCTGGCTCTCGCTCCATAACCCTCACATTAATTGCCGTCCCAATACGGTTCTATCATGGAGCAAATATTGTCATGCTAATTGTCTTGTGTCTGCCTGCTTGTCTGTGTCTAGTTCTGTTTTCCAGAAGGAGTCGGTGGATCTGTCTAATGTGCCCAAGGAGTACATGGACCTGAAGGGAGCGTTCAGTAAGTCTCGGGCCGCTTCTCTCCCGCCGCACTGTCCCTATGACTGTGCCATATATTTATTGCCAGGTAAGTCTATGGCTAAAGGCAAGTTTTACTCGCTTTCTGCCCCAGAAAGGGAGGCCATGGAGAAATATATTTCTGATTCTTTGGCAGCTGGGCTCATCTGTTGTTCCTCCTCCACCGCAGTGGCTGGGTTCTTTTTTGTGGGCAAGAAGGACTCTTCGGCTGTGTATTGATTACCTGGGGCTGAACAGCATCACGGTAAAGAACACTTACCCCTTGCCGCTGATGTCTTCAGCTTTCGAGCGCTTGCAGTTACGCAGGTCCAGTTTAGTGAAATAAGACACCCCGGGTTCATCGTTTCGTCTGGGAGGCTGTGCATGGATCCCGATAAGATCAAGGCTGTGGTGGATTGGCCAACCCCTGACTCTCGCAAGGCCCTGCAGAGGTTTCTGGGGCTTGTCAATTTTTACTGGCATTTCATTCGCAACTTCAGCCAACTCACCGCCCCTCTGATCGCCTTGACCTCCACCAAGACAGCATTTAGCTGGTCGAGCGCAGCCCACACTGCTTTTACCAACCTCAACAGCCGCTTTGTTTCGGCCCCTATTCTTATTGCCCCCCATCCTTCGCGTCAGTTTGTGGTGGAGGTCGACGCTTCGGAGGTGGGGGTGGGCGCGGTTCTGTCCCAGCGCTCCTCCGCGGACGGCAAGATGCATCCGTGTGCCTTTTTTTCCCTCATCGCCTGTCTCTCGCCGAACAGAATTGACATTGGTAATAGAGAGCTGTTGGCGATTAAGTTGGCCTTGGAGGAGTGGTGTCATTGGTTGGAGGGCTTGGGGGTGCCTTTTATCATCTGGACGGATAATAAGAACCTTGAATATATCAGATCGGCCAAACATCTTAACTCCAGGCAGGCTCGGTGGGCTCTTTTTTTCGGTCGTTTTGTTTTTTCCATCTCGTACCGTCCGGACTCTAAGAACATCAAGCCCGAAGCCTTGTCCCGAGTTTTTGATCGTTCCGATAGGCAGACTACTCCCGAGCTTATTTTACCCGAGAGACTCGTGGTCTCCACCATCACTTGGGAGATTGAGTCAAAGGTCCGCACGGCCTTACAAGGGGTAACGCCTCCGTCCGGGTGCCCGCCGGGTCGGTTCTTTGTGCCGGAGAGGTTAAGGTCTGACGTGTTAGCCTTTCGTCTGGTTTCCACCCTCAGAGCAATGGGCAGTCTGAGCGAGCCAACCAAGATCTGGAGCGGGTGTTATGATGTTTGGTTTCACAGAACCCGTCCTCTTGGAGCCAACAGCTCTCTTGGGTGGAGTATGCACACAATTCATTACCAGTGTCGTCCACAGGCCTTACTCCGTTTGAGTGTACCTTAGGGTACCAGCCACCTATTTTTCCGAGCCTGGTATCCGAAGTTGCGGTCCCCTCTGCCCACGCTTTCGTCCAGAAGTGCTGTCGCACCTGGAGAACTGTTCGTCAGACACTTCTCCGGGTGGGTGCATGCACCAAGGCTCAGGCTGATCGCCACCAGTCGAAGCCTCCCGTCTACGTTGTTGTTCAAAAAGTGTCGCTTTCCACTAAGGATATTCCGCTCCGCTCCATTTCGAGTAAATTGGCTCCCAAATTCATTGGCCCATTCATTGTCACTAAGATTCTTAGCCCAGTGACAACTTAGCCCGCCTCAAACTTCCTCCAGTGTACAGGAGAATCCATCCCGTGTTCCACATATCCAAATTGAAACCTGCTTTTCACTCGCCTATTAATCCGCCGGCCTCCGGTCACCGGAAGATGTTCTGTGAGAAACAGTTGTTGCTGCTCAAGGAGGAAAACAAGACGTGAATTAAGCCCAGTTCCTGTCATCGTTAGCACAAAGTGTTCCAAATGTTAGTTAAAACAGAAGAACATGCCAATGAAGTATAACCAGTAAAATTAGAGCAGAAACACCTAACCGTGATAGGCAGAATTAGAACCTTGTGTAACTATGTTCATAAAAGGTAACAGAATGCTCTAAAGAGATGAAAGACAATGTATAAAAGGGAACACCAGAAAGGGGAAGCATCTCTTCTGGGTGCATGATTTTTGTAATGCATACTGAAGACATCTTGCTGCAGCAATAAATTTTATACTCTTGCTTCTTCTGCTCAACTTTGTCTGCTGAATTTATTTACCTCTATTTCTAGATTTCCACTACAATTTTGGGGGCTCATCCGGGATTCCACTTCTGGAGACTAGTCTCAGGGCTTTCCCAGATCGGCGAAAGTGCACTAGCGCCCGAAGCCTTTGTCTTCGTCTAACCACATAATTGGCTCTCAGTGGGGGGAGATCGGGGGAAACACCGGGACTGTCCCAGCGCTGGGATCTACGGACCTAAACTGAGGTAAAATAGTGTTCTCTAAATATCTGAGTGGCGTGGAGTGAGACATAATTCTGTATGAGTGATAGAGTCAAGGATTGATTCTGTCATCGATCGGGGATCGACTTTAATCGCTGAGGGAGTGATTTCGGCTCAAATAAGGGGTGGAATTTAGATTTGGATTCTGCCGACGGTTCGAGTCCGGCAAGGGTTACTAGGGAAAGTAACTTCTTTTGCGAAGCTTTGAGGAAAGCTGCCGTTGTTGCTGACGAGCTCAACGTTAAGGGAATGTGTACACGTAAAAACAAATCACCAGGGTTAAAATACAGATTGTCCTCATTCCTGTACACTCAGATTAATAGTGCAGACATGGGGAACGGAAAAAGCAAGAATGGTAATGATCATGATGACTTTGTAAAAGCATGCAAACATCCTAACGTTTAGTTTATGATAACTAATTATGATCCAGGTTCTGTAACACAATTTAAACTTTGGGTGGAGTGTGGATTTCCAGAGAAGGGGAGTTAAGTGAAAGACCATTAGCAGGTTGAAAAGAGAGATTAAATGTACGAAGGGGATGAAAGAAAGGAAAACAGAGAGAAGTTGACTACAATACACTTAAACATGTGGCTTGCAGGAGCGTGTATTCAGGCTTAAAGGTCAAACCCTCACACACAATCTAACTCTTCTTCTTCTATGCCTGTTTAGTGTCTTAAGTCTTCCATAGATCCAGACCTGGTTGGTTAGTTCACCCCAGACCAGACCGCCACCTCAGAACAGTGATCCAGTTTTCACCACATCAGCATCTGCAACCAGCAGACCCTCTCCCAACACCACAGCCTGAGTAGACCACCCTGCAGCAACCGAAACAGAATGGACAAGACAGAAATCCCCATGTGTAAGCAACAAGATGGAGAAATCGTGTCCCAGTTCCTCACCCGCCTAACCGACATGTCATATGAGGAACATCTCAGAAACAGTTTCATGAATGGCCTAAGAGAGGATATCGCATGGAAGACAAAACAAACGTGCCTCACATGGGACACGGGAAAGCTCACTTTGCTTGAACAGCATGCAATACACGCAGAAAAAACTGCTGAATGCAGAGAACCAAAAGAGAATGAAAAAGAGAGATAATCAAACACACAAAGCTCCGCTGACCATGTTGCAAACAGAGGGGACTCAAAATGAACACCGTCATAACGACAGAGGTTGGGGCAGAGGCAAAGGAAGAGGACGAGGGAGAGGCAGAGGAAGGGGTCAAGAGTGGGGAAATAACAACGAAGGATGTTTTATCTGTGGAAAACATGATCATTGGATAAGAGACTGTCCACAAAGACTGGAGTCGAGAAAACAGGACCAAGGTGATTGAGGTGCGGTGGGTCCGGGTAAGGATGAACCTCCAGGGATGGGTGAGTCAGCTCTTTTAAT
>JAKKZJ010000026.1:136583-153689 GCA_033441845.1 Pangasius mekongensis | reverse complement strand
AGAGGGGGAGAGGGAGGGAGGGAGGGAGAGGGAGAGAGGGAGGGAGGGAGAGGGAGGGAGGGAGGGAGGGAGGGAGGGAGAGAGGGAGGGAGGGAGAAAGAGGGAGAGGGAGGGAGGGAGGGAGAAAGAGGGAGAGGGAGGGAGAGAGAGAGAGAGGGGGAGAGGGAGGGAGGGAGGGAGGGAGAGAGAGGGAGAATGTAAACAAAACAAACAGGAGTGAAAGAATCGGATAGTTTACTATAAGAGGAAAAAGGATTCAGGAGTGAAGGAGTTTTAGTTTTTTCTCACTGAACAGATGATTGTTCTCTTGTTTAAATACTGATTTCTGTGTGTGTGCGTGCGCGTGTGTGCGTGTGCGTGTGTGCGTGCGTGCGTGCGTGCGTGCGTGTGTGCGTGCGTGCGTGTGTGCAGTTAGTGACACTCCTGCAGATGTGGGTGGTGCCGCTGTATTTCACCATGAAGCTGTACTGGTGGCGCTTTTTGTCCACATGGGGCATGTTCTCCGTCATCACCAGCTACGTGATATTCAGAGCCACACGCAAGCCTCTGGCCGGGAGAACGCCCAGGTGTGAAGAATAATCAGTCATTTTACTGAACATTAGTGCACTTCTTGTATGATTTTATGATAAAGTTACAGGAATGGTGAAAAGCCATGCAGAGAAACGGTGTTTGTGGTGTTTTACAGGATGGTGTATAAATGGTTCCTGCTCATTTACAAGCTGAGCTACGCTGTAGGTGTACTCGGGTACCTCGCCATTATGTTTACGTTGTTCGGATTCAACGTGTTCTTTAGGTATGTGCACTCTGCCTCAGCATCCGACTCCAGCAAGCTCAAATAGTTTGTCTACATCAGAGGTGTCAAACATACTTACCTACTGATAAAGGTTCTTTTCTGGGCCACTAAATGAAATTAGAATTCATAATTGAATAAAAACAAATGTGAAAAAGAGCTCTTTGTTATTCCACTAGGGGGCGGAATAGAGCGATAATCTCAGGGCTATGAGCTCAGCTACTCGCTGAATGTGTCATGATATAATTCTTCATTAGAAAGTAAAAAATCTGACGCTGTAAATGTTCCCAGAGATCCAGTGTAGGGGTTTCACAGTAATGTGGTTGAATATTTATACAGTCACAAATTTTACCTTTTTATTTGGAACTAATTTTGCAGTATAACACAATTATAAAATTTTTACCTCCTGTTTGAGTATAATGGCCGATCCTGTGTCCATTAATGACAAAGCACCAAAATTAAGTCCATTTCTGGAACGTTCGGGGGGTGAATACTTACGCAAGCCACGGAGTCTGCGTAGTAAAACCATAATTTGGGAAATCATTTTGCTTGGTAATGCATTGCAGTGTGTTTACGTTAGAGAAAGCGTTTGCGATGGACGTTCTGCACGTACCGAGTGGAATTTGGTCCTTAAATGAGTTTGACACGTCTGGTCTAAATGGATGTTAAAAATGTTCAATAAAGTTCACTGCTTCTGGTTTTGATAACGAGTGCAAACGAGGTAAAGCGGCTGGTTTGAATTGGCCAGGATCAGAGCGGAGGACTCGATGGACGTGGGCGTGGTCATGCTGTTCTACGGACTGTACTACGGAGTGATGGGACGAGACTTCGCTGAAATCTGCTCTGACTACATGGCGTCCACTATCGGGGTAAATCCGATACCTTTTTATTAACGAGATCACAGTGTTGCATTAGCGTTTTACCGGGCTGTAGCTCACACGGGGACCAGTGCACGGATTCTTCGTGGTGGTAACAGTGACTCGGCTTCATCACACCACCCTGCTGTTGATTATTTTCCTATAACAGCATGACCCCAAGGGTTTTATTTCTTCCCGTATAGAATTGCAGTGTGACATTTCCTCAGCATCCAGTGGTCCTAACAATTGTGGAAATCTTCCAGCGTTTTCCCGTTTTGTGTGTTTCAGTATTATAACATGGGTGGAATGCCGTCTCGGAGTCTGTGCCGTGATATATGTGCCGTGTGCGGACAGAAGACTTTAGTGGACGTGGACGAGGAGGGCGTCATCGAGGACACCTACCAGCTGTCCTGCAGTCACATGTACGCTAGAGAGCTGCTGAGGGCTTTCAGGCGCATTCCACTGCACGTCTTATTTCATTAAAGACTCGTTAAAGTTTCGACACTAAACTAAACGAAGCAGGTGTGTTGGATAAATCTGAAACGTGACTGTGACGAGTTTCTTCTGCTTAAGATGTTCATGTTGTTGGCTGACAGATTTCACGAGTTCTGTATTCGTGGCTGGTGCATTGTGGGAAAGAAGCAGACGTGTCCATACTGCAACGAGAAGGTCGACCTGAAAAGAATGATGAACAACCCGTATCCTTCCCCTTCATTTTATTCCAGCAGATGTCCTGATCCAGGTGTTTTTATACTATATTTTGTGGTATTTAATGTCTGCGTTCAGATGAAGTGGTGCGTAAAGCGTCTGTAATTATAAAACCTCTCGCTGGCTGTTTTTCCTTCCTTAAGCGGGAGCTCCAGCTGGGAGAGGACACACGTCCTGTACGGCCAGCTTTTGGATTGGCTCAGATACCTGGTTGCGTGGCAGCCGATCATTATCGGTATTGTGCATGGGATCAATTTCTCACTTGGTCTCGAGTGAAGTGTGATTAAGCGTCTTTAAAGCGTGTGCAGCTGTTTACCGGATGATTTATTTATAAATTATGACTTAATGTAGGAAATGTCTTCTGTAGCATTTTATTTATTTGATAAACAACATGGCAGCCTCGGACTTTATCGTTTATAATAATACTCAAAAACAAGGTACAGCAGCTGAAACACACACATATACATACACACACACACACACACACACACACACACACACACACACACACACACACACTCTCTCTCTCTCTCTCTCTCTCTCTCTCTCTCTCACTCACACTCTCTCACACACACACACACACTCTCTCACTCACTCACTCACTCACTCACTCACTCTCTCTCTCACACACACACACTCACACACACACACACGCCTCATTAGTGGCCTTTATTACTCCTGTCGAAGCTTATTATTGTGTATTGTACACTCTTACAGCACGGTGCTGTCGTATTCTGCGCTCTGATTGGTCAGAAGGTGTTGAATAGTTCTCTATAACAGCAGCTCTGACAGTAGCGCAGGTTTATATTAACGCACTCGTTCTGATACGTTATCGTTTCCATAGCAACAGCTCACTCACAGGGACGTGCCACTGATAATAAACGGATTAAAAACGTGTGTAGTCGTCAATGTGTAGTTTCCTGTAAGGAGACGTTTATTTAACATTAACGTAAGGAGTCTCCAGTGTCAGGCTGGTGAGGAAACGACTGTTTATAGCTGCTATAGCGTAAATGAGAACAGGAACGGACTTGTTTCAAAGGCGTTTTCCACGACATTAAACGGAACTATAAACAGATAAAAAAGTCTCGTGTTGTTCATTAATGGTTGGCAAGTCGCTGAGGTGTAAGAGGAATAAAACACTTCCAGACGTGCTGTTCCAGCTCTGCCACTCCATCGCTGATTAATTTCCTAAAACGGCACGGCTTTAAGACTGTTCCTTAGCTGCAGGTGGTTGAATTGTAGCACAGAATCAGACTGGCTTTTCTTCTGCGTTTTGCTAATGAAGAAAATATAATATTTTACTCAGCTGCTTACTTACAGACATATCAAAGTTAAAGCGTCTGCCTTCACACACGTCTTTATTTATCAGGACAGTTTCGTTAGATAAAATAGTGTTTATTTAAATTGTGATGTGTGTGTGTTGTTATGACATCATTTACAAATTGTGATTAGCGTGCCATGGGATGTGATCACACTTTACCTGTGCTTCATATGATCCAGGTGTTGAGCTGTTCGGCGTTAAGGTGAAGTCAGTAGCCGAGTGTTGATTGCTGATTAGACGCCGCAGATCTCCTCAGTCGTACTTTGTGTTACGTTTGTGTTTTTTTGTCACATTATTTCGCAGAAATCTGCCCTGTAAGTGCGGAGGCTCGGAACAGCTCACTGTGACAGGATGCTGCTGAATCTGCTGCTTCGTTTGTTGGTTTGCATGAAATAATCCTCGTGTGATGTGAAAGTCGATTAGCTGAACCGATAGTTGCATCAGAATCCTATTTATTTGTTAAAATGATTTAAATTTGCACTTTAAGTACAAGATGTAGGTTGATTATAAATTGTGTTTCCGTGTTCAAGTTGCTGTCGTTGCACATCGCAGTATTACACACCTGCACACTGATGCCCCTGTTGGCTGCAGTACAGGAACGTTTGTGCTTTTTCGGCTTTTTTTTTCGCTTTCAGTTATTGCTTCATTTGCGAAGTGAAAATTAATGATGTTCACTCAAAAAACCTGACTAAAGGTGTCAGTCGATTTAGTTGTATGATTTTCGGGTTTATAGAGGCGCCTGCACGTCGCATTCATTCAAACAGATTTGTATTTTAACTAGTTTTTCTTGGCCTAAACTAAAGTAGCCCAAATTTTAAAAAATAAATAAATAAATTATTTGAGCTGCCAGTTTCCACCCAGCAGGAAAGCGCTGTCTGCCCTCTTCCACATACATGAGCTCACAGACAGCCACGATTGGCTCGTGTCACTGTGATTGACAGGGAGAGAGAGTATGCCCCTCCCACCCAGAGACCACGCACACACATTTTGAAATGAAAAACAAATGAATGCCATGTACACGGCAACACGGCGCAGCAATCACAGTGTGACAGATAAACAATTAAACAACGAAAACAGTAAAACTGCACTGGTGCCATTCAGTGAGATCAGAGTGACGGGGGAACGGAATCATTTCTTTTATTTGGGTTATTTGATTTATATATTTTATTTGATGTATTTTATTTATTTTATTTGGTTTATTTGATTTCTTTTGAGTTATTCATCTTATTTGTTTACTGTAATTACTAGAATATTTGAATGGAATTGCATTTAACATTCAGTTGGTAATAAAAATGCATAAATACTGATTTTTCTTATTTCTGTCTGGTGCTTTTTCCTACTTTTTCAAAGTTTAAAGAGACACATGTTCCCTTTTCCTGGAAAGATTAGAAGCAAAAACTCTGAGTGTAAATTGCGAGATAAAGGAATGTGTTCAGTTATAATTTTCCTAGAAAAGATGCACAAACATTTCTGCAGTTAATAATCATATTTTAATGTTATTCAGCTTCATGACTTATCGACATTATGACACCAACATTAGAAATCAAAGCTTTAAACTGTAAACAAGCAAACCTCAGTGAAGGGAATTAATTTGGTTTATGGCATTTCTGGTAAAAATAACACGTTAAAGCTTTTTTTTTTATTTTTTTTTTTTTTTTTTTTATTTTTAAAAAAAAACCGTTAACTTTTTTTTTTTTTTTTTTTTTTTTTTTTTTTTTTTTTTACAGAACATGAACATTCAAGTGGAATTTTGAATCATCTAGTAAATATAACATTCCTAGAGTGTTTTTTTTTTTTCAGTACAAATGAAACTTTACAACAGTGAACAAACAATCCGAACAAAATCCGAAAGAAGCGCAGGATTTTAATGTCACAGCAAGAATCGGAAATAGGGATTATGTTAAAGTGATGATGGAAGTACTATTGCCATCGAAACGTATTATGAGTGAATTAACCAGGCTGTTCTTTCATTACGAGTTGGTAAACATGCCAGTATGAAATGATCCCATATATAGATGTGTATATAGCAGAAATATTGAAAGAGTTCGATATCGACCCCGGCGCTGAAGTAAAGAGCTTTACGTTACCTACTGGCCGAGGAGAAAACTAGTAATAGACATCCTGCAACAAACTAGAAAAACTGACCACTTTGCACTTTTCTTTGAAACATTAGTCAAGATAAATACATAAATATAGAGATTTTTTCCCTTTTAAATATTTTAAAATAAAAATAGAGGCCTGATATTTGCTAGTAAAGTCCTATAAGAAGGCGAGACGACAGCGTGTTAATGTGGATCTACTTTTCGAGCTCCTACACGTCCAGAGTCTAATCACACAGAGCAAAGTCCATGTACTTTAAATGATCAATGTGTCCTATATTATTCTAGATTTTATTTACTAAGTGCACTGAAATCAGTGAGAGATGGACCTGACCATCAGGAATATGATTTAACGTGCAGCACGAATTAAACACATGAAGTTTTTTTATGCATCTTTAAATAGTGTCATTAAATTCAGGCTTAAAGCACAGTGATGGAGAACGTTGCTGAATTTCGGTGTGATGTTGTTCACATGCACGGCGCATAACTCAGGTTTAGCAGTGAAGGCCGAGCAAATGGACTTTTCAGGTTCAATTCCCAAACACATGCTCGTCAGATCTCATAAAACTCTACTACAATGCAGCAAATACGTGGCTGTGAGCGGCTGCTAAATAAAGGTGTGGTCACATTAAAACTCCAGACCTGCAGTCTTCACGTGCTTTGTGTAGGAGCTCTGCATTTTAGCCCTGGAGTAACGCTGCTAAGGGTCATCGCTCAAGAATACGCCAAAACAGCAGATGAGTCCCTTGGTATTGGAGTCTGGCGTGACAGCGGCAGTCGTGTAAAGCGCCGCTTTCACGCACAAGAGAAAAAAACAGAAAAAAAACTTGGTTCAAAAAATTCTGAACAAGAACAGATTAAATAATCCTACAGTGGCGCGTCAAATTTAACACTTTATATGATGATGTTGATGATGATATTATGCCATAATTATTAAGTGAATAAAACAATGCCAAAGTATTAATAACTATTTTAAATTCTGTATTTTTGCAGCACTGAGTTATAAAAGGTTGGCAAGAGGCAAAACTCTAGATTCCTCCATGTTTATTAAAGGGTCAAACAGTGAGGTCAACGTTCACCGAAGCTAAACTTTTCTACAGGGTGAGAAATGAAAACAATACGCAAATGTGTACAATGTGAACCGATTCCTGCATGTAGACTGAACCTGGAAGCTAAATGTGACCACACTTTAACTTTACAAGCCTCTGCTCTCCCAAATATTCATCTGCTAGCACTGACAATAATCATTCCAGACGCATCGATCCATTCCGGCAAGAACGAAGCAGTTAGCGCAGGAGAGTAAGCGCGATGGATCTGCAGCAGAAGTGCAAGAGATGGATACGGATCTGTGAAGTACCGAATCACTGAAGGTAACGGTACACCTTAAAACAGTGATTGCCGGAGTCAGCCACAACAACATGGCCGTCAGAGGTCAGGGCGAGACCCTGCGGCCCGTAAAGAGGATCCGCCGCTGTGTTGATGTAGGACAGAAAAGACCCGCTTCCATCAAACACCTGTGGGAACAGGGGGGATGAGTACACAATTTATTTCACTCACGTGATGGCGTTTAAGCGTAAACACTCCTGGTGCTTTTCCAAACTGACGCTCGAGTCCCAGCGACGGCCCACATTTCTACTCTCACCCCTGAGCACACCTGTACCAGGTATTCGTGGTACTTCATCGCCTGTTTCAGGAGTGTTAAGAGCTCACAGATGTGAACATGAACGGGATTCTCTTAGTTTTAATACCTGAATGCGACTGTTCCCCCAGTCAGCTACGATGATATTCCCGTTAACGTCCACTGCGACGCCTGTGGGAGCGTTGAACTGACCGTTGCCTTCACCGTTTGAGCCAAATTTGAGCAGGAACTCACCTTCAGCACTGAACACCTGTAAATAAGAACAGAAGCAATTAAACATCTAATAAACTGGAGGACAAATGAATGCTGGATTATCCCACAGCGCTGTAGAACTCTGGATTCTGTAGCTATAACCGCAGTGCAGGTTTAATTCAAATCACAGGTTTATATTGATTAATAATTAATTAATTAATAATTAATAATTGGTTTATTAACTTCAGGAGAGGGAATAAAGAGAGGCTGGTGAGGGAACGACTGTTTATAGCTGCTATAATGTAAGTGACAACAGGAACTGACTCATGTCACCGATGTTCCACAGCATTAAATGTAACTAGAAATGGATTCAAATTATGACGAGGTTTTTTTAATAAATAAAAACTTGTTGGTGCTGGAAAAATGCTGTGGAACGAGAGGAATAAAAGACTGTTACAGGAAAATTATCAGCTTCAGATTGGTAACAGTATTTACGCTGGCTCACACTTCCCTGTTGTTGCTTATTTTCCTATAACAGCATGCCCCAAAGATTGTATTCCTTACATACAGCAGGTGTTGTGGTGAAGTTATATGAAATACTGTTTCTTGTTAAAGTTAAGCTGTTAGTTATACATGCTCATGTCTCCATCAGTTTGCTGCTTCTCTGAACTTACTGTTCTGAACTTGAGCATTTAACCCAAACTGCCGTAACGTGACTCATTATTAAAAGTATAAACATAATTAAAAAGATAGTTAAAGAACATTTGCGTTTTATTTTGTATAGCTTACCTTGACTGAATGATTGTGAAAGTCAGTGACAATTATTTCATTATTATTGTTGACTGCAGCAAAATGGGGTCCTGGAAAGACAAAGAGTGTAAATTCAGCTGCAGAATTACTGAATAAGTGACTTAGTTAATCTAAATTGCTCCTAGGTGTAAATGGGTGTGTAAATGTGCGTGCGCGTGGTGATGTAATGGCGTCACACCGAGGCCGGGTGTATTCCCACCTCACACCTCGTTTGTCCCCGAGATCCAGATCCACCACCACCCTGACCAGGATAAAGTGCTTACTGAAGATGAATGAATGACATATTTTCTTCATCTTTTACCTGAGGTGCCAATAATTCTGGGGCTGTTCTGTAAAGAGTTCACACACACACATGCACATATATATATATACATATAATTCATTTCAATTGAGTTTGTCACAAAGCAGCTTTACAGAAATCCGGATGTAGAGTTAGATCCCTAATGAAGGAAAAACTCCCTGAGGCAACACAAGGAAGAAACCTTGAGAGGAACCAGACTCAGAAGGAACCCATCCTCAGCTGGGTGACACCGGATCGTGCGATTGTAAATCATAGGGTATCTGTATACACATGCTTACACTGTGTGTAATACTGAGTGTTGCGTATTATATTACCTGCAAACTGTTTGTCACCGTTTCCTCTGCTGCCGAACTTCGTTACAAGTTTCCCACTGGGCTGGAAGATGAACACCATGCAGGCCTTGTTGTCCACAACGATAACGTGACCATTCTGATCCACAGAGACGCCCTTTGGACCCATCAGCCTACCCGACCCCAGCTTAGCCTACAGAACAGAACGATCCATCAATAAATGCCATCGATGTCTCTTTTTCCTGTTCTTCCACCTTTAGACGGAATTCAACAAAACAGAAATGATCTACCTACGAGGTGTCACATCTTTCCCATGCTGAATCACTGCTCACACCCTCACAGTCCATCCTGCACTCACAGCTAAGAATCTTGGGAATGATTTTGATGACATACTCAACTTCTCCGAGCACATCACATCCACCAGGCTGAAGATTTCTTCTTCATACCCTGACCCTTTCTGGCTATTTATTCTCCTCAAATTCGTATACAAGCTCTAGTTATCTCCTGCTTCTTACCAGGTCCATAACCTCATGCACCTGCTTACTGAGATCAAGTCTGCACCACATTACCTATTGTACCTCATTTCAGATGTACACATCAGTCTTGAACTTCACTCTTTCAATCTTTGAGATGTACGCATGCCCTTAACACAAGATTGGCTGAAATAGCTCAGCATTAGACTGAAGATCTAAAGGTTCAATCCCGGCTTTCGGCAGCAAAGACCCTGTTTTGAAAACACCCTCTTGGTCCCTGACCTTTGTAATATCTGAGAGCCAAAGGTTTGCAGGGCAGCGATGGCTCAACAGTTAGGGCTTGGACTACTGACCAGAGCGTGAATGTCCACTGTTGGGTCCCTCATGTGCTTTGCAGTTGTAAGTCACTTTGGATAAAAGTGTCTGCCAAATGAATAAATATAAACTCAACATCTCTCTGCTTCAGTGTCCTCGCTCCTCAGCAGTGGAATGAGCCTCCACTCTGAACAGCTCTGTGCCTCTGTTGCTCTTACAAAAGTCTGAAGACAGAGATGCTTTGTATGTTTGTATTTGTTATGTAAGAACAAATGCTTTGTTATTTGGCACTGCAATTCCTTTCCACAGATTCCATTAATCCTTTGTATTCTGGTCTTTTGAATGTCTAGTTCTCCTCAGACATGAGCCAGAACTGACCAAGCATGCAAATACAAAATCAGCATTCTACCTCTTAGAGTACCGGTTCTGAACCCTGGTCCTGGAGAGCCTGGAGATCCCTGTCCTTCCCTTTTTACTGTTTATCGTTTCAGTGTTCTGACTCACCTGATTCCACTAATAAATTACTTAACCACCCTTCCTGAGTTGAATCAGGTGTGTCAGAGCAGGAAAACACAAAAATGTGCAGGACAGGGGGTTCTCCGGGACTAGCACTGGGAACCTGTTTCTTGGAGTGCACTGTTATTGTGACATATAAGAGCATTCACCTTGTATTTGCCATCACTGGAGAAGATGCTAACCCACTTGTTATCATAGTCAGCGATGATAATGTCACCATTTGGATGCACAGCGACACCAGTGGGCCTCTGCAGCTGCCCCGGTGAACGGCCACGAACCCCAAACCGGCTCTGAAACTCTCCCTCATTGGAGAAGATCTGAACAATCAAATGGAATATAACTACAGCAGTCAGTGCTTATTTTGGAGCATTAATGTAAATGATGAAGCTATTTATGTGCAATTCAGTATTCCTAATAAATTCCTAATAAGTGACCTATTCAATCACTTATAAAAGGAGTATTTAACTAATACCTTTGAAAAGTAAAGCAAAAATGAGTGAAGAAATGTTTTAAAAGACAATAAATGCTAAGCTTTGATGTTCATGTTTGATCACATAGCAATTAAACATTCTTTTATTGAGAAATAATTGCAATTTTTAGGCATTGATGAAAAAGTGACTTCTAATCACCTGCACACACTGATTATTACTGTCTGCAATCAGGATACTTCCTGATGAGGCAGCTACACCCTGTAGATTGGTGAATTCACCTTTATTTCTTCCTTTTGTTCCTGTGGAATAAATAAATCACAAATAAAGGGCCAGACTGAAGACTATAGCAATGCTGTAAGGAAAGAAGGATTTGGTCTTATTCTCCAGATGCTTCCTTCCTAATACCAGATTGTCTGATTAAGAGGTTGTTGTGAGCCACAGTTAATTAACTCAGAGTGACTCAAAAAGGTGCATGTATGCAAGGATTCAGAAATAAAAGCCTGTTGATTCAATAGAAAATATGATTTGCACTTCATGCTCTGTGGTCATTACTGACGACCACGTCTGTGTATTTAGCAGGGGCTAAATCTGGTGATTATTGTGCTTACCGATTCTGAAGATAAGATCATCTTCAATGGGATTTACTTTCTTCTTGGGTGTGCTGAATAAGCTCCCGCCTCTGCGCACCCCTTTCTGTCGGCTCCTGCTACCCGGGGACTTGGCACTCCGTCTCCTCGCACCACCATCACTGGAGCCTGTGGAGGCAGCGTTGGCTCCAGATGTGGTGGTGGGAGAATCATCTGGAGAACTGGTGACCTTCAGCCGGAAGGGGCTTCCCTTGATGTGCTGATCATAGAGTCTCAGCGCCAGACTAAAGTCCCCTTCCTTGTGCAACGTGTACAGGAACTCATAGGTGCCATTCTTATGATCCAAAATCTCTCCATCCATGACACTGCCATCAGGTGTGAAGACTTCTCCCGAGATGACAGCGTTGCCTGACTTACACAGGCCCCCCGACTTGTCTCTGGTGGTTATGATGATGGAGGTTGGCTGACCTACAATGCATTGCTCTAGACCATCTCCTGAAGCCTCAGTCTGGCTGGCTACCGCATTGGTGGTGATAATGGCGCCCAGGTTGTGGATGGACTTACGAAGTCCTTCCACTTCCATCATAAGCTCCAACTGATCGTTCTCCTCAGGTTGGAGGGGAAGGCCCTGACTGGCCAGCTCACTCAGTCGCTCTCCAAAGTCTTTATGAGTCTGCAGAACAACAGCCTCACTTGCCCCTTCCAACGCCTCTCCTGTCTGACTACAGTTACTGCTGATTTCAGCCTCCTCTTTAAGCAGAGTGTCTAACTGATTCTGCAGTACCTAAAACCATACAAACACATGAACCTTCTGCTTCAGTCCATCTGAACAACTGAAATAAATAAACATAAATTCTATCATTTACTTGGAAATGCAATGCCCTGTGACTCCACTAATTGCTGCACAATGTGTTTCTGGATGAATGAATAAAATGTGTGCATGCATTCACACACACCTTCTGCTTTAATCCATAGGTGACCTCTAACTCCATGAGCAGGACACTCTTACGCGTGTCCAGGGTCTTGTGCAGCTCACTAAAGGAGGAGTGGATGTCCTCCTCGATAAAGTTCTTCTGAGTGCTCAGCTGCTGCAGGATGTCCTTCAGTGCCTGTACAGCATCTCTGATCTGGGGAAGCCTGGATGATAATCAACCAATTCAGACACTCAAGCAACTAAACAACTTTCCATACAGTAGTGAAAGTCAGATGTCATTGTTAGACAATTTGGATGAAATATATGTTTTTTAACATTAGAAGAAATGGTTTGTGAAGGATAGTCATATATCATGTACACCAGCATTGTAATTATGTCCATTGGCCATTTAATCATGTACACATTCCATATTGGATCTTTAAATTATAATAACGGAAGCCCATCTGTTGCTTGACACGGATTTTCAAACACACTCTACCCCATACATCAGTGGGAAGAGAAGTGTTGAGATTGTAGTGTGTCACAACAGCATTCTTGGGTTTTTAAACTTCTGTGTCTAGTCTTCAAAATAACCAAACAGCAACAGTCCTTTGGTCATAAACTGACACTGATGAAGGGCTAAAGTGAAATGAACCCAAACTGTATCTGGAAGATGAACATGAGCTTTAGTGTCACCCCTCTGAAATGTAGTCAGATAATGTCTCTGAGGTCCAATAATATCTCTGAGGTCTCTATCTTTTAATAAACAAGAGTCGACTGTTCACTCTGCAACAGATTCACTTGAACGATATGTTTGGCCAAAACCCAACACTGCTCTTCACTCTGCCAACATCACCCCTGCTGTGAAGCATGGTGGTGGTAGCATCGCATTGTGAGGAGGCTTTTTACTACAGCGGAAACTGGTCTGTCCTGAGGGCAAGATGGATAGAACTAAAAAAACCCTGTCCAGTCTGTGAGAGACCTGAGAGTGGGGGACAGAGCGTCACTGTCCAACACCCCTAAGCATTCACTGGGCACAAATCCCCACAGCCTCGCTCCAAAATTCCAGTTAGGTACATTTCAGTTCCAGGGTGTAACACTACGAAATGTGGAAAAGCTTAAGGGAGAGAATTTCAAGTGTTTTAGCAGGATCTGGGGTCGTACCTGTTCTGAGCTGCATTCAGTCTTTCGTGCAAAGCTGTTCGCTGTTGTGCCACAATTTTTTCCAGTGAATCTGTCGGGTGGTCGGCATGTTCCCCCTCAATACACTCCTCACACACAGCACTCTCACACGGCAGACAATAAAATGCTAGGGCCTAAAAATATATTTCAAAAAACATAAATCACATGAATAATGCTTTCATAACTATAGGTGTAGGTGAGTGTGTGTGTGTATGAATCAGAAGAACACTGTTTCCTAACCTGTAATGCTAATGCATGCTACACCATCGTACTGACACAAGCGTAAAAGAACTTGCTAAGAAATCATAAACTTTACGATTTACTAATTCACTACTTTGGTACAGTTTGAATCCTGCTGACATAATTTATTTTTTTTTTTTAAATCTTAGTGGTCTAAGTCAAACAGCTGAAAGTCTTCAGAGGTAGTTTCAGAGGTAGTTTCAGAGGTAGTTACAGGAAAAGTTTTCATCCATTTGAGGACGCACTGATTTTCTGTCTAAATGGAGGCCACAGCTGAGTTCCGGGTACACGCTGTCTGATTTATTTTTCTAGGGCAGAAATATCAGAGTCACAGGAGACATAGTCTAAGACACTTTAGCCATTAGTGTTAATATCACTGTGTGTGTGTGTGTGTGTGTGTGTGCGTGTGTGTGTGTGTGTGGCCATGTTTTTATATCAAGATATAGAAATATCTGACAGTTTTGATCTTGTGGTCCTCATGAGGCAAACTGCTTTAGGGTTTGATTTAGGTGTAGCTTAGCATTATGCTGCCATGTCAGTGGATAGATTGTGTGTGTGTGTGTGTGTGTGTGTGTGTGTGTGTGTGTGTGTGTGTGTGTGCACTCCTACTTTTCCTTTATGTTGAGAGCAAACTGTTCCTTTGCCAGGAAAAGCCTCCAGAACGGTACATTCCTCACTGCTGCTGTCCGGAGAACCTTGCTGTGCCTCCATGTGGTTTGGAGGGAGAACTAACGCAGACTGCAGTCAGAGTCGTGCAACAGAGAAAATAAATCATTATTCTTTGGTTTAAGGCAGCGTGAAAACAAAGTCATCCGTATTTCAGCTGAAATACAGAAGGGACCAAAAGTCTGAGTCATCATTTTATTTTTGTTTTTTTCCTCCCTAAGAAAATTCTACAGTAATATAATTATTATACAGTACAGGGTTATAGCGATTCCTGCGACTGTGTTAGCAGCAGTTCAGAAAGACGTGTTTGGCTTCACGTGTCTCGGAGGAAGCACGTGTCAGCCTTCACCGTCCCCGCCGCTAGCCGCCGTATGATCGGGGAAGCTGGGGACTGGCCAAGACCACATCCAAAAATCCAAAAAGTAAACATGTAAATGAATCAGACAAAAATCAGACAATTCCGGGAAATGGAAGTGTGTGAGACGCACGTTTCTTACCTTTAATATGAACTACAGAGTGTGTGTTTGCACTAATGTTCACTGTGCACTTTAACTGATCCACTGAAGACATGGAGCTTTACAGGCCAAATATAATCTCCCCTCATCTTACACTCGGCCCTGTGGAGGATAAACACACACACACACACACACACACACACACACACACACACACACACACACACATGTATATGTGTTATAACTCTATAACACTATTTACTGACTTCACGTATATCAAAGTTCTAAACATGGCATCAGAACAGGAATAACTTTTTACAAAAGGCACAAAAATTACACACAGATTAAGATTGATTTTTCTCCCTCACACCAGCACTGGACTGACACTCACACAGCCCCCTCTCTCTCTCTCTCTCTCTCTCTCTCTCTGTTTCAGTCTCTCTCTCTCTCTCTCTCCCTCTGTCTCTCTCTCTCTCTCTCTCTCTCTCTGTTTCAGTCTCTCTCTGTCTCTCTCTCTCTGTTTCAGTCTCTCTCTCTCTCTCTCTGTCTCAGTCTCTTTCTCTCTCTGTCTCAATCTCTTTCTGTCTCTCTCTGTCTCAGTCTCTCTCTCTCTCTCAGTCTCTCTCTATCTGTCTCTGTCTCAGTCTCTCTCTCTCTCGGTCTCTCTCTCTCTCTCTCTCTCTCAGTATCTCTCTCTCTCTGTCTCAGTCTCTCTCTCTCTCAGTCTCTCTCTCAGTATCTCTCTCTCTCAGTCTCTCTCTCTGTCTCTGTCTCTCTCTCTCTCTCTCTCTCTCAGTATCTCTCTCTCTGTCTCTGTCTCAGTCTCTCTCTCTCTCAGTCTCTCTCTCTGTCTCTGTCTCTCTCTCTCTCTCTCAGTATCTCTCTCTCTCTCTCAGGTATGTTAGAACAGTAAAATCACTACAGTTGGCTGTAATTATAGTTGCACACGACTGTGAGAAATATTTTCTACTTATTTATTCATGTAGTCTTTATGTTTAAATATATTATCATTCGGTCAAAATCAGAAGACTGGAAATTTGAAACCAGTGGCATATGATAAGGCACAAAAGTACTGACTATAAATCTGGGAAAATTATTACAAATAGTAAATTGTATATTATATAATGTATTCAAAAACACGAAGGAACCAAGAACCTAGAATAGGCCAAGTTACACACATATGCTTTTAATCTTCAACACCTATAGAGCTGTAGATCTGTAGAGCGTTCCTGATGTTCTCTGGAGCTCAGAGAAGTGCTCGGGATAGGTTATGCTGCTTCAGGAGATCAGTGAGATACTTCAGAGCTAAAATGTCTTTAAACACACAGCAGGATAGAAACACGTTACGACAGTCCAAATGTAAAGGTTATGAAAGCATGCCCTAATTCACTGTTAGCATTTAGCAATTTCTAATTCTGACTGTGTTTCTCAGACAATAATGCACAGGTATAGAGATTTCACTTACACAGAAATGAATTAATAAAGGCCTCAAACGTAATTTTCACAGAATAGCTGTTAAGATGAAGTGTGAAATCAGCAGCCTCATCACCCTGCATCAGTGTTTCTGTTTTATTAGAATTTAATAGAAGGAGGTTTATTTTCATCCAAGCTTTCATTTCTAGATCCAGTGTTCTGTTTCAGTTTCTATTTGCTTCTGAATGTGTGAGATGAGATTATGTTTTGAGAATTAAAAGTCCATGAGGGAGGCGTTGTGCGTTCTGAGATGCTTTTCTGCTCACAGCGGTTGTAAAGAGTGGTTATTTGAGTTACTGTAGCCTTCCTGTCAGCTCGAACCAGTCTGTCATTCTCCTCAACAAGGTGTTTCCTCCTGCAGATCTTCTGCTCACTAGATGCTTTTTGTTTTTCGCACCATTCTGTGTGAGCTGTGTGTGAAAATCTCAGGAGATCAGCAGCTTGTGGGCTGCAACAAGCAGAAAGCAACATCAGGTTCCAGTCCTGTCAGCTAAGAACAGAATCTGCCTGGGCCAAGCTACAGATAAACCCACATGCAATGTCCAGATGATTCAGCTCATTAAGGTCCAGGCTTGATTTGGGAATTTTGCTGCCTAATGAGAGTTGGTGTTATTGACATGTTGGCCAATCACACTCTCCTGACCAATACTGAATATTTTAGTCATCATTCAGGGGAAGTCTTAGTCAATAACTTGATTTATTGTATGTTGCTGTGCAGTTGCACAAGGAGTGCCAAATCTGGAACCAGCATTTAATTTTCTTCTTCTTCTTCTTCTTCTTCTTCTTCTTTCAGCTTTTCCCTTCAGGGGTCGCCACAGCGAATCATCACTCTCCACCTCTCCCTATCT